>CM056392.1:7964571-8499571 GCA_029718625.1 Synaphobranchus kaupii
AAAAAAAAAAGTTGGATTGCACTCTCTGTTCTAATATACCGAGCTATACGGCAAACTGGATCATGTTTCAGTCTCCATGTATTAAAACAAATCCCCAAACAACTCTTTTCTTCAGAATTCTGTCATTGTAAGGTTTATGGCTATTATCTTACAGTAGACTGCATAGACTGAAGCACTGGATACTGCAGAGGAGTGATTTCACTGGCTCATAACAACAATGACTTAATTGTGCTCCTTGCAAAACCGTCTCCAGGAAAGATTGTGTTAGTTTGGCATTTGATAGCGTGCCCTAGAGTGTACAAGTGAATCCCATGCAGCGAATTGGGTGATTCGCTGGTTTAAAAAGAAACGGAAGACCTGTCTTTGGGAGGGAGAAAAAAGCAGGTCAGTGTTAGAATTCAGCGGAAAGCGATCTGCGACTAACATCTGTGGTCTGTACCTCCACACACTGACACTGTGGTCTGTACCTCCGCACACGGACACTGTGGTCTGTACCTCCGCACACGGACACTGTGGTCTGTACCTCCGCACACGGACACTGTGGTCTGTACCTCCGCACACGGACACTGTGGTCTGTACCTCCGCACACGGACACTGTGGTCTGTACCTCCGCAAACGGACACTGTGGTCTGTACCTCCGCAAACAGACACTGTGGTCTGTACCTCCGCACACGGACGCTGTGGTCTGTACCTCCGCACACGGACACTGTGGTCTGTACCTCCACACACTGACACTGTGGTCTGTACCTCCGCACCACGGACACTGTGGTCTGTACCTCCGCACACGGACACTGTGGTCTGTACCTCCGCAAACGGACACTGTGGTCTGTACCTGTACATTGTTAATTTTTGTAAACCGTTCACCTCAGGCGATGAAGCCTAGCGGCACATGTAGGCAAATGAGGCAGAGATATCTGTAATTCCACTGATGATTTAATCTCCTTCCTGTTCAGGTGTGGGAGGCATTCTGTCCCCTGGCTGTGTGTGTGTGTGTGTGTGTGTGTGTGTGTGTGTGTGTATGTGTGCGTGCGCGCATGTGTGTGTGTGTGTGTGTGTGTGTTTCCCTCTACTGTTCTCATCTGATAAGATTTAGTGAAACACAGTTGTGCAATTCATTCATGATTTTCCTTGCCCGTCTCCTACGCCAGTCACATTGCACACACACGCCCGAGTCCGTTATTGGAAACTTGTGTTGCTTTGGCTGACTGGTGACATGCTCATGACAGGTTGTGATTTAATTTGTTGTGTATATGTTGTGTCCAATCTTAGTGTTGGCCTGCTATGTTGGTTGCCTTAGCAACATACATCAACACTGACAGTAGTTTTTCGGTTGACAGTAGTAGTAATTAGTACTTTGTGTATTTTGGTGTAATCTTGTATATGTTTATACTGATTATAGGGAACAATACCATCCTTTTATTTCTATCACAACCATCAATACTGCAATCCTGTTATTTTTATTACAATTATCAATACTGTAATACTGTGTCCAATCTTAGTGTTGGCCTGCTAAGTTGGTTACCTTAGCAACATGCGTCAACACCGACAGTAGAGTTTTTATTATTAGTACTTGCATTATTTTCTCAGTAACATACTGTATCTCAGTGCTGCAGAGGTTTTTCTTGAGGCTTCAGCAGGACCATAACTTAAATCTCTCAGATTCAGTTTAACAAGGTGAAGGGATGTTTCCAAAAACATTTTTTTATTAATAGATGGAATATGAATGAGATATGTTGACTGGAATAGATTAAATGGGAAATACTGGTGGCCAGACTTGGAGGACAGCACTTGGAGGTGTTGGGAGAAGTGTTGCTGTTTAAAGCATTATGTCTAGTGCAGTTTCGACTCGGTAAAGCTGGCCCCCGGAGAATGGTTTGTTTTACATGACAGCAGAAGAAGAATTCGGAGCGTATTTATGTGTGCTGTCTTCAGCTGCTGATGACCTGTAATTCAATACAAATGTGTACCGGCTTAGCGGAGCCCACACACAATGACACCTAATTGACGCCTATTGATGTCTGTGTCACTTCTGAGATCTTTCAACATATTTCATCGAGTGTTCAGGCAGATAACGATAGCAGGTTTACTGTGCCTGGTGTTCATGTGAATGCGTGTGTATGTGTGTCTGTGGTCCTGTGTGTGTGTGTGTGTGTGTGTGTTGGCCAACAAGATTTAGAACCGCTGTCTGAACAGCATGAAAGAGCAGTGAGCGTGTAAAGCATCCCGTCTACTGAACACGAATGACTGCCGACCGTGGTCACGGTCATATTGTATGATGTTCATCGTCTCACAAAGTATATGTATGAAAGAAATCATGATGTACCACAACGTTTCTGGCCCTTTTAAAGAAAAAAATCATTATCCCCACCCTCCAGCGCCAGCTAAAAGATGGGGGTGTCTCGGTGTGGCGTAGCCCGTAAGAGCACCGTCTGCAAGCTCATTGCGTGCCGCGACGTCAACGGTTCGAATCCGGTCACGTGACCTTTGTTGCGTGTCACTCCCTCTCTCGCTCCCCACTCTTCCCATTTCTCTACACCTGTGCCGTCCAATAAAGCTGAAAAGCCCTAAAACAGAACTATATAAGATAAATGGGTGCTTAACCGTTAGCGTTTCTGGTGCAGGTAAAAGAGCCAGT
The DNA here is from genome assembly GCA_029718625.1 of Synaphobranchus kaupii. Classification (NCBI taxonomy): domain Eukaryota; kingdom Metazoa; phylum Chordata; class Actinopteri; order Anguilliformes; family Synaphobranchidae; genus Synaphobranchus; species Synaphobranchus kaupii. The sequence goes on from CM056392.1 coordinate 7,967,207, forward strand.
CACATTGCTGGGTTTCCTGGATTGTGTACACACTTGTCCTGGGTGTATTAAGCAGTTTAATATATTAAGACATCAATATTTTGTGCAATTTCGGACTAGAGACAGTGCTTCATCGATTCCCGTCTTTGGCTGTGTCATTGTCCCAGACAGGGGTGTGTGGTTGTTCACTTCTGATTCTACACCCTGATGTGATCTGATAGGTGGGGAGGGGGGTGTGTGTGTGTGTGTGTGTGTGTGTGTGTGTGTAAGGGGGGTGTGTTGTCATTCACTTATGATTCTACACCACCAGCCTCTTTCTCTCTTATATTCTCTGCCCCCATGTTATTGGATATGTGGGGAGGGGTGTGTGTGTGTGTGTGTGTGTGTGTGTGTGTGTGTGTGTGTGTGTAGGGGTTGTGTGCAGTGTATGTCGAGTGTGTGTGTGTGTGTGTGTGTGTGTGGGAGGGGGGGTACAGTGTGTAGAGGGTGAGGTGTGTGAAGAGGGGTATGTAGGGGGTGTGTGCAGTGTATGTAGAGTGTGTGTGTGTGTGTGTGTGTGTGTGTGTGTGTGTGTGTGTGTGTGTGTGTGTGTGTGTGTGTGTGTGTGTGTGTGTGTGTGTGTGTGTGTGTGTGTGTGTGTGTGTGTGTGTGTGTGTGTGTGGGCAATACAGTGTGTAGGGGGTGTGCTGTGAGGAATTTGTGAGCTGCGGTCACCAGAAAAGATCATTCAGTCCTCCAGTGCTCCATCCCGAGAAGGTCTTTCTCCGCCACGGAAAATCTTTATAACCCCCCCCCCCCCCCACCCCACCCCACTCCTGTATGGGATTATTTTCTGAAAATTAAGACAGAACGGGTAATAAAACAGGTAATAAAATTCTCTTTAGTTGGAGGGCTTTTCTAAAGTACTAGAATCATAAATCAAGAGTGTGATATTAAACATTTATTGGAAAGTTTTCAGAAAAAGTGAAAAGTGTTCAAGAAATCATTAATCTAAACAAGAATCCATTCTATTCAGAAGCAAGACTTTCGGCTCCATTTTGGTAAATGCAAACCTGTATATGCTCATGGGTTTATGCTCGTAAATGGCTCTGGGCAACTGTTTTCTTGTCATTTATTGCTTTATGACTAACATTTTTCATTGATTATAACGTTTTAAGCTCATAATGATTTTCTTTGTAAGTATAGCCACGTACATTTGTCAGGAGTTCCAATACATTTTAGCTATCCTTCTTCAGTTGTTACTGTACACAACCTGGAAAATATGAGTAATAAAACCTCAACGGTGGTAATACCTTATTTTACCTTAGCATGTCAACGTGCTTCATTACGTCAAGGGAGTTAATTTCTCATCAAAAGAACAGTATGAAATTCGTAGAGTATTTGGTACAGTATTCAGGATTGTTAAAAACAAGCAAAAGTAATTTCAAAGACCTGTTGAGAAGGTAAATTCAGGTAAATTCCGGTGCAGGAAAGCTGTTCCGCTGGATTACACAGTTAATGGTTTTATACTGGGTGCCTGCTGGAGAAGCTGGCAGGTGTATTTTCCGACGTCAATAAATGACCGAGGAAATTGTTTTCTAAGAAACATGTGTTTCATATTCTTGGATTTGCGATGCTTGGTTCCAGTTAGACAGGTTCAATGACATAATGTCTATGAAAAACAGACAATTTGTTTCACCATGTTGCATCATATTTTATGATACAGAACTACATGTCAGAAGCATAAACACAGTATTCAGAGGGATAGCTGTGTCTGTTGTTCCTGTTTGAGCAAGCGCAAGCCTCTTTTTATAACATGATTATAGATAGAAAATCACTTTAGTCTACTTCTTCCATAGCAGTTTATGACTATAGTAATAAAAAGATGCAATACACGTGCATTACCAGAATGTGGTGAGTATCATAACTGAACATACGTTTGTTTTTTGAAAAGTTAAGACTAAGAAGATATAAAAAAATAAAAATAAAAAGAGGATAGGACATTGGTTTGAGTGCACCCGTCTATCTGATGAACTGAGATGTGCATTTTGGGTGGCGTTTGAAATGCTCGTGACAGATTTGACACCCGTGTTGTGGTTTTAGTAAACTCTTGTCTTCTGTGAACTCGCCCTGCACCCTGACAGTCCGCAAACATTCCTGCACGTACTCAGTACGTGCGTGCACGCAATTAGTGCTCGTTAGAAAAAGTGCGATATTGTAAACAAGCACCCCACCCCCCTTTTTTTGTGAAATTAGGGCTCCCTTGAACCCTGCTGCACCCCCAGCTGCCTATTCCTCCTTTCACTCTTTTCTCCCCCTCTCTCTCTCTTTCTCTCTCTCTCTCTCTCTCTTTGTTTTTGGTCATCCATTGGCGCATCCCTGTCCCGCAAGCCAAATCCTCACCTCTCTGTTTTGTGATGCGACAACAGCTACACCCTCAGTCGTGGCAGCTCTCCCTCTCTTTCTCTCTGTCTGTTCCTTTCTTCATTTTCTTCATCTGCATCCATTATTTGCCCTTTTCCTCTCAGTATTTTGGTAACTGGCCCCTCTGATTTTTTTTTGGGGTGGGGGGGATTCATTTGGAGCATGGGGGGGGGGGGGGGGGGGGGGGGTGGGGGGGGGATTCATTTGGAGCATGGAGACTCTGTTGTGAGTATCCACCTTATCGCAGTCTGTTTAATCTCTTTGTTTATGCATTGTGAATGTAGACGTTAGCTTAAGAACCTCAGACAAAGCGTCCAGTCATGTTGCTTATCCATAGTGAACCCTCAAACGCTGCTGGCTTCACCCACCAGCGCTCTCCCAGTCTTCCAGGAAAGGGAGGAGCCAAGTAGTAAGTAGTAGCAAGGCCAATTTCCAGTGGTGTTGGCTGGAGAGTTGGGAGATTGACAGAAGCATGCTTGATGTATAAGACATTTAATAACACTTTACGGTGTTAAAATTAGATAGTCATTTGATTCAGATACTTTTTGAACGCGGCCTAATAGCTGTGTTTTTACACGTTTAGACACCACAGCAGTGAACTGTAGGAATGAAAGGTTGAATACCCAGCAGTTGTTATTCATTTGAAGTGAAAGGCTCCAGTTCAGAGAGCCAGAGAGGCAGACCGCCAGCTTCACTGTGCTAATGCCCGCGGGTGTCAAAAACACAGACTACTGCGCTCAGGCAGGTGCAGGGGTCAGTACAATGACCTTTGACCTCAGGCCCGCTTCAGTTGGCCCTCAACATGCCCTTTAATTAGGGCCTTTGCTTACCAGTGCCCGCTCACCATAACCCAGACAGTATCTCTTTATTAAAAGCTCCTGGTAACTTGGCAATTCTCATTTTTTGCCCCCCACAAAAAAAGCATTGTCTCACAAAAACAATGTTTAGAAAATCTCTTTTCATTTTAATTTTAATTGAGGACACCTGTAGTCCACCGTAGTACACATTCTTGTGTGCCTGTGTGCTTGCCTAGGAGCTATCAGTCAGTGTTTGGAAAAAGTTGTTTTATTTATTTTGGTTTGTTTTTCTCATGCTCGCTTGGTTTATAGTTGACTGCCCAAATTTTGTGTGGCTTAAAACTAAATTGGGGGGGGGGGGGTTGTTGCCTGCTCATGTGCTGAAGATTCTTTTGCAATATTGTTTTACGATATTAGTACAAATATTGTTTTACAAGTGGCAGGAACAACAGCTTCTCTGTTCCACAGTATTACTGGGTAGTCCACAGAGCCAGGTGAACTAGTGGAAATAGACTGGCTCAATCAATCACCCTTGAATTGGCTTCTTTAACCGGTCATATTTTCCATATTTTTTTTAATTCACCGAATCGCCACGGCTATTATACACGGCTATTATAATCAAATTATTTAGTTACAGTTATTCAGAGGGTAAGCAGGAAGGGAGGACACGATGCTTAAGTTTGGTTTGCTTCCAGAACCTTTTTTTATGTTTGCCTAAGTAAGACAGCTCTCCCATAAAACTAATATTTATTACAATACAAAACATATTGTTCGCGTTTGTTTTTCGGGGTTGGTTCTGGTGAGTTTTCCACTCCTTTTTGATCAAACAGCAACAGTTTTTGGGTGGTCAGCCAACAAGAAACAGCGCACTGGTGTTCCGCTTGTATGTCTGTCATTCGCTATAGACATCTGATTCATCGGCTTTATCATTCCAATATAAGGGCTAGTTTGTGGAAGTGAGAGTCAGTCTGCTGTGAAGAGGGGTGTGTAGGGGGTGTGTGCAGTGTGTGTAGAGTGTGTGTGTGTGTGTGTGTGTGTGTGTGTGGGGGGGGGGGGGTACACTGTGTAGAGGGTGTGTTATGAGGCATTTGTGAGCTGCGGTCACCAGAAAAGATCATTCAGTCCTCCAGTGCTCCATCCCAAGAAGATCTTTCTCCGCCACGGAAAATCTTTACCAACAAAATTATTTGTTTTTATACCGTTTATAACTTCCCCCCCACCCCACAGACATACAAGCAGAACACCAGCAGGTGGCTTCTGACTACCCAGCTCAATGGAATAAATGCATAAGTTTAAGTGTGTTAAATTATGAATTAAACATAAAAACATTTTATTATCCGCGAGTAGGGTCTGTTTTTACATCACTTCCTTGGCGGTGCCCTCTTAAGGAATAAGTGGTTCACTCATCAAGTTCCTCTATCACTTCTTTTTGACTTCTTCCTATACTTCCCCTCTCTTTATACATCTCTTCTGCGACTTTTCTCCCCTGTAGTGGCGTTCCCCATTTACTGTTTCCAATTATCATGTCTGCCCATCCGTTACTGCAATTTCTCCATTCAGTTTTTGTACAGATTGAGAAATGTTACCAACACACACACACAAACATATACACACATACATACTGTATATATGTCGCTATACGTATATTTGTTTAGTACATGATCCGTAATGTTTTTGAACGTTATGCATGCAGTTAGTGTGCATATAGATGAAATGTGCATAGCTCACCTGAGTGAGGTCAGGTTATTGTTCAGAGTGGTCCGTCTAATAGCGGTGACAGACCAAGCTTTTGGAAACCACCTGATTACCACAGAAATCGCCCGAGGGAAAATTACTTTGTTTATTACTTTGATAAAGATTAACAGATGCAGTGTTCAGGCACAGACATATTATGGACTCAAGACATTTTTTTATTAAGTTATTTTTTTCCCCCTCTAAGTAAATAGCTTTGACAGTCTGGCTAACTCCCTGATACAAACAAGGCTCCCCTCTCACTAGCGAGCTCCAGAAAGTTCTGGGTCTATGACTTGCTCGCAGAGAGAAAGCAAAGCCGTTGTGCTGTTTCTTGGCTGATGGTTTGCAGTTGCCTTGGCCCTGGAAAATCACAGAATATTGACTTTTTGGGCCACTTTCCCTGCGATGGAGGGTCAAGTGCCTGTCACTTCATGAACGTTTTTGGCTTCAACGTTTTGGTGAATTTCATCGTGTTCCTGACGAACGGAAGATGAAGTTCGAGAAGCAGCTGAGTTTCGGGCGGTACTTTGTGTACACCCTATGGAAATATATAAACAGTTTCACTGTGAAAATTGTATAGAAAGAGTCTTTACTGGGTGTGGCCTTTCATGAAGTGACAGGGGTCTTCTATGCACCTGTTACCATGCCAACACTCCTTTGGCGTTCTTCAGATTTTCATCTGGGTTTGGACACATGGTTGTACTTCCAAATTTGAGCTCATTATTTACAATTAAGTTCCTATTTAATACATTTTCATGTTCTAATTCCTGGGCCAATATTCATCCAAAGAGAGGAGGTGGAGCATCATGTTTTATATTTTATATAATTCACCATTTCATCTGCCTTGGCTGTATTAAGGGTGATAGTAGTCAGCAGGGTGTGAGGTGACAATCCAGTTTTAAAAAAAAATAAATTTAAAAAATGTTTAAAAAAAGTTTTCAAAAGTAGCCAAAAAGAACGAGTAACTGAAAAACGATCGCATTGTCCAGAGACAACATGGACAAAATGGTAATTAATATTTTAATGAGATCCTTTACCTTTGATTATTAGTTAAATTTAAGTTACCAATTAAGAGTAGCCTGTTTAAAAATACAGTAAGTGCAGTAGTACTGAAATTTAAGCAATGGAATAATCAGTAAATGATTCAAATTCTTAAAATTGAACCCTGAGGTCCCTCTGACTGGCGACGAGTGTAAGAATACACCCCGTCTCCTGGGTGATTTAGTGCTGATGCGGCAGAGATGTAGAGGAGAACTCTCTCTTTCAAAGCCCCGTATCCGGCTCACAGATGTGCTTTACAGTACATTTAACCTCGCCGAGAACGCTTAACAGCAGGGGTCCTTTTTCTACACAACCAGCACTTTCGCTGAGAGAAGAAAAAAAAAAAATTTGCTGATGAAGGAAAATTCCCGTACCGGAATCCTGATACTTCTCTTAATCCCATGGATCTTCAGTTAGGAGTTTCATAGCATGGAGGGTGGGGTGGGAGGTGACCTGGTCATGTTTGGTGACCCTAAGCCTGGGGGTGCGGAGCACTGGTGTTGGGGCCCTTGGCTAATGCGGCATCCAGATTGCCTTCCAGCTGTAAAAAACGTTTAATACAGTATATGTCAGAATGAGCTGTGTCGTAATATGGAAACGGCTGTCAGCAAAGACAATAAATCGGGAGTCCTTGCCGTGTGGGTTGTGCCGGCCATTTTTCTCAATGAATGTGGCTTGTAAAAAAAAAAAAAAGAAAAAAAAAAAGGAAAGCAAGATGTTTTCACACGGTTTCCGTCAGACGGCATGCGAGATGTTGACTTGGCAAGCGCGCCCGGCAGCAGGTTGTTGGCCGTTGATATTCCCGGTATTATTTCGTTATCAAAAACAAGCTTGAAGTGTTTTTGTTTTTGTTTTAAAACCACAAACCCAAGCCAACAGATTGTCAGAAACTTGTGTAAATATTGAAAATATCCTTACTCACAACAAAAAAATCTGGGCCAATTGAAAAAAATACACTAAAACTGAAATAACAAAAAACCTCCAGAAACTGAACTATCACTTTACTTAGATCATTATGAATTGCCTGATGATTTTTGTTATGAAAGATATTGCATATCTGTTGTGGTCTCTACTATAAGAATATGTGAGGACTGGATTTATTTTTTTTGTATATTGTGATCAGAAATATTGTTTGAGAATAAGCATGTGCACTCCAAAAATGGCTTTGTCAAAGATGCAGTCAAAATGTCCTATTATGAAATAAAAAATTACAATTTTCACACTTACCTAGGCTCCAAAGATAGTGATTTTTTTGTGTCCCATTTAGCTGTTACCATTTTGACCTTGCTTATTGGAGCATAAGTAAGCATGCAAGTTTTCATAGTTTTTTTTCTCAGAAGCACTGTTCACTTAAAAAAAATAAAAATAAAAAAATAAAAAAAATTTATTGGAACATTTATTTAGTTATCTGCTTCATTCCCCACAGGCTCTTTGCTCCAGGTCTCTCGGTGTCTTTCCCGTCTTCCCCTCCTCAGATTGGGCGTCCCTCGCTGTGATGGCGGCTCATTCATCCTTTAAAAATACTTTTTCTATAAGCTTTCCGTTTAAAAAATAAAACAGTCAATGGAAGCTTCCCGTTGTGTGGCGCGTTGCATATTCATGAAGTCACTTTTTCCTTTTCTCACACAAATGACACTCTCCTGGGGAACGGGTTGGGGTTCGGGGGGGAGGGGGGGAGGAATAGGAGACACCCCCAGGGCTTTCACAGGCCCCCAGCCCCGCTGGTGGTGTTGGGAGGTTCAGGGGTGTTGTGTGATTGCATGACACTGAATGCGTGAAAGCGATGCGAGTGAAGCGGCTTGCCATTGGTCAGCTGTGGCGGGTTCTCTTCCCTGAAATTCGAGCCGCCGGTGTTTCCGAAGAGCTTGACAGCGTTCGGGGGGGGCGTATTGATTTGTTCCGATATCGTAATTCATGAGTCAGAAGCCCGCAGAGCTAACGGAGACTCTGGCTCTTTGCCTGGTGAAGGCCTGGCAGATGTGAAGGACGTAAATTCCAAAGACGGACGACATCATCGCACGTAGGTGTTCTCCCAAAAAGGAGGTTAGTGTCAGTCGGATTTGAGATGAAAAATGGCGCCGTGGGTTCCATTTTGGGTTCCAGATTTTCAGTGCTTACAGATCCAGCCCCCCCGTATTTCACCGTTTCTGGGATCGGCCCTGCCATGCAGAAAGAGCTTTCGTGGCTTGCATCGTTTCAACTGCAATCACATTTTTATCAGTCTGGGCTGTCGTGGATCTTACTTCTGCTCTCTGCTTGAGATTGGAGTTAGTTGATTCTCTTCAGTTTCACTGTACTGGAAGGACTGGTCAGATCCGGCTCAAAAACTCACCATTTCCGGGTTGTTTAAGGATGTGTCAGTGTGCCGTAATTCTCTGGAGCGATTTTCAGAAGCTAATTTCTAATTCTTACCACCTCTCTAAAAAAGGGTTGCTGTTGCAGGTGATGGATCCTATTAAGGGCTTTTTCAAAGGGGGAAATTAACAAGACAATGGTGCTCTTGGAACAAGTAGGATTTGGAGAGAATCAGCATGTTCCCCACATAGCCGCTCGGCCCCCCACCACCATGGGTCTCTCAGCTGGGCTGCCCACAAGCTGTGTGCTTGATGGATGTCCCCGTACTTCAAGGGGAACGGTGTGACCCACGGAGGCCTGCTCCTAGCACCCCTTGCAACAGTGCTGGAAAGAGGTCAGCTGACCACATGCTGTCCAGCACAGTAGTAAAATCCCTATTGACAGTCACACTTTCCCCATGTAAGAAAACACATCCCCTATGTCATACACTGGACTGGAAGGAATCTGGTTTCTCCATCCACACCCTGGGATAGAGTTGAAAATGATCCCGAAGGCCCAACCATACAAAGAGTTGTGACCCTTTTTGTACTTTCGGCGTCGACAACCGACACTGCCCCTCTACTCCATCTAGCCAACTATCAGACCATGCCAGTTGCCGGCGGCAACGTTGGTGACGTCACAGCGCCACGGTAGCAGAATAGCAGCAGCTTAGCTTATTCCCAAGAACCATTGCTTGCAGACTCACGCGTATTGGCGCGGAACGGTCAGTGAGCCACCCCAGAGGCTAGAGCCGAATTGCACGGACTGTACCTAACAGAAGGGACAACGTCTCACCACTAAAGTGCATCATTTACAAATCAAATCAAATATTGTATAGCACATTTTACAAAACATTTGTGACAATAACGCTTCACAGTAAACCCTGGCCTAAACACCCCACAAGAACAAGCCCAGGGTGACATGGCAAGGAAAAACTCCCTGGATGGCAGATAGGAAGAAACCTCGGGAGGAACCAGACTCAAGGGTGGGAGCCCATCCTCCTCTGGTCACCTCAGGGTTTGGGTTTTAATGACCACCAAGGTCAATCAGCCTTTGTTCACATTAGTGAATTAACGGCAGCTAGGTAGCAGTCCTGACGTACGTGAGGCCAGGCGTCACTCAGAAATAAAGGGACAGTGGTGGTACTTTTTTCTTATTTAAAGGAGGTGTTTTTTCTTATTTAAAAGGTTCGGTATTTTGCATGCTAAGCCTTGTTATTTATGATCATATACAACGGTCCAACATTTTGACAAACTGTGCAGTCTTGAGATATATTGCTCATTGCTCATGTCACAGCTAACTTACACAATGGATCTGGATGGGCATATAGAAAATCCTTCAAAAAACACCATATACTCTCGTTTTCAAAGACGTGAATTGCACAACGTTTTAAATTTTCTTTTATATAGTATCCATTTATACAGCTGGATATTTACTTAAATTAACGTAAAGTAATTCATGTTCAAGTAAAATTTTCTCCCCCAAATGCGCTTGGAAAATAAAGAGAATTCTATGCATGATTTCCCACTTTATTCCTGGCCAATGTATTTCTGGAACTAGACTCTACAGTAGACAGTATTAGCAAGAATGAATAATATACGTGTCCTTATTACTTACCTGCAATTAAATTCACATTAGTGAATTAACGGCAGCTAGGTAGCAGTCCTGACGTACGTGAGGCCAGGCGTCACTCAGAAATAAAGGGACAGTGGTGGTACTTTTTTCTTATTTAAAGGAGGTGTTTTTTCTTATTTAAAAGGTTCGGTATTTTGCATGCTAAGCCTTGTTATTTATGATCATATACAACGGTCCAACATTTTGACAAACTGTGCAGTCTTGAGATATATTGCTCATTGCTCATGTCACAGCTAACTTACACAATGGATCTGGATGGGCATATAGAAAATCCTTCAAAAAACACCATATACTCTCGTTTTCAAAGACGTGAATTGCACAACGTTTTAAATTTTCTTTTATATAGTATCCATTTATACAGCTGGATATTTACTTAAATTAACGTAAAGTAATTCATGTTCAAGTAAAATTTTCTCCCCCAAATGCGCTTGGAGAATAAAGAGAATTCTATGCACGATTTCCCACTTTATTCCTGGCCAATGTATTTCTGGAACTAGACTCTACAGTAGACAGTATTAGCAAGAATGAATAATATACGTGTCCTTATTACTTACCTGCAATTAAATGTGTGTGTTAAATCTGTCATTAACCAAAATGAGGGTGTCCAGGGAATATTATTGCAGAGTTACAGAATTTTATTCTTTTTAAGCTCTCTGTAAGCCTTTCCTCTTCCTGCTTGTTTTCCCTTTTTCTTGTGTGTGAAGCCGTTTCCCCCCCCCCCCCCCCCCCATTTGAAAACAGGAGTGCTGTGGAAGTGTTGGAGGGGCAGCGAGAGGGCCAGTGGGGGGCAGCATGGGGGGCAGCAGGGGGGACAACAGGGGGTACAGGCAGGGCAGCAGGGATCATCTGCCCCTTTGTTGTCCTAACCCACAAGGCGTCCAGGGAGAGAGGGCCTGCCGAACAACAACACAGGAGGCAGTGTGTGAGAGAGCAGCCTAGTAACTCCCTCCCCCTCTCTCTCTCTCTCTCGCTCTCTCCCTCCCTCTCTCCCTATCTCCCTGTTCCCCACACAGCTGGCCCATCAGAGTACAGCTGAGCTGGAGGTTGCTGGGTGTCCGTATGGTGCAAAGTTTCTGATACCGGGGAGAGGAAGCTCTCACACACACACACACACACACACACATTTACAGTGGAGCCTCTGGACTGGATTTAGCTCCCGAGGAGTCTGGCTCACAGCAGGAGGATGACCGTGTTGTGGGGGTACGTTTGGAGGACCTCGCTGCTGCTGGCTGGACTGGACCTGCTGCGCCCCATGACTGAGGGTGAGTAAAGAGGGGTATGCCTGTCTGACCCGACCCACCGGGCCCGCTGGGAGCTCGATGGCGTACGCCTCAACGAAACGTTGCATCACGTGTGCTGTCAGAGGCCCAGAGCTGCCATTATAGTCAGTACTGTTTGTGTGGTTTAAACCTGTTAGAGTTAGTCTGGGTTCCCCAAAGTGTTGTGGTTTGTGTTAAAGCAAGACACCTTGTGCGTGTCCTATAAATCCAGTGGTTAAGTAGAATAATGCCAGAGCTGTGCTGGAATTTAGCGAATGTGCTTTGGGAAGAACTGCTTTCTGTTGTAATTTAACTAGAAAGTGCCAGCTTCATAAAAAACAGATGTATCTGAGAGTCAATAATTGGGAGGTGTTGATTAAACAGTTAGTGATTGTTCTGATATTCAGTTATTATTAGCGCATATTCTGACCGTTTTTGTCTTTACAAATATCTGTTGAACTGGGAAAAAAAAGTATATTCTAGGCCTTTGCAAAATTAATTTGTGGAAAGGAAATACAGGTATATATTACATGGCAATTATTAATTTTACTATTCAAGCGTGAGATCACTAATTCATTATTGGGATTTTTAATTGTAGTCTTCACTGATTTTTCTTCTACCTCATCAATATTTATGTAGGATAGTATAGAAAGTGATAGTATAGAAAGTGAAAGCAAATAGATACAGCATGTTTCTTTGATTACATTTCCCGTCTAAAATTGTGAGTTAATGAAAATGTATTTTAAGTAAGTCATGTATTATTAAGTAATAATGGAGTTATAATGTTTTATAACTCCACAGAACTGGAATTTTGTACAGTGCTTGGGAATCTCGTATTGAAATGTTATATTGGCTTATAATTATGTGATTTTTCCATGGTAGTCTTCTATCAGTCATCTATATTGATGATATGATTGTTAATATATCGCACTACTTGTTACTCATGTCAGCTGTGGGGTTTCTGCATTTTTGGGTCCTAGTCAGAAGTGACAATCTGACGCTTGTTGAATGAATAGTAGGACATCAGACTAAGATCAATTGACCATTTGTCTCGCATGCAGACACACACACACACTCATATATACTGGCACACACTCACTCGCACAAGCAGGAGTCTATTCCAGTGTAGCAGAAGCAGCAGCTATCCAGCGCAGACGACTTGTTGAAATGTCTGTTTTTTTCACATTCTGACAGCCGTGTCACATGTTTTTAAAACTTGCCTTTTACAAGTGATATTTTAAAAGGGCTTCTCGGATATTAAACAAAAATGAATTAAAACAAAAATGTATTTTTACCAAGTTCAGATAGGGCATGTCACTACACATCTAAACATATAGACGGACTGTGGAAGTGGCTTGCCACGGTATCCATTTCCCCTGTTTTAGATTATCAGAAATGGTAAAAATGAATATGGCTATTTTCATCTTTTCCAAATAAGTGAAAATATTGAACACAGACTGTCTAAACCATTTCCCCTTTAATTTTATTGATTTTTTGTATGGATTGGTATATTTTTTCAGATTGCATTCTAGATGCGATTAACTACACTATTATTCATTAACAGAAGTATTTCATATGAATTTTATTTAATATTGAGAAAAGTCAGTCAGTTTATAGTATCCAATGTTGGAATATCACTTCCAAGGAACGTCACGGGATAATTGCACATGGTCAGTCAGGTGTCCGATCGGAACGGGAAGTTAGTAATGTTTTGAATGGGGAAGACGGGACCCTTTCCTCTTTCTTTTTCGGAGTAAGTATCCATAACGCTGGCACTGAAAATGTTTTGCCGCAGTGGCCTTGGAATAACACTTGGACAAAATGTTTTCGGAATGTTTAACGTGTTAGCCGCGATTTGTTTAGGCTACGGCTTTGATATGAACTACTGGCAGATGAAGAAGGAGCTGGCTAGGCCCGTTGCCTCTGTGTTGTCAGTCCACCAAGGCCAAACTCCAGATTGAGAGTCAACAGAAAGCCCGTACGCAGACGTCACACGTCTGACTGAGATGATCGGGCCTGTTTGTACACCAGTTGTACTGAAAATAGGCGCAGTGCTTTGTTGAAATCGGGACATTCAGAGAAATCACAGCTCGTTTCTTGAGTAGAAGGCTTTGCTGTGTGTGTGTCAAGGTTTCCGTGGGGACGAATGAAGCCCTCATGCCAGACAGAAAATATTTCATGCAGATTACAGACCAAAATTGATCATATTTGACAGATATTTTGAATGAATTTCTGGGCGGTAAAGTGAATTTCAGTTCATATTTTAATTTGGCACCCAACATGGGGCTGAACATGTCCAATTCCCGCCCTAATTTGGAATGTCCAATTATCCGAAACGGCAGACGCATTCATGCACGGACCCCACTGTCGATTTGGGAGAGTGTAGACATCCGCGGTTCTCCTCCGAAACACGTGGCGTCATAAGTACTTCTTGCGACACAGCGGACGACAGCTAAGTTCACAGAGTGGAGTCAGAGGAAGACCTTTCATATGCGGCTTTGACCTGCAGTCTACAGGCACCCTGATTCGCCACCCGGGCTCAGACCATGGGGCTCATCCATGCACGGTCTGGATCCGATCTGAGACCATGGGGCTCAACCATGCACGGTCTGGATCCGATCCGAGACCATGGGGCTTATGGATCCGATCTTAGACCATGGGGCTCATGGATCCGATCTTAGACCATGGGGCTCATGGATCCGATCCGAGACCATGGGGCTCAACCATGCACGGTCTGGATCCGATCCGAGACCATGGGGCTCATCCATGCACCACAGCATGGCACCTAACCCGAATGAGTGGGCCAGCAGCCCCAGTTCATATTTCTTAAATGTGAAAGGCTTAGACAAAATTGTGACGTCAATTAATTTGTGTACGTTTCTTTTTAAACTGTTCTGAATTCTTATTAAGACGATCAGTTCAGTTTGTTCTCAGAATTTTGTGTTTTTACTTCTTGAAATTGGAACAATCCAAGCACTGCATCTTTTACAAACGTTGCAACCTCATCTTCAGGAATACTTTGCTCTGCCCATTTTAAGATGTATTCGGTACCATATTTATTGAAGACAGGGTCGTAGGTTTTTCATACGATAGGCTGAGTCAGTCTATCATATGAAAAAGAAAAAAAAAAAAACACGAGTCACTTACTGTCCTCAGAAATGCTCTCCTTAATATTACACAGAAAAAATGGTGGTTCATTTAACACCCTAGGGTGTTAAATGTACACCAGCAGCGTTAGATTTACGCCGCCATTTTTGCTGTGTATAGTTCTGTGTTTTAGACAGTTGTTTATGAACAGAGACAAACTTTAGTGAATTTCATTCGAAACCTAGATGTCTGCAGTTTGTTCATTGTGTTCCCTTTTCCTCCATGTGAATCGCTCAATGTTTTGAATAATGACATTTAATTTAAATTAAGTACTATGTACGTCAGTATATTGTCCAGCACGGTCACTCTGTGCTCCCTGTACCAGAAAGAAAAACGTTTATTCCAGTGGATAATAACCGCCATCCCGCAGTGTCTCTCTGTGGGGGTCCCGCACAGTTTTAAACTATTTATTTAAAAGACAAATATCAAACTGACAAAAATATTATCGTATCGGCAAATTAGGCCGGATTTACGGCCGCGCTCCGCGCAGCCAGCCAAGAACGAGGTATGCCAGATGAACGCTCGTTTTACAGAACCGGGCGATGTTTTCGTCTCGTTCGGCTGCGTCATTGGCGGTAGCCGAGGGAACGTCAGTTGGGTGGCTGCCTTTCTGCTCTCTGCGGGAGGACGGTGATGATGTCACCGCCGTGCGGTCCAAGCTTTTGTCCGGTGCCGGTTTCTCTTGGTTCGAACCCGCTGTGTTTCTTTTGTCCCGTGAAGAGGAGGGCGGGAGCCTTTTTTTCCAAGATGCAACTGGTCCTGCGTGGAACCAGATGTTTCAACTTGAACACTTACGCTAAAGCGCCTCTCTGCCAACAACAACTCTCGCTTCGTTCAAATCCAGAAAAACCTGCTGGCCAGGAGAGAGAGTTGGAGTATTCTATGGACCTGCCTACTCGCAGGAAAACTTACTAATTCCCTCAGTGACTTTGACAAAGGTTATCTGATCTTCACTGTCCAATATTCCTTTCTGGTAATATTTCAGATTAACCCCATGTGGTTTGCTTCTTGATAAAATCCCGACCCGATTGGTTATTCCAATCCAATTCCAGTCCTAAATTACATCATACGAAATATATGCACTTCAAAAATGATCAGATTTCAGTATATGCATTGAAATACATGCAAAATACATTCAGGTACTGTAAATTCTGTCCCCTTGGGATTTCCCTCATTGTGTACAGTGCAGTACTACGAGTTTAACTGAAGCGTCCAGGTGGATTTTCGGTCAGGGGGGCTGGAACTCCCCTCGGAGGAGGAAGAGGAAGAGAGGAAAATAGATGGAGGGTTGAAATGTGACCATTATTGTACAGCAGAGAGAGAAAGGTCATAATGAGAGGACCTCTCTCTGAGCATGCTCACTAGATCAGGATGAGGAGATTTTTCTGTGTTGGCTGGTGTAGTTAGATTATCAACAGAGGCAGATGCTGTCTCATTGGCTGCATTCTGTTGATAATCTGTTCCTTGCCGTCTTTTACAGTGTCGCTGTATCACCTTTTCATTCCGACCTGGAAATATGAATCCACTGTCATTTTTCATTGGCTTGCAAGTAATAGGATTTTTTTTACACGACCCTGTTTTCAGCCACTTTCGTGTGTGGCCAGGGTTCTGTTGCATTCCTGCACGAAACGACACAAAGTGGGGTTCAAGTTATAAGAAAATGTCTTTGGCATCAGCTGCACGCACGCACGCACGCACGCACGCACGCACGCACGTCTTCTGGCTGCAGGTGGGTTAGCGGGTCTCCTTCGCCATGTACATTCCCATTGACAGAAACGCTAAAAAAAAGGAGTGAACTAGCAGCACACAACACAAACGAAGGCTCTGCAGGCATGGCGGGCATCCTCACAAGGTCGGTAAATTACTCTCCCTAGCACTGAATGCTTGGTCAAGTGAGAAGGTCTCCCAACGCAGACCTTCATTCAAAGGCCTCATTATGAGAGGTTGTTTTACCGCCACTGCATCTGGGAATAAGGACTCTGTAGCACTCACTGAAGAACAATGCTCATTTTGCATTTTGAAAAATAGAAAAATTGTAATTGAGGCAGGGGGAATGAAAGACTGATTCAGAAATGACGCCTCACTGAATGTATAAATCCATCTTTCCAGCCACAGCTAGAAGAATCACATTTATTACAAAATTCAAAATACGGTTGTAAATTTATATATTTGAAATGATGTTTACCTATTAGTCTCTTCCATCTTTCTGCACATTAAAGAAAAGACTTGCCCTGGATGACCGACACATGTATTTCCAGAAACTTCTACATACTCCCGGGTCATAATCTGTCATCGAGGATTTCTAGACTTGGATATTCGATTCATTCATGGACTCTGCCTGCACTGAGATTACGTCCGTTTCCGACATCGACACGTGCCGCCGCACACGGCAGGAAATGTGTCCGTTTTTTTTTTTTCCCCCCCTCCGGATTTGAGCGCCGTAGCGTCCGCCCCGTTAAGGCACCTTGTCGTGCAGTGTCAGTGATCGGGAAGAATGGAAGGAGGAAAGAGATGGGAAAACTGGTTCCAGCGGAGCCCGATTCCCTCGCTTCCTGCCAGGATGCAGATCGTGTTCCTCCAGCAGAACCTGATCCCTGGTCCGATGTGTGGCCGGGCTGGGTGGGACGAGACGAGGGGGAGAGGGGGGGGCAGGAGATTTAAGGCTGCACCTGTGTGTTCTGGAACAAGGGGGAGCAGTGGCTGTGTCGTAACCACCACCTCTTCCTGTAACCCACACCACTGGATTAGCACAGCTTTCGCCCTCACGCATACACTGAGTGAGACCAGCTGGTCCTGAAAGGGTAAGTACACCCTAGATCACTTTTTTTTTTTACCCCCCCGCTGTAAACATGTTCGTATGACTACCTTATAATGAAATGTATTCATGCATTCCGTTATTTCAACAATTCTGAAATAATACTGTATATCATAAGAAACTGATAGAAAAGCATCTTTGTGCTGCCCCTAACGGTTGAAATTTCCTTTCTGCTCCCCACACTGCCCCCGCCCCAATCGTGATGTCAGAGTACCTCTTTGGAGGTACCTCTACGTCATATGGATAATTGTCGCCCACAATGGAAACAGCCAGCACCTGATTGGTTAGACCCACTACATTACTTTTGTTTCGGCTCCATGTTTTTAAACCGGAACAACGTGGCGTCCTGTTCATAAACTCTTATTCCACCAAAATAGTCCCATTAAAATATGTTTCTGAAAATATTTGAGGTGAGAAATAGGCCATGCAGTTGCTGAATCTTGATTCATATTTGATGTGCAACGTCTAGTTTGATCCGAGTTATACAAAATCATTTGTACAGTGTACGTTCATTTATGCAAATGACGATGGACACAGCTCCTCCGCCCCCACCCCTCACCCTCGCTCACCCCACAAAGTATTTTTCAAAATTGTGTAGTAGGCAGAGACAGGCTGAGAATGAGGGGGTGGGGCTATGGCGAGGGGGGTGGAGCTAAGGAAAGGAGGGGAGGTCAATGAGAAGAGAGATGGAATAAGGAAGGGAGGAGGTGGAGGAGAGTGGAAGGGGTGCAAATAGGGGTTGGTTGTAGCAAGTAGGAGGATCGGACCAGGGTGGCAGAATCGAGAAGGACAAAGTGTTTATTGAGGGGTAGAGAAGACTGCCCGAATTCAACTGTGGAATTTTAATTACAAACTGAGAGGTCCAAATTAACCTGTGGCATGTACTCCAGTTAAAGAAAACCCTTGTATGCATTCTGTGGCTAGGTAACTGTGGTCATAGAATGCAGAAATCTTTCTGGCTTAGGGTTACTGAGGGTAGCAGGGTGGTGCAATGGGTAAGGAACTTAACGTGTATCCTAAAGGTTGGAGTTTCGATTCCCAGGTAGAACAGTGCTGTTGTGGCCTTGAGCAAAGTATTTAACCCAAATTGCCATATATATCAAACTGTATAAATGGATAGTATGTAAAAAAAAAAAATATATATATATATACTATCCTTTTGATGAGAGCATATGTTAAATGGCAGAATTGTAGTTTTTTTTTTTTATTATTAATATTTTTTTGGCATTTTGCACAATTCACATTTACTGGGCAACAGGACCTAGGGTAGAATCCCTGAGATATAGTGTGGGGAATTGTATGAAGGATACATTTGTCAGCAGTATATGACGATAAAATGACAACCAAACAGTGAAAAAAATAAGAGAAAAGGAGGCTCTGCAATTTCACACACTTGTTCAGAAACAACTTCCCTCCGGTGTATTTAGAAAAAGAGCCAGCAATGTCATGTCAATGAATGCAATTGACCGTGCGCTGGAGACCTGTGCATTTAATCATTCTGAATATGTACGCGCATAAGCATAATCATTAATCTAACTGCACAGTCAAGATCAGATGGAATAAAACCAGAAACAGGCGCTTCCAACCTTGATGTAGAAAATATGAATCTACTCTTTTTTTTTTTTTTTTTCTTTTTTTTTTTCTTTCAACCAGTGTAGGTTTTAATCAAGTACTTCTCTCTACTGGGATCTGGTGCTGCTCTATGAATAAGTACTCTTGCTCTGGTGCTGCTCTATGAATAAGTACTCTTGCTTTGGTTAAGCCCTAAGGTGCTGCTCTATGAATAAGTACTCTTGCTTTGGTTGAGCCCTAAGGTGCTGCTCTATGAATAAGTACTCTTGCTTTGGTTGAGCCCTAAGGTGCTGCTCTATGAATAAGTACTCTTGCTTTGGTTGAGCCCTAAGGTGCTGCTCTATGAATAAGTACTCTTGCTTTGGTTGAGCCCTAAGGTGCTGCTCTATGAATAAGTACTCTTGCTTTGGTTGAGCCCTAAGGTGCTGCTCTATGAATAAGTGCTCTTGCTTTGGTTGAGCCCTAAGGTGCTGCTCTATGAATAAGTACTCTTGCTTTGGTTGAGCCCTAAGGTGCTGCTCTATGAATAAGTACTCTTGCTTTGGTTGAGCCCTAAGGTGCTGCTCTATGAATAAGTACTCTTGCTTTGGTGCTGCTCTATGAATAAGTACTCTTGCTTTGGTTGAGCCCTAAGGTGCTGCTCTATGAATAAGTACTCTTGCTTTGGTTGAGCCCTAAGGTGCTGCTCTATGAATAAGTACTCTTGCTTTGGTTGAGCCCTAAGGACCTCGTGCTATTCGAGTGTTATTCTGCCTCTAAATTTGCAGCAGGTTAACTGTCATACAATCTATCCAATTATAATGGAAAAGGTTGTTCACGCTCTTACACTTCACAGAACACTAAACTCCATTGAAGCTCAGCTCCGTTACATTAGCCGTGTAGCATATTTAGCACGGGTTGTACCCAATGATTTTCGCCATTTTAAAGAAGACCCTTGGGTTTTTTGTTCACTTTGGCTGAATAGGAGACAAGATTTTGCAGAGTTTTGATCAAAAGCAGAATGGGGAAATCGCTAGTTTCTAACTACTAGTTCTAATCTCACATTCCAATACTGCTGCTGTCAAAAACAAACAAGAGGATTAAGGATATGGATATGCAGACTCCATCATACTTTGTGGCGCAGAGCAATTGGACAGCCAGAGGGAATGCCAAAATGTGTTGTCTCGTTACCATGGAGACAACATGAGAGAACTCCCCGCAACACTTTGCTGAAGTATAAATGACACCTCAATGTTTGAAAGTGTCGTGCGACAAAGTATAAATTAGCCTTCAGGAGGTGCATAGAACAGGGCGGGGTTTGGTGGCCGTCTGCTCTGGACAAAAGTTTTGTTGCACAGAGTAGTTTCATAGCCCAGCATTTGGAGGACTAAAGCCGTCTTTAAACCGCTGTACCGGTAAACAATGCCGGATCTGAGGCAATAGTGAGATTACTCTGAGCCCACACCCCCTTCCCCTCGTTCTTATTCTCCACCTCAGCAAGAAAGCTCAGCTACACTTCACTGACCGGGGGGGCATACTGTTGAATAAAGAACTTCCGTTAGCTGAACACCTTTTTTTTTATTTTTACTTAAAAGCAGTAATGTCCCTATTGGCTCATTTGAATTGATCCTGAATGGTTGACAGGAACTGGTCACTGCCCTTTTGACCCTCTCACTTCCTGTTTCGCTGGAGTGGGCAGACCCGGCCAATGAGGGCCACAGGGGTTTATAGTTCTCACTTCCGATCTTTAATTACTCATACTATAACAAAGGGTTTGGATTGAAGCTAAAATCACCTGTTTCTATAAGTGTTAATGACCTGATAATTTGACTGCGTACCCAAAACCCAGGGCCTCCATCACCTCTGTTTTTCTCACAGCTCTGCATCTGGCTAAAGTTGACTTTTGAAGCGCTCGTGGAAGATCCTGGTGCAGCTGGCTGTTAAAAGGGGGCCTTAGCTTAAGGGGTTTTGCATGCCACACGGCTGGAGCATGCTGGGTACTTTGTCCTCCAGCCTCTGCCCTTCTCCAGGAAATGATGAATATGGAGCATGTGCAGATCTGTGCCCACACTCTGTGGGATGATGGGCTTTAGCTGAGATCCCTGTGTGTGTGTGTGTGTGTGTGTGTGTGTGATTTCTGACTGACCACAGGCAGCGTCCACTGAGCACGCTCACAACACAAGGATATGTACGGTTTGATTTCTATGCTCTGGTGTCCTTGGCCTGCCTGATTAGTGTACATCAACCAGACAGCACCTTTCTGCTTAGATCTGTACATATCCAGTGTTTTCAATTTCATAGTATTTACAACACATCAATATTTTCTATTCAATAGGATTTTTTTTATAATAAACAGTATGGATAAATTTAAACAAAATGTACTTAATTTCAGTGCAATGGGTAGGACAAACAACACTTAATGAATCATATATATTTTTTCAAGGAGACAGACCAGCATGCAACGAAAAATTTAGGCATGGGAGACCTCCAAACATCACAAACCGTTCTCCAGCAATTATTTTGAGTGCTTCACAAACTAAGACAGTCACAGTTTACTCCAGATTTATCAGTGGAAGTAGTGGTGTTGTGTTCCCCCTGCAGAATTTCTGATGCTGGTGGACTCTATGCCCCGGTCCTTACCAGCTGCACTGGCCACACGCAGTGGGTCTATGCCCCGGTCCTTACCAGCTGCACTGGCCACACACAGTGGGTCTATGCCCCGGTCCTTACCAGCTGCACTGGCCACACGCAGTGGGTCTATGCCCCGGTCCTTACCAGCTGCACTGGCCACACACAGTGGGTCTATGCCCCGGTCCTTACCAGCTGCACTGGCCACACACAGTGGGTCTATGCCCCGGTCCTTACCAGCTGCACTGGCCACACACAGTGGGTCTATGCCCCGGTCCTTACCAGCTGCACTGGCCACACACAGTGGGTCTATGCCCCGGTCCTTACCAGCTGCACTGGCCACACACAGTGGGTCTATGCCCCGGTCCTTACCAGCTGCACTGGCCACACACAGTGGGTCTATGCCCCGGTCCTTACCAGCTGCACTGGCCACACACAGTGGGTCTATGCCCCGGTCCTTACCAGCTGCACTGGCCACACACAGTGGGTCTATGCCCCGGTCCTTACCAGCTGCACTGGCCACACACAGTGGGTCTATGCCCCGGTCCTTGCCAGCTGCACTGGCCACACACAGTGGGTCTATGCCCCGGTCCTTACCAGCTGCACTGGCCACACGCGGTGGGGTCTATGCCCCATCAGTTGGCTTCACATTGGTGTTTCCATACATGACCATTATGTTAAATAATGTTCTCCCAAACACTGTTACACAATCGAGTTAGCTCCCTTATTAAATGGCATGCATGCTTAAGTCATATAGTCATACTCACTTTATTAACATGGGTATTAGTCACAGCGAGTTTGGGGTCAGAGTGCATCGTAATGTATGACCAAAAAAGACTGAGGTGCCGTGACCCATTCTGAGCTGTGGCCCTTTCTCCATCTTTCTACCCGTCTGAATAAAGAAAAATAAATTATGAATGTAGGAAATACTATCTGCTTCTCCTTTATTAAAATGACATAATTATAAAAAAATGGCATAAAGAACAGAGTAATAATGATAATCTTTTCACTCTGTGACAAATTGCCACATCAGCCGGAGCGTTGAATTCAGCCGGTGTAACCCGAGACCACGTCGGAACACCTCTGAACAGGGTGGAATTCCATACCGTCTGGCTGTTTAAAACCGTACAACCACACCATTCTTGTACGGCATCGTTGCTGTTACTAATGTGATGTGCATTAGTGGGCATATATTGGATTTAAATTTTTTTTTATTTAAAAAGAGGACGGGATGGGCGGTCGTTATGAACATAATACTCACTATTTGTTTGTTTATATACGGTCTATGGAACGAGAAAAACCTAACATGATATTTTTAGGAATTTAGAATTCCCGCCTGGACGGATATTCTCACAAAACAGGCCTACGACCATCTCTGTGCAAACGAATGTGGCGTGACGCTCATGTGCTGTTCAGAGCGGGACTGGGTGGGTGGGGCGTTGGTGGAACGCTAGGCCAGCCTGTCAGTGTGGAACCCCTCTGACCAATTTGGGACGGGCGGGAGATGAAACGGCGGGACCTGCGAAAGGCCCTTCGTTGGCCCCCCAGATTGTCTACAGTGGCGGCGAAAGTTTTGATGTGCGGACGAGTGGGACGTGCGGGAGGGGCGGGGTGGGGGGTTGATGTATGGAGCCGTCTGAACTCTCCGGCAAACCCGAAGGAGGTCAAGGTGCTTCGCTAGGGGGACATTTTCTACCCTCCTGCCCCGGAGGCTTGATTTACACCAATCACCTGGGAGGAAGATCTCTCCGTTTCTCTGCCTGTGGAATTAAATGGACATGTTCTCGTTTGCTCTACAGACTTAACAGTCCGTAGATCAGGAGTGCTGTACTTATCTGTAGCATAAGACATTTGCAAGAAGAAGCTTTCCACTGTACTGCAAGAAAAAGACTGTTTTAGTCTTGTAATGAGATTTCAAATATATTTTTCTCTCTCAAGTAGAAAATGAGCTTGTTTTAAGTTATTTTTTGCTTGACAATTGAAATAGTCTTGCCCCATTGGCAAATCTTGAGATGAGTTAAACCGTCTCACCTCATAGGCAATCTTTTTGTCTTATTTAGCAAAAAGTAATAGAAATATGATTTCAAGTCTAAATTTAAGACTAAAATACTTGTTAAGATGGACTTATTTTTTGGTTTTTGCAGTGTGTGGCTTTAGAGCTATCCCATGCACAGGCAGTGTGTGGTGGTTGGCATTGCCTGGACACTCTGTCCGCTATTTTTAAACACAGACATAGACCGTCTGAGGAGCAGAGAGATAAAATCAATCGCTGAGCGCGCTGTTCAGTATTAATTCAGATTCTTCAGTGTCTCTAAACGTGCATTTTCCTATCAAATTATTCAGTTCAGTTTTTTCCCCCCGTAGTTAGTAATACTTATACCCTTTTCAAATGGCTTTCGTGGGAAGAAATGCACATTTTAAGATGATATTTATACGTGATATTACGTTACATAACTGATGCATATTTGAACATTCGTTGCGGTTCCATAGATGCGTCTACATGGGGTGTGTCAGTTAGCGGAGTAAGCATGCCCGGACAGTGGGAACCTGATAAAAACGCTGTAGAAAGTTCCGGAAACAGCTGCAGGACAGAGTTTATTAGCGGGAGGAGAGATGATGTTGATGACGGGTGTTATTGCACTGTGTAAAGAGAGAAAGGATACAGTGTGTGCTCGTGTGTGTGTGTGTGTGTGTGTGTTTCTCTGGAATGTGGGGACTGGAAAATGTGTATTGGGACGAGCTCATTATGGGTAACACCTCTTACTCTTATGAGCTGATGGCATAAACACATAGCCCTTAATCATTTCCATGTACCCACAAGCATCCATTTGTTTAACAGGCGACATACTACAGGGTCTAAATCAGGGATCTCAAACTCAAATCCTGGAGGGCCGCTGTGTCTGCTGGTTTTCGATGTGTTCCTGCACTTAAGTGTTTAATTTAAGTCATTGATTGGCTAAATAGTCTGCACACCTTGTTTCCAAGGCCTAAACTGGCTGCTGATTGAAAGGAAATCACAAAAACCAGCAGACACAGCGGCCCTCCAGGACTGGAGTTTGAGATCCCTGGCCTACATCATTAGGGCTCTGTAGAGGGGCAACATGGGGGTTCTGTTACAACCATAGACTGTATAAAAATATGGACAAAGTCACTGTGACGTCACCCATTGCCTTCCCACGGCCTCGTAAAAACCGAATTGAGTCTCCGGATGCATTTTTCGCCACCAGTTTGTACAAACTGTCTGCTCCGTGGAGCCGAAGAGGACTCAACCTGTCCCTCTGATTGGACAGGGTAGTAACATTTGTTCAGGACCAAACGACACTATTTTAAAAAAAAATCAGCACATGCAGAGGCATTATATGAAGGAAAGGCACCTACTGCGATTACATTTTTTTGTGGGAAAAATGTATTGACTGAGTATTTTGACCACATTGCTGCCATTGACTTACATGGTGAACGACCTATACTGGAGCCAATCGCAGTGGCGCTAGTGAGCAACGGCACAATTGCCCGCTCCCAGCCCAACCAGGAAGTGAGCTTCTAAACGAAAGCCCAGGCTTGGCCCCTTAGTTACAACCCAAAATCGTCCCTCGTTACAATAACCAGGAGAATGATCAGACACGTCTATATGCACGGTACTGAAAGAGTCAAGTCGACAATGCTGCCGACCCCAAATCAAAATGAGCTCCAAGCCCTATGACGGGCACGGGTTGTGGGCTACTGGGGATCCGCCACAAGTCTCGTACTTTAACAATTATATCCCAGAAGAGGGGAGGAATGTTCCCTGCACTGTGACCTCACTCTTTTTTGGGATTTACACTCCTCCTGTCAGTCACAAGAGAGCCTTATGCTTTCAGCACTAATGGGTACTAATGTGAAATCCACACTAGTAGCAATTTAGCCAACGCATTGGCTGAGGTCAGAACAGCAGAGTCACTCCGTATCTTCTGTGTAAAGGAGTGTCTCATGCCACCATTATCAGCCTTTGTTTCTTCAAAACAAGTTATATCAGTTATTCCTGGCGCTGTTGTTTTATTAGAAAGTACACACTGTACTGAAGATACGAATGGAGGTGCCATTCTTTTATTTAAAAATCCCAAAGATAACCGGGCGCAAACAAATCTCAGCCATTCCCAAAACCGCGGCCCGTTCAATCTCGTGTTGTGTTCTGTGCCAGTTCTTGTAGGGCCTGAGCAAGAACTGGCAGAGGCATTTTGCAAGTTTTCTTAACAGAGTTATAGTTCTCAGATTTCTGACCTAATGTATTTGTGGCCCATTTGTTGCTTTTGTGGGTAGAAGTATGAAACTCAGGTCATAGAGACTAATTATATACGTACATAAACAGAATATAAATTGCGGAATTTCAAGATAATTCCTTTTTAAATACAATTCATTGAGACTGATTTAACCTTCTGTCCAAAACTCTGCATACTTTAAAATATGAAGGACTGCATTTTTAGATTTATAGATTTTGTTATAAGCACCCCTCCATTAAGTCTCTGTATTAATTCATGAATTTTTATTTATGTTTAATAAATCTTTAAGATAAGCCAGTGACAACACATTCCACGATATTCATATATATATATTTTTCTACCCTGTGGTCTCCGGCATAATTACATATCGTTTAACTCAGATACCGAGGGAAATTTCTCTCTACACTATAGAGACCCCCCTGCTGAGAGTGCCCTTTGATCTGTTGCAGGCCACGTCCCAACGGGGCTTATAGAGGACATACATTTTTGTAGAGGGCTCCTTTTTCAGAATCTATATTCCAAAGCAGATGATTTATGCATCCAAAGATGCCGTGAAGTGATTTTTCAATGTATAAGTGCATATTTGCTGACTTGCCTGTAGAGGAAATGTATGACCGTGGCTAGGTGAATGTATGACCGTGGCTAGGTGAATGTATGACCGTGGCTAGGTGAATGTATGACCGTGGCTAGGTGAATGTATGACCGTGGCTAGGTGAATGTATGACCTTGGCTAGGTGAATGTATGACCGTGGCTAGGTGAATGTATGACCGTGGCTAGGTGAATGTATCACCGTGGCTAGGTGAATGTATGACCGTGGCTAGGTGAATGCGTGGGACCGTCTCGGACGCTAAATCAGGGACTGCTTAGCACCGAACTGAGAATAAAATTAGATTTATTGAATACCTTTGGCTATAGTGAGAGGTGTCTTCCATCAGTATGAACAGATAGAAACAGTACCTACAAAAAGGGTTCCAAAAGGTCTCCATGGGCAAAATGGTTCAATCTGGGAGATTTTAAACTTTTCACACCTACATAGAGGGTTCCCTAAAAAACTTTAAAAAAGTTCCCCTATGAAGACAAGCCAGAGAACCCTTTCAGAACCCCTTTTTCTAAGGGTGTAGCATGTTCTCTCCATCAGGGCCAGTGATACTGATCAATCTCCTCTCCGCTCATCGGCTCAGTGTCCGCAGGGACCTGTGGGCTCGCTAGCCGTCAGGTCATTCGTAATGGTTACTGAATCATGTCGCGCGGTAATGAATCCATTCTACGGCCCAACTGATAAATTACCGGATTAATTTATTTGCCAGTGAAGCATTTGTTGCGTCGGGTTTTTATTTGAGGACTGTAGAACCACAGGAAAGATTAATGTTTTTCTGGGTTTCGCGATGCGTTTCACATTACAATACTTGCAGATGGGGTAGGGTGCTACTGACAGGACGGGTATGAGGTGGAAATGCAGGATGAATGTTTATTATTTAATTAATTATTTTACTTTAGGTTAAGTATTATTTACGTTAGAGGCTAGTCAATAATTAGATTTTTAAACTTATTTTCTGTACTTCGAACCTATTGAGTGACATTTTTGGTCACTGTTGATCTGTAGATTCTAGATGGACAGGAACGCATAGTAGTGCTTGGTAACGCATGTAGTTTCCTGTGTGAACATTAAAATGCACGTAGGGACATAATCCTATGTGATATTATACAAATCTTGTGTACCAATGTAAGCACATTTCGTCAAGCATTCCACTACATTTAACCGTGCTCATTTACTCCAGAAAAATAATGATTTTTTCCGTGTCCAAAAAATTGTGCCATGTCACCACGGAGGAACAAGCAGCTCAGTAATAATGAATAAGTATAAAAAATTTCACAAGATTCACCTGAATACATCCATCTCTCCCAGTTATCCTGTGCACAGGAAGCACGCACGCACGCAAATATGGACTGCCGTTTCAGCTGCATATTGCATATGAATTCCCATGTAATTCTACAGCTTCTTATAATTTTAAAGCTCAATGTATAATAGCTGAGCTGTAAACAGTGCCGCCCCATCCTATACACTGCCTCCTGTGAAATAAGCTAATACGGGCCCTAACTATTGTTGGAAATACAAAATGCCCCCCCCCCCGAATTAGCTTATGGCCCGAAAAAGGTCAGAGGCGCCTCTGGCTGTACACATGTCCGTGGGGAAGCTTCTCTGTGTCTGAGGAAAATTTTCGAAAATTATCCACTTTTTCATAAAGTATTTCTGTCACCTGCATGTTAATCAATATGTCCAGATGGCCACAGAACACGCAACCGGGGAGTTTCTTTTTTTGTGCATCATACCTTTACATCCATTCAGCAGGTATCGGATTGCAGGTACACGGTGATTGGAAAGAGGCGATTAAGGTTTATTTCCTGCCAATTGTGGGAGGAAAAAGCGAAAGCCGATAGCTCGTCTTTTGTAGGAAATATTTGTGGCTGGAGGGAGCCGAACGGGACAAGCGAGGACTAGTTTTACACACGTAGGATGGAGAGGACTCAGTCAGCGGCCTTTCTTCTGCACGGTCAGAACGTCAAGAGTCGTGCGAGCAATGCTGCTTTTGTAAATAGCCTATAGCTAATGTGCGATACAAGCGATCAATTGTAGCGTTAAACAGAGATCGTGTTTCTGTCAGATTTTGCAAAGGAAGACCCCCCCCCCTCAGGTTAAATTGTCACTTTGGCTTCTCCGTTTCTGTGGGGGGGGGGGGGGGGTGAATCTCAAATTTTATGTAAATTTACATACAATTCCACCATAAAATGTAATAACCTCTGCTCCTCGTTTATTTTTCTTCTGTGTAATTTTTCCCCAGATATGAAACAAGGAATTAATAAAGGACACACATGGATGTCCCTTTTACATTTGAGCAATCTCTGCAGTAATGTCTTACCACCCAAGGTCTAATGTGTATGAAATATGGCTTTTCATAATTAGCCTTTATAAATATCTGCTGCTCTGATATTCACTTGTTTGAGGTTGGTTTAAATGTGCTTATTGAATTGGTTCACACATTACTTTTAATGAAATTTAAAAAAATTTAACAAATTAAATAAAAATGATGCAAGTACATACTCTGTAGTCAACATACTGTATGCACTGTACATTCCATTGCCTAGTTTCCATATGACTTAATTGACTAGCAATGTTGTGTGTGTGTGTGTGCGCGTGTGTGTGTGTTAGATCACATAGAAAAAGCACCGAGCATGAGTAGCAGAGCCCCAGAACTTGTTTACTCCCTGAGAGAGAAACAGCATATTTATACACACACCGCAGTGCTGGAGCTGTGCGTTTATGGGCAGGTGTCCACATTTCAGTCCTGTTATAATAGTCATTCTGGATAAGAAGGTCTGCTAAATACCTGCAATGTCATGTGAATGTGGAGTACTTGTATTGGTAACTGTAGGACTTGGCATTTGTGTTACAATCAGTTTTTTGATATGATAAGGACATGAGAATGTCAGAATCTTTGATGCCAGTCCATCTAGCCCAGCCTGATAAATTTTATCATGACCGTTGATAGCCGTCTCTCCCTTGATGTTATGTCTTCCGGTGCTGATCCTCGGTATTTGTTCTGATCATGTGACCTTGCATTGGGGGGTGTACAGAGACAACACCGTCTATCTGTTCAACCAACAATATTATCGGTGTCTGGTCATCTGTTTGTCTTGCACTCGTATTTAAAGCATTGGTCAATGTTTAGAAAAACACATTGAAATATGGGTGTTATTGTGCACAAAGAATAATAATGTTCTGTTCAATCGCTGACTTCATTAATCTTATCCTGCGAATGCCTTCCAAATGTCATTGGTCAACATCCAGAAGAAATAGTGTGTATAGATATTTGGCGCATTATATGTACTTTATATTTTTTAGCATGGTATTCAGGTTCAGATACCCCCCCTACAGTTTAAGAAACCCTATGAATAATAAATTTATATTATTAATAATAAACTTTATACGGCAATAAAATTGTGTGTGTGTGGGGCTGTGTGGGGGTGGGAGGCAATACGATACTGTACTGTTCAGACCATCTGTTTTGGTGGTCTGAACAGTACAGTGTACAATGTGGCATGCTGTATTGCATGAAACTGCACATTAGTGACTGCAGTCATCTTGACTGACCTTGAGGTCAGAAATTCTGAATATTCACCCCGATCCTCGAGTGTCGTGCGTCTTGGTCCACGTGAAACGTGAATGATTCTAATGGATATTGAATAGAGATCCTGATGGATACTTGTATCGGACTTAACCTTTGGATTCAGCTCAAACTCCATGTCATTCTGCCAGCCTGTGCCAGAGAGCTCTACCTGTCTTTACCTGTTTCCTGTGTCCTCCCCCCCCTCAGCCAACGTGCTGGACACCATGCTGCTGAGGGACTCTGGGAAAATGGCGACGGGCGGCTGGGGGGAGGAGAGCAGGAGCGTGGCCCCTCAGGTGCAGCCGCGCTGGCTCTGGTGCCACTGCTACCACCACTGCCCTGTGGACTCCACCAACAACACCTGCAGGTACTGCGCACCTGAGACACACCTGAGCCATACCTGAGACGCACTGTCCCTGAGTCACAACTGAGCCATACCTGAGACGCACTGTCCCTGAGTCACATCTGAGACATACTGTGCCTGAGGCACAACTGAACCATACCTGAGGCGTACTGTCCCTGAGTCACAACTGAGCCATACCTGAGACACATTGTCCCTGAGTCACATCTGAGACATACTGTGCCTGGGACACAACTGAGCCATACCTGAGACATACCTGAGGCGTACTGTCCCTGAGTCACACTATTTGAGACACAACTGAAACATACCCGAGACATAACTGAGGCACATAGTACCTATGACACAGAGAAAACCTGAGATCCACCAGAGGCATTCTGTGTCTGAAACATACATGAGACACACAGAGGCATACTGTCCTAAGATATACCTAAGAAATGCTTGGCCTGACACACACGAGACACACCTGAGGCATATCGTGCCTGAAACACTCCTGAGAAACCCGAGACATATCTGCAGATTTCGAAGGCAAGATGTAAAGATGTTAATGTATAACAGTACTCTTTTCATATTGAAATACATGTTAAAAAACATAAATAAAATAAACCGTTGACTGCTTTACTGTTTTTTCAAGGTATACCACCTTTCCTTGTCTACAAGTGCTTCTGTAAAATGATTAGACTCAGATTCAACTATATAGCAAATAAAAATTTTAGTAGCGAATGGACTACACTTAAAGATTGTAAGCGGTCAACAGTGAGAAGCTTTTCCTAAAATGTGAAATAAAATGTAATGCAAGTCTCAAATACCCAATGCCATAATACTTATGGCTTACAGTGGAGCTTGCAGTCTAGCCAGTACATCATCATGTGTGCCTCAATCTGCACAAAGGTCAGGATAGAATGCACAGTGACTGAATGATAAGGTGTCGTCTCCAGCTCGTACAGAGAAGCCAGTAGTTCTGCGTGTAAGCACCGCGATGTAGGGTCAAACTCATAACATTCAGGTACTCACAGGCCCGAAGGAACGACACAAAACAAGTGGACCTTGAAACAGTCCTGAGACACAGAAAGAGCACCGGTAGCGGTTCAATACATCTGAAACTGAAAACCACACATTTAAACTCACAATCAATGGGGGACCTGAAATTCGGTTTGTAAAAGTGTTCAATTAAATACACCCCGCATAGATACACTCATATCTGTATCATGTTCATATCCAATAAATGCTAAGTCCTTGTTCTATTGGCAATTGCAATGCAGTACAGTTATTTAACTTCTAAGTCCTTTTCCTCTTTTCAGTCAGCATATTTCATGTGGCAATGGAGCTTGGCTCCTGGGTGGTGCATCCAAGTAGCAATACTAGGCAGGCCATATTGCAGCCACGCACCCTACAGTCCAGATGAAACACTGGCTATGTAAGTGCTTTCTGCAGCTGGAGATCTAAGGGGTAATTAATGCATAACTGGCCATAGCATTGCCCAGGGATGGGAATTTATTAAGGTATTCCTCACATAATACAGTACAATAGGAACACAAAACAGCGCCTCCTCTGGTCAATTGGGGCATTTACAGTCTGCCCGTGTCACCTTTGTAGGCTTTATCATCCTCTCGTGCATTTACTGCCGTCTTTAACACCAGTAGAATAATAAACAAATATTTTATATAAATTAAATAATGGCACTGGCTTTGGCAACATTCCTCTCTTAATTAAATAATTTAAAAAAAATGTATATTGTGCAGACATGGGCCTGTTCATATTTAACTGATGCTCGTTGTTAAAGGGAACCACATTTATTTTAATTGTATTACGGTAGTGGCCAAACAGATTTGCCACATGGGCAGTAGAACAAACAGATTTTCATTAATACTCTTGCTCTCCTTAATTATTTTGAGGTTGCACCGCCTATTGCCGATAACTTTTTATTTCCAAACAGAGGTGAGTAGTAAAAAAAAATGTAATTAAATAAAATAAGACTGATGTAGTGTAACAAAGATGGTGATGAGGATTGATAATAATAATAATAATAATAATAATAACTACAATGATTATGAACATGATGATGGTTTTGATAAAGATTATGATGAGGATGAAGATGAATATGATCATGATGATGAGGATGATGAAGAACATGATGAGGATGATGAAGAACATGATGAGGATGATGATGGTGGTTTCCTGTGCAGGACGGATGGATATTGCTTCACTATGGTGGAGGAGGAAGAGAGAGGGGTCCCCGTGCTGACGTCAGGCTGTCTTGGGCTGGTGGGCTTTGAGTTCCAGTGCAGGGTGAGTGTGCATACTTGTACGTACGCATACTTGTACGTACGCATACTTGTACGTACGCATACTTGTACGTACGCATACTTGTACGTACGCATACTTGTACGTACGCATACTTGTACGTACGCATACTTGTACGTACGCATACTTGTACGTACGCATACTTGTACGTACGCATACTTGTACGTACGCATACTTGTTTTTTTTAGTGACTATGAATTGGCCTTAAGAGGGTTCACCCAATCGTGTGCTAGTTTCACACGCCTGTACGGAGCGCAGCGTAACACGCGTGTTTTCTCGGACACAGAACACGGGAAACACTCGTCAGAGGAGAACGCTGGAGTGCTGTATGGATCAAGACTTCTGCAACCATGACCTGCACCCCACCCTGCCCCCCCTTGAGACCCCAAGTAAGACGCTGGGAAATGTAGTGCAGAAGCCCTCAATACCCTGCTAACAACCCATTTCCATTAACATTTGTGGAAGATTCTAGTTTTATTATAGAGATCCCCAGTTGGATTTAAGGTAACGTTATGAGAATGTTCCCCACATTTTGTTAGCATATACAGTATTTAATGTTCCAAAGTTGGGATACAAAGTCCACGCAAACCTATTGGCAACAGCTTCTGATGGTTATCAGTTATGTAGTCATGAGAAAATGTAACAGGGGTTTTTCAAATATACTTTAAATATGGTCCAAATTAAACTATTTAAAATTGCCGATTTGTTTAACATTGCCGACATTCCTTCTAGAATTAACATGAGTGACCCTCCTCGAAATTCTTTTCTACCTTGAATAACGAAACCACATAACGTTCCAAGGCTGTCAAAACAATGTTCCTTTGTGACATTCAAGGAGAATCTAAGAAACGGGTCAAATGTTTGTGACGGGAACGTTTACGCAAAGTTTCCCAACGTGATGGGAATGTTCCGAGAGCCAAAAACTGTTTAGTTGGATAACAGACATTAATCACAATACCACCCTGTATCGCAGATCATCCATCAAGAAAACATAATATCGCACGCACGCACGCACGCACACGTCCTCTACCCCCTTGACTGGTATGATCCCTCACTGTCTGTTCTTGTCTGATGGGGCCTGACAGATTAAAGTGTTACAAACCGCACATTTAGTGCTGACTGGAGGGGTCTCGGGCTGTGGCAGGGATGTGGATAAACAGGTGAAATGGAGCTCGGGGTTCCGGCGTGTTCTCTCGCTCTGTAATAAAAAGGACAGGCGCTCCCCCGGGAATGCTTGGGTTTCCAGCGTCAGCCCTGAGCTGGAAATAACTGTCAATCTGCCACTCTGGGCTGGTACCACACCCACACAGTCTTGGTCTTGGTCTTGGTCTTGGTCTTGGTGTGTGTGTGTGTGTGTGTGTGTGTGTGTGTGTGTGTGTGTGTGTGTGTGTGTGTGTGTGTGTGTGTGTGTGTGTGTGTGTGTGTGTGTGTGTGTGTGTGTGTGTGTGTGTGTGTGTGTGTGTGTGTGTGTGTGTGTGTGTGCATGAGGGGCTGCGTGGGGGTGGGAGGCAATACTATCACTATCATACCCAGTTTAGGTTACTAACCTCAGGGAGGACAAATTAAATGTCATAACACCCACTGATGGCTGACTGATTGTGCAGCTGTGTACTGAGAATGACAGAGTGACTGTGCAGCCGTGTGTGTGTTGAGAATGACTGAGACAGAGTGACTGTGCAGCGGTGCTCTGTGTTCTGGGAATGACCGTGACTGCACAGTGGTGTTTGTGCTGATAATGGCTTGACTGGAGTTTGTGCTGAGAATGACAGACAGCGCGTGACTGCGCAGTAGTCTGTGTGTTGATAATGACTGAGACTCAGACTGTAGTGGTGTTTAGAATGACTAAGACTGTGTGACTGTGCAGTGGGTGTTTGTGCCGATAATGACTGAGACTGCGCGTGACTGTGCAGTGGGTGTTTGTGCAGTCTCCTGAGCGTTTGTAGGGTTGTGTGGGCCAGTGGTGTGCGGGCCAGTGGTGTGCGGGCCAGTGGTGTGCGGGCCAGTGGTGTGCGGGCCAGTGGTGTGCGGGCCAGTGGTGTGCGGGCCAGTGGTGTGCGGGCCAGTGGTGTGCGGGCCGGGGCCTCAGGCCTGAGGTCAGGGTTGGCTTTGGGATCCCCTCTGAGAGGCCTTACTGCAGAGCGCACGGCGGTAAGGCAAGAGTCCCGCTGAAAGCAGCGGTCTCTCCTCAACCAAAATATGATCCCCCTGACTTCAGGAAGAGGGGTGATCGATCAGGGCTCCGATTGCACCTCCTGTTCGCCGGTGGGGGGGGAGGAGTTTTGATAAAATGTGGTCTTCAGACCAGAGATTTAGCGACTGGTGGGATGTAGAAAGGAAAGTCTTCTAATCCATAGATGTGTGAGGTTGGGGAGGTGTGAGGTTAGGGAGGAGTAAAAATCTTGATTTTATTTCCATTTTTTACCTCACAATCTTTCTCTCCCTCTCGTCCTCGTCTGTCTGTCTGTCTCATCTTGCACTCCCTGCGTCTCTGTCTCCCTTTGTCTCCCTCTCAGATGTGGACAGCAGTATCCATCACATGGCTCTGTTCATCTCTGTCACTGTGTGCAGTATCATCCTCGCCCTCATCATCATCTTCTGTTACTTCAGGTGAGCCGCCACCCCCCCCCACTCCCCCCTTTTTTCTCAGTTTGGAACATCCAGTTGCATTCACTACAGAATCAAATTGAAATTGACAGTTTGTTTAACGCTGACTCTCACGTCAAACGATCTCTGCGGTAGATACAAGCGCCAGGAGTCACGACCCCACTACAGCATTGGTGGCCTGGAGCACGAGGAGACTTACATTGCCTCTGGAGAATCTTTGAAGGACCTGATCGAACAGTCGCAGAGCTCTGGCAGTGGCTCAGGGCTCCCCCTGCTGGTGAGAGACCTGTAGTGCAGCTGACCACCTGCTTGTTCACATTTTGTCATCCCACAGGGGACTAAACTCAAGCTGATGGGCAGTTTAAAAAAAAATATTTTACAAACTCAACATCCTGTAATCTGTGAAATACAGAATAATGTAATCTAATATGTAAGAATATATTGAGTTTGGTTGTGTGCGCGTATTTGAGAAACACTCTGGAATCTTTTGGCCTGTTCCCAGGTACAGCGCACTATTGCTAAGCAGATTCAGATGGTGAAGCAGATCGGTAAAGGCCGATACGGGGAGGTGTGGATGGGAAAGTGGCGCGGGGAGAGGGTGGCCGTCAAGGTCTTCTTCACCACAGAGGAGGCCAGCTGGTTCAGAGAGACGGAGATCTACCAGACCGTGCTGATGAGACACGAGAACATCCTGGGTA
Source organism: Synaphobranchus kaupii (assembly GCA_029718625.1). Classification (NCBI taxonomy): domain Eukaryota; kingdom Metazoa; phylum Chordata; class Actinopteri; order Anguilliformes; family Synaphobranchidae; genus Synaphobranchus; species Synaphobranchus kaupii. Next base: position 8,002,917 of record CM056392.1, read on the forward strand.
AGCAACCAGCTGTGGAGGCCTGTGTGCGAGTGTGTGATTACGATTGTGTCTGAGTATGACCATCTGTGATTATGACTATCTGTGTGAGTATGTGTGATTATGGGTGTGGATGAGTGGGAGGTTGTGTGTAATTATGAGTGATTTTGAGTATGTGTGCGATTATGAGTATGAATATGTGGGTGTGTGTAATTATGTGTGTGGCTGTGAGTATAAGCGTGTGTGTGTGTGTGTGTGTGTGTGTGCACGTGTGTGTTTATGTGCGTGAATGTGAGTGTGTAATTTTGAGTGTGTGTGTGATTATAACGGTGTGGCTGTGAGTATAAGCGTGTGTGTGAGTATAAGCCTGTGCGTGAATGTGAGTGTGTGTAATTTTGAGCGTGTGTGTAATTTTGAGCGTGTGTGATTATGTGTGTGGCTGTGAGTGTACCACACACACACCGTTTCTCACACACTCCTCCTGCTCTGCCTCAGGTTTCATCGCGGCGGACATTAAGGGCACGGGCTCGTGGACGCAGCTCTACCTGATCACGGACTACCACGAGAGCGGCTCTCTGTACGACTACCTCAAGTCCACCACGCTGGACACCAAGGCCATGCTGCGGCTGGCCTACTCGTCCGTGTCGGGCCTCTGTCACCTGCACACCGAGATCTTCGGCACGCAGGGCAAGCCCGCCATCGCCCACCGCGACCTCAAGAGCAAGAACATCCTGGTGAAGAAGAACGGGGCCTGCTGCATCGCTGACCTCGGGCTCGCCGTCAAGTTCATCAGGTCAGAGGGGAGAATAGCCTCATTATTACACTTATTTTAGGCCAGGGGCAGGGAACCCTGGTCCTGGAGAGCCGCAGGGTCTGCTGGTTTTAGTTGTTACTCCCCACTTAATTGATCAATTAAAGCAGTCAATTACACAGTTAACTCACCTCGCCTGGTTTCTTTGGTTTAAGTAGTTGCTGTATTTAAAGGTGAAAACAAAAACCAGCAGAACCTGTGGCTCCAGGACCAGGGTTCCCTACCCGTTTTAGGCAATTGCAGTAATTTACCTGTGTTTCCCCCCCCCCCCTTTATGAATTTTGGTGTTTTCAATTTTCCATTTTTCCATCTGCTTTTTGTAATACAGTACATTTTGTGCTTCTAAAGCGATTTAAAAGATTGTGGCGTTTGATGTGATAGCGTTGGAGTAGTCGTGAGTGTCAAAGTGGAAGTAACGTAGCTGAAAAGCTTTCGCTGTGTTTGCTTTGGTTCGTTTTTGTCGTTTCATTTTATCGTTTTTGCACAGAACACATTAGGGGGACGGGTGAAAACTTTATTTTATTTGCGTTTTGCTTTGTGTCTGTGTGGGTGTGTTGCCGTATGTTCCTCCCAGGGGCGGCACACATTTAAAAAATAAAAAAAACGAATGAAAGCCGAGTCTGATTTTGACTCTCGTCCCTCCTCGTCACAGTGACACTAACGAGGTGGACATCCCGCCCAACACGCGGGTCGGAACCAAGCGCTACATGCCCCCAGAGGTTCTGGATGAGAGCCTGAACCAGACCCACTTCCAGTCCTACATCATGGCCGACATGTACAGCTTCGGCCTCATCCTGTGGGAGATGGCCAGGAGATGCGTTTCGGGAGGTACGCCCCGCCCCCTCTCCTCCCTTTCTTCCATCCCCATCTGTTCTTTCCTTGTCAGAATTGGTGACGTGGGAACATCACCCATCACCACATTATAGCTAATGCTTTGTGATGTAGTCAAAGCAATTTCTTAGTCAATATCACTCGTTTTGTCAATATCATTTACTTTAGTCATAATGAGTTACTTAGTCAACATCAATTAATCAGCTTTTTTAAGCGGTTTAAGAAATGTGTAATCCATATGTAACTTTCTCAGGGGAGAAAAGAGAAAGGCTTGGAAAAAAGTTCAGTTGTGTAAGGGTCCACCCAGTGTAAGAAGAAATACGAGTCGTCAGACAATTTATAGGCAATATGGAACAAGAACCCACCTTATATCATAACATAACTTGATGAACCCAACAATGCTCGCCATTTTCCTACCACTAAAGGGTACCTAGCGCTCCCCTACAAATTAGAAAGCAGAGGCAGAAACTATGACATGGTGCCGGATGCTACATGACGCAGTGACTACTCAGACGCAGTGACTACTCAGACGCAGTGACTACTCAGACGCAGTGACTACTCAGACGCAGTGACTACTCAGACGCAGTGACTACTCAGACGCAGTGACTACTCAGACGCAGTGACTACTCAGACGCAGTGACTACTCAGACGCAGTGACTACTCAGACGCAGTGACTACTCAGACGCAGTGACTACTCAGACGCAGTGACTACTCAGACGCAGTGACTACTCACAGAAGTACTTCCGAATGTCTGTGCGGAATTTACATTGTGCTAATTTCCATCTATGCCCCCTAGTTCTACTAACATGATCATGAATAATCACCACTACTATCCAAAATATTTATATAAATTATATAAATTAATAATATTGTCATTGTGACAAGTCTCTGTAAAAAGCGCTATGCAAATAGAATTTATTTGAATTTAACGTGGATTCTCCTCCCATAACTTTAATATAGTGGATCTATATGTTATTACAGGCTCATAAAACTACCAAGAAGACCATTCTAAGTACAAAATTTTAAACAGACTATAAGATGCATTCTTCTGCAATACTGGTGTGTAAAAACCGGTGTTGTATAAAAACGCTGAAATGACTGTGCGGTCCTGCAGGTATTGTAGAGGAGTACCAGCTGCCGTACCACGACCTGGTGCCCACAGACCCATCGTATGAGGACATGAGGGAGGTGGTCTGCATCAAGAGACTGAGGCCTTCCTTTCCCAACCGCTGGTGCAGTGACGAGGTACGCAAACCGACGGAGCGCAGGGAGACCCCGCCACAGTGGTCCGGGTGAATCAAATCATCTCTGAGCACAGGATGAGGAGCTTAGATATTATCCTATACTCCCGATAAAATGGCTGCACTTCACATATCTGTGTAGAGTGCTGTCATACTAAGTGGAGTAGATTATTGTGGTACTGAGTGGCCCAGTGTAGATTATTGTGGTACTGAGTGGCTCAGTGTAGAGTATTTTCTGGTACTGAGTGGCCCAGTGTAGAGTATTTTCTGGTACAGAGTGGCCCAGTGTAGAATATTTTATGGTACTGAGTGGCCCAGTCTAGAGTATTTTATGGTACCGAGTGGCCCAGTGTAGATTATTGTGGTACTGAGTGGCTCTGTGTAGACTATTGTGGTACTGAGTGGCTCTGTGTAGACTATTGTGGTACTGAGTGGCTCTGTGTAGAGTATTGTGATATTGAGTCTCTCCCTCTCCCTGCAGTGCCTGAGGCTGATGGGAAAGCTGATGTCAGAGTGCTGGGCGCACAGCCCCGCCTCCCGCCTCACCGCGCTGAGGGTGAAGAAGACGTTGGCCAAGATGTCGGAGTCCCAGGACATCAAGCTGTGAGGAGGAGGAGGAGTAGGAGGAGTCAGCGCAGGCGGCCGCTGGCACGCCCAGACAAGTGTCGCCTCGTAAGGCGGGGGGCCGGATCCGGCCCCCGCCAGTCCATCACGGCAGGACCGGGAGGGAGAGATGGGCCTCATTGTTGCATTGGGAATGAATGTTGCAGTAAATACCCAGATTAACTGTAACTCATCACCGGTTCCCATTGCACGATCTGTTACACAGCTACAGACAAGGGGTTCTCTCTGCTGTTGACCTGCAGAGACTGACATACCGCAGGCAGGGGGAGCTATTGCTTTGCTTTCTGTGAAAGCTGCAGTGAGGAGGAGAAGGCCAGCAGGCGGAGGGGAAGGAGGGGTCTCGCTAGCGCCCCCCGCAGTAGCACATGCGTCCCTCCTCCTGGAACCGAATAGGAGGAGAGTATTTTCTGACGATCCAAAACCATAGCACAGGATAATTAAATTGAATTGGCACCGTGTTTAACATTGCATAGGGGATGGAGCGAAATGCATGCATCGAATCAGAAATGGAACGGTAGCTGCGAGCGACTTCCGCAGCTGGTCTCCACGGTGACTGTGCAGCTGCATTGTTCCATGCAGCTGCAGTGATGCGGCTGCTCAGATGCAGGAAGGTTCCGGACAGGCTTGTGCTTCCCAGATTTCCCTCAGAGACACAGAACTTCAACGGTGCACTTCCTGCTCTAGTCCTCACTTCCTGCTCTAGTCCTCACTTCCTGCTCTAGTCCTCACTTCCTGCTCTAGTCCTCACAAAGACTGCACAGTGAAAACAATCATGAAACGGTCCATAATGTCCTCCTAAAACCTAGGAATTTGTTCTTTTCCCCTGTAGGGGACACAAGTCTCTGGTCCTAATCTGAAGAACCATGCATTCTACTAGGCTGAAACCTTCATTATGAAGGACATTCACTAAAAATGAAAAATTATATTTTTGAAAATATTTTCACTGCAAAGTTTGTTTGTCAAAGACACTTTTATTGTGTCAAAATAATTCAAGTGTTTAAACTTTTTCTGCCGAGTCTCTGCTCAGCGTGATGCAGCCTGACAGCATTGCGCTTGTACCACGGTCACGATTTACAAGGCCATTGTATTCGGTACATAATATGAATCATACGTACTGTATCACACATTTTGCTGAGAAAAATTATCATACACTGCGGTGTTATGATGATAAATTTGAGCGTTTAGGAAGGGAAACAAGCTCTGCTTGAAAAGAATGTACAAAAGCAGTTTAACTTTAACAGCGGACAGTTGCCTCGGTCTTTAAATGGAGGAACAGAGTCTAACCATCTTATCACAGAATAAAGCTAATCCACAAACGCAATGCTACTGTTGCGCTTGATCTCCAGAAACCCTGATGTTAATGCATAGGTTTGGATCCATCGTGTTGTGTAAGAAGCACAAGTCTTTTCTGATTGTTAGCAAGTGTTTCGTACTACATGACCTTTGACCTCGTTCTCGCAGACTATACAATGCTCTGGTTGCAAATGAAAAGAAACACGATTCCTTAATTGTCTATTAAGTAATACAGATATAAATTATATTGATATTAAGGATTTGAAAATGAATGTGTTTTGTCTGTTGATAAATTATGTACAGAATAAATATCTCCCTGCTCTTTGGCCAGGGCTTGTATTTAATTTAACCTGTACAAAGGGATAAATGAGTGAATTAATATGTTATATGTAATATTTCAGAATTCATATTCCCCTAATAAAGTGAGGTGTCTCCTGATTGCTCAGTCTGTGTCTGGTTAATAAGGAAAGGAAATTGGGTTTTAAGAGGAGCATCTGGTAATGTTTCTGGTCTAGATCCGGCCCGAGTCCATCGCAGCATCCGGGCCGGATCCGTAACAGCCTCCAAACACACACAGAGTGAAAATAACTGGCGCAGAGGCGACTTCCGGATCTGGAGAGCATGCGGGCCAGGTCGAGTACAGATCCAGTCTCTCCTGGACCCACGGACCAACAAAATCTCATCTCCTCAATAAGTGTGGCATGGAGGCAAAAGTCGTGTGGATCTGCTGGTCTGCCAGATCAAAATGACTTGCTATCCAGGTAGAAGCACACAATGCTGTAGCCTGTACTACGAACCTCTACTGTCCAGGACTTCATGCCTGCATTATTTGTACATTTTCACCTTTGGGAATTTTTTTATTTTTTATAACATTTTTTTATTTTTTATTTTATTTTTTAAACAGAGGGGAAAACTGCTCTAACAACTTAAGAGGTGCAACCTTAAATCAAAAAGTCTAGCATAGGAAGAGGCGCAACTCTTTTTAGGCAAAAAAGTAGCAAATTTATTTATAAAACCAAAAGGAGACAGAGGAGACCTTCAAATGATACATATAAATGAATTAAATGGGCTTCAGGTGTGCAGCAAACATTGGGGGAGGGAGGGTCACAATCGGTGTAGTCTAGTTTTTCGTATTTTGCCGTTTTTCCACTGAAAGACGTTTGTCTTTGCGGAGGCTACCAGGAATCTCTTCAGGATCGTCCAGGTTTCCAATAGGTTCTCTCCCCTCAGTAACACACCTTCTGTGATATCTGCTGAAAGCTTTGGTAATCGGTGATTCTATTCTAAGAAATGTGAAAATTGTGACTCCAACGACCGTAGTGCAGTGCATTCCTGGTGCTAGCTAGATCAACCCACAGAGGCAAATTTAAAAAAATCACGCAGATCATTAAAGAGGACAACACACTGAACCCCCAAACCCACAAAGACAAAAACAACCTCAGCAGAGGGGAGAGCCAAGCGCTACAACAGCTGGCAAAAAACAAACAGATAATGATCAAACCAGCAGATAAGGAAAGTGCAATAGTTATTATGGACAGAGCACAATACACACAGGAAGCGTATAGACAACTTCATAACATAACACATTACAGAAAATTTGGCCTAGGAAATGAGTGCCATCATACAGACACTGGTAGAAAACAAATACATTACCCAAAAAAAAAAAGTTTACCTGAAGGGAGAGGACAACCCCTAGACCTTGGATTTTTACCTCCACCCCAAAATACACAAGCCACCAGAATCCTGGAGCATATCGTATGAGGTCCCGGCAGGGAGGCTTATTATTTCAGACTGCAACAGAGAATCCTGCAGGATAGCTGAATATTTAGATTCTCAATCCACAAAACACAAACGCTACATCAAAGACACATATGACTTCATAAACAAAATAAAAAAAATTAAAAAACACCAAAATACTACTAGAATCCATCTTGTTCACCATGGACATCAACATACAAACAGCAGCGGGAATAACAGCTGTAATCCTGGATGGAAAAGTACCCGGACAACAGGTGACCAGATATGATTCTCCTGTAATTACTGGAGATCAGCCTCACCCAAAATGACTTTGAATTCAAAAAAGAATTATTTTCACAGATCAGCTGCACAGCTATGGCCAAAAGAATTGCACCGGCTTATGCCAACATCTACATGGCGCATTGGGAGGAGACTGTTTTTGAAAAATGCCCAAAATATCCCACTAATTATTTAAGGTATTTAGATAACATTTGGGGAAGATGGACACATAGCTCAGATTTCACACTTCGTACAGACCCTCAGCACTTATCACCACCTACTTAGCATTTAGCCAAGCAGCAAACAGAAAAATTAAACCGACCCTGCAAAACACAGACCTGCTCCAGGACTACAAAATCATCTCTGCCTACAAAAGAAACAAGAACCTCAAGGACCATCTGGTAAGTAGCAAACTACCGGGAATTAGCACTGTACCCACACAAGGCCCGGTATTTTACAAACAGGCCACTACAGTCAACAACAACACTACAAACATAACACCTTATTAAACAAACTTAGTCAACACATACAACTACATACTACACATCATAAAGTGCAATCACCGTGACAAAATATTTGACTTTTTTTCCCCTAACTTAACCCCCAAAACCTAACCATTATTTCACCCTGGTTGTTAAATAGATTTCCTGTCCATCTGAATAAAATAAAAAAAATTACTAAATTTCCATTTAATTAAATTTTTATTTATTATTTTTTTATTTAAATTTTTATTTTTTTTACTTCCACATGGATGTAAAATAAATATACTTCCTGTCCATCTGAAGCAAATAAAAATAAAAAGAGCCTGCGAAGAGCTCTGCTCTGAGAACACCTCTGCCTGCACAAGCAAAGGACGTTTGTTTTGGCTCCCAAAAACCCTTATTTGTGGGCGTTTGGTGCCATCTAGTGGCCACTTAAAAAAAAAAAAAAAGAAGGTGTCTGTCTTCTGTTCCTACAAAATTGGTTAAATAACTTTTTCCTGTACTAGGCCAGGACATGTTAAAAATCATTAACACATCCTTAGTAAGAGGATATGTACCAGAGTCACTAAAATGGCAGTTATTAAGCCATTACTGAAGAAACCAAACCTCAAACCTGACAAACTGGAAAACTATAGACCCATCTTAAATCTAAAATTTTTATCAAATATTGGAGAAAGCGGTTGCAAAGGAACTTGGTACATACCTTAGCTCAAACCATATCCATGAACTATTCCAGGATTTTGAGTTATTAATGATTTACTATTGTGAGCCGACCAAAACTGTGTCCGTTCTTGTACTTCTTGACCTAAGTGCAGCTTTTGATACAATAGATCATGAGATTCTATTGGACAGACTCTATGGCTGTGTTGGACTTAATGGAAAGGCACTTACTGTACATGGTTCAGATCATACTACAAGTGGATACATGGATACAAGTAGTATCCAGCTACTTAGTAATGAAATATGGTATTCCACAAGGATAATTGCTACGTCCAGTACTTTTTTCATTATATATGCTACCCCTTGGTGATATTATTCGGGCACATGGGGTAGATTTTCACTGCTATGCGGATGATGCACAGATGTACATTTCCATGAAACCCGGCGAGGCATTACCACTTTCTTGATTAAAGGCTTGTATTGCAGATATTAAGGCTTGGATGCCTTCTAATTTTCTGCTCTTAAACTCAGAGAAGACTGAAATGCTGGTTTTAGGTAAAAAAATTTAAAAAATTAAAAAAAAAACAAAGGGAGAAATTGTGTAACCTACTCTAAATTCTGATGGTCGTTTAGTTGTTCCAAACTCAGCTGTGAAAGACCTAGGTGTTACTATTGACCCAAATCTAACACTCACATAAAAAAACATATCGAGTAGCTTTCTTTCAGTTAAGGAACATAGCTAAAATTAGGCACTTCCTATCAGAAGGGGATGCAGAGAATTTATCCATGCTTTTGTTACGTCTAGGCTAGATTACTGTAATGCCCTGCTATCTCGCTGCCCTAATTCCTTGCTAAAGAATCACCAGCTTGTGCAGAATGCAGCTGCTCACATTCTGACTACAACTAAGAAGGATGGGCATATTACCCCAGTACTAGCATTGCTTCATTAGCTACCGATTAGTATAGGACAGACTAAGGACCATTTTCATAGTACTTCGTCTTTTTTGCTTGCTTTCTGTTTAACCTGTTTGGTTTTATAGTTTAGAATGTATAGCTGACTTACCCATAGATTACTGTGTGTAGTGTACTATATTCAATGTTCATTACTAGGGATAGTCTTTCAAAGACTCTGGAGGACACAGATGTACTCCAACTTGTGACACACCATAGCACAACCACCTGCCCACTGGACCCCATCCAATCAGCAGTCCTCCAGTCTATATACGTGAGGTACATATCTGTCCTCCATTATCAAAACCTCCATAACTTGAGGCCATGTTCCTGCCGTTTTTCCTGCACGCGTTACCCCACTCCTTAAGAAACTTAGCTTGGACCCCTCTGATGTCAGGAACTAATCGCCCTGTATCTCTCTTGCCCTTCCTGTCCAAAACCGACTGTTTTTTCTCCACCTGCAGGGCGACTTGCACTTCCTTCTCTCTGTGTCAACGGCTCTCGCCCTAGTTCCCCCGTGGTGGAACAAACTCCACACTCCTCTACACTCGGCTCAAACACTGTCTGTTTTCCGTCTTTTTTCCCCCCCAGACTCACTAACCTACCCATCTAGGAGCAATTCCATAGTACTCGTTTCCTGTTTTTTTGCTTGTTTTCTATTTAACTTGTGTTTTTTGTTATTTTATAGTTCAGAATAGCTGAATGTGTACTATATTTAATGTTCATTACTAAGAATAGCTCCTACATTGTGAGAAATGCCTCAGTAGAGCAGTAAACTGTCCATATGCTCATTGCAAGTCATGACATCGGTGGTTCAAAACAGACCCGTCACGTCCCTCCCCTTACAAAACTGGATAGTTTACTGCAAACTCACCGCTAATATGTAGCACATTGGCTGCAAACTAAATTGTTTTCCACAAAATGTTGCCAGAGGTTTGTCAGAGTTTGCCAGTAGTGGTGAACTAACAACTTTGCCAGAAGTGGCAGTTCCCACAAAGCTAATTTGCGCTAATTTGCCTGTGAAAATATGAGCTTGCTGCAAACATGTTTGACGCAAATTTGCTTGAAGGCCAATATTTTTGTAAGGGCCCCTCCCTCTCACCTTTCTACACTATGCTGTCCAATAAAGCTGAAATATATATATATTTTTAGAAAGTATCCATCACAAATGAAGAACCAGGTGACACCTGCTCCCCCTTACTGCCACCTCAGACCTTCTTGCCATGGGTGGGCATCCCTCGCAGGAGTCCAAAGACTACAGACGCTATAGCTCTGAGGGTCATCAGCACACACAAGCCTTTTACGCCACGTCAAGGTAAAGGTCCAAGCAGAGGGCAGAACAGAAGAAACTATTCTCAAAAACATCACCTCCCCACCCAGCAAGAGGATCAACGTCCCGAGGCCCTTTCGATTCTCAGCTCCCTTCTTCTCCACGAGCCACTCTTCCACCGATTTGTCCAGCAGCAGTGGAGCAGAGCCACACGTTGCCAAAGCGACCGTGTCCAAACCCATGCCGTCTCCACCTCGGCTGTCCGCGGACGTGCTGCTCCACCGGCAGGGACTTGTGTGTCACAGAAGAAATTTCCGCCCAGCCGCAGGCTTTTCACCACAGAAAGTTTTGTTTATTGTCTATAAAAGCCATGTAGTTACAGTAGATGCACACCACTCTGACAACCAGCGGCTTCACCACAATAATCTGCTATAGATTTAGTCACTTCCCCAAATAGGGTATAGGGATCAGAGCACGTTACTGACCGAGACATCGTCTTCGCCGTCAAGCACACCTACTCTTTCTGACCTCAAATTGCCTCAATTGAACGTCGTTAGTGCCGACGTGAATAACAATTTGGGGAAAAAAATGGTTTAGGTTTCAGCCAGCACTTTCAAATCTGCCTCGATGTCGGTCGCTCTAGCTCCAGGATGCAATGGATTACAGTCACTGGTTTAAAAGCTCACATCTCAGACTATGGAATCGGCCATCAGAGCCTTCTCCGGTTTCTGTCCTTCGACCGGTGTGTCAGAGTGGGACGAACGGGTTTGAGAGGAGACTCGAGTGGATACGGTGGCCTTCTTTCCTCTACACCTCCCTCTTATGGTGACAAACTCATCCTGCTGCAAGGACTCCACTGGGACTGATAAACTATAGCTAGCGCTAGCATCGGGATGGGCCGAAGGAGTCTTAGAATTCCACACTGCTCGGACTTGAGCTTCCAATTCAATAATAACAATGAATAATAAATATTGATTGGTGCCTTTTGGGACGCTCAAGGTCACCTTACATTAAAAAATAAAAAATGAACGAATTCCAGAGTGCGGGAGCAGCAGCTCTGAAGGCTTGTGCACCAACTGTAGTGAGTCAGGTGGGAGGAATGGTGAGTCAACCAGCAAAGGAGGAGCATAGTGTGGGTTGGCGTGTAGTCCTGAATGAGGTCAAAAAGGTGGGGTGGGTCCGAGGCTGTGTAAGGCGTTTTAAGTGAGAAGGAGGATATTGAATTGTGGACTGTTAGCCAGCGTCGCTGAATGGAGTGTGGGTGTAACGTGGTCAGAGGGTTTAGTGTATGAGGATTCGTGCAGCAGAGTTTTGGATGATTTGTAGTTTATTGATAGGTTTGAAGGGGAGTCCTGAGAGTATACCATGGCAATAGTCCAGTGGAGATGTTCTGGAAGTGAAGAAATGCAGTGAAATGTTCTTTGTGGGGTAAGGGGTGTTGTCCAGAATGACCCAGAGACTTGGGGACTGGTTAGCCATCAATGAGTTAAGGTGGGTGCTTTAGACAGGGTGGATTTTGTACTGATGAGAAAACCAATAAACCAGAAGTTTTTCAGTTTCAGGAAGATGCTAGACAAATCTTTTCCACTACAACATGTTCATGGCACATATGAAAATATATAAATCAGTTTGTTGATCATAGGTCTACATAGACCACAGCATATCGTAGCAGAAAGTAACTTGCCAGAAGCCAAATGTAGAATCAAACATGTTGAAGCAAGCAATATTATTAATAGTATGCAACATTAGCTTAGCTTTATACATAGCAGTCTTTACTACACCAAATATTATTTAGCTTGCTAGCTAAAACAGCTAGCAAGCTTGTTTTCTGCTAATGTTCTTAGACCTTTATGGATAGTCAGGAGATTTATCCCTGAGCTATATCAATTTCTACAGTTGTATACCACACAAAGGCATTTTTATTTGCTAACCAACTCGTTTGTCACAACGAGAGCGGCAATGAAATATGGGGCAAAGGGAGACATTTCATTGAATCCATAGCAAACATCGGCCACTTCAGCTGATCGATTTGGGCCAATGGTATATTTGGCATTTAAGGCCATTCGGAGCCATTTCTATGCACGCAGCAATAATTTAGCACAGGCTGATGATTCTCAGGCAAATAAAGCAACATTTTACTTCAGGATATAGTTATCAATCGGTGAGACCATTTGGTAGTCATGATTGGAAACAGTTTCAGCTTATTTATTTTTTTTTTGCAATTGCTCATTTCAGATATGTAAACTTGATGACAGAAAATTGAATAAGACCAATCATAAACAGGCCTATTGCATGGAGAAGCAGAGTTTGTCTGCACTTAGATCTGAAAAAACAGCACTCTGAATGCAAAAAAAAGCCTAAGTTCTGAGTCACCCCCTAGGAGGGAGATGCAGTAACTTTGTGTTTTTAAACCAAGATATGCCAGAGAGATCAAGAGTGCATTCAACACCCACACAAACATGAAAATGAATAAATGAAAATCTCCACCCAAAAACGATAAATATAAATAACAAGTGAAAGCAAAGCACATCTAAAGCTTTTGCTCGTCGCAGCTGGCCAACTTTATAAGCTACATTGTTTTTTTCCTTTTGACTCTCACAAACAGCCTTGCTTGCTCAACATACTCCCAGTCTTAAGCCCATACTGTGGAGAGGAGCACACCTTTAAGCCCCTGTGCTAATTAGTTAACACAACCCAGGTGTGCTCACTCCACCAGCAGGTGAGTTAAAAGACTACTCTGATTATCATGCTGGATCTAATGCCACATGGTGATTGAAACATTTTTTTACTGTTAAATCTCATAGGCAGAATGAATTTGCACTATTTTAACTTTGTAAAATAAAGCATTGATTTTGAAACTCACTGGATATGTTTGTCATTTATTTTAAGTGCTACAATTTCATTGTATTTACTTTAAATGAACGGTGAAAATATTGCTAAACTTCCCTTACAAAAAATAAGTTTACAAAAGTATACACTTAAAAATCAACTTGATCTACTTAATTTAAGTACTCGTTTTAAATGTGGGAACATTTCTGAGCATTCCGTTGCATTGCACACGAGACATTAATGACATTTCAAGTTGCGCTTGATTTTCGAGGAAATCTCGACATAAAAGTTGGTTTCTCGTAATCAGGATTATTAATCTAGTTAGCTCAACATAAAAAAAGTAGTTTTCTCATGGTTAATTGTTTATATTGTGATATCGACATAGCAGAAGTTATCTCATAATCACAATTTATTTCCCGATCTCAACATAGAAGTTGTTTTCTCTTGATCACAACCTATTTATCTTGTGATCTCGATATAACAAAAGTTGTTGGCTTCTTGTGATCAGAACCTATTTTTCTTATGATCGCAACATAACGCAAGTTGTTTTCTCATGATTACAACTTGTTTATATTGTGATCTCGACATAGCAGAAGTTATCTCATATTCTTTTTCCTGATCTCGACATAGAAGTCTTGTGATCGGAATATAACGGTTTTTTTTTTGTGATCTCGACATAACAAAATAAAAGTAATATTCTCCTGATCGAAATTTATTTATCTCGTAATCTCGACATAAAAATCTCCTCATGATCAGGATTATTAATCTAGTTAGCTCAACATAAAGAAGATGTTTTCTCATGATTAGTTGTTTATATTGTGATATCGGCATAGCAGAAGTTCTCATAATCACAATTTATTTCCTGATCTCCACATTGTATTGTGATTTTGACATAGCAGAAGTTCTCATAATCGCAATTTATTTCCCGATCTCGACATAGAAGTTGTTTTCTCTTGCTCACAACCTATTTATCTTGTGATCTCGATATAACAAAAGTTGTTGGCTTCTTGTGATCAGAACCTATTTTTCTTATGATCGCCACATAACGCAAGTTGTTTTCTCATGATTACAACTTGTTTATATTGTGATCTTGACATAGCAGAAGTTATCTCATATTCTATTTCCTGATCTCGACATAGAAGTCTCGTGATCGCAACATAAACGTTTTTTTTTTTTGTGATCTCGACATAACAAAACGAAAAGTTATATTCTCCTGATCACAATTTATTTATCTCGTAATCTCAACATAAAAGTCTTCTCATGATCAGGATTATTAAACTAGTTAGCTCAACATAAAGAAGTTGTTTTCTCATGATTAGTTGTTTATATTGTGATATCGACATAGCAGAAGTTATCTCATAATCACAATTTATTTCCTGATCTCAAGATAGAAGTTGTTTTCTCTTGATCACAACCTATTTATCTTGTGATCTAGATATAACAAAAGTAGTTGGTTTCTTGTGATCAGAACCTATTTTTCTTATGATCGCAACATAACGCAAGTTGTTTTCTCATGATTACAACTTGTTTATATTGTGATCTCGACATAGCAGAAGTTATCTCATATTCTATTTCCTGAACTCGACATAGAAGTCTCGTGATCGCAACATAAACGTTTTTTTTTTTGTGATCTCGACATAACAAAATAAAAGTAATATTCTCCTGATCGAAATTTATTTATCTCGTAATCTCAACATAAAAGTCTTCTCATGATCAGGATTATTAAACTAGTTAGCTCAACATAAAGAAGTTGTTTTCTCATGATTAGTTGTTTATATTGTGATATCGACATAGCAGAAGTTATCTCATAATCACAATTTATTTCCTGATCTCAAGATAGAAGTTATTTTCTCTTGATCACAACTTATTTATCTTGTGATCTAGATATAACGAAAGTTGTTGGTTTCTTGTGATCAGAACCTATTTTTCTTATGATCTCGACATAATGTAAGTTGTTTTCTCATGATCAGAACTTATTTATATTGTGATATCGACATAGCAGAAGTTCTCGTGATCGCAGCATAAACGTTTTTTTTTGTGATCTCGACATAAGAAAAGAAAAGTTGCATTCTTCTGATCACAACTTATTTATCTCGTAATCTCAACATAAAAGTTGTTTTCTCATGATCAGGATTTATTTATCTAGTGATCTCAACATAAAAAGGTTTTTTTCTCATGATTACAATGTATTTGTATGGAGATCTCGACATAGCAGAAGTTGTTTTCTCAAGATCACAACTTATATGTCTTGTGATTTCGACACAAAAGTTGTTTTCTTGTGATAATTTACTGTATATATCGTGTGATCTCGACATATTACAAAGTTGTTTTCTCGTGATCACAACTTATTTATCTTGTGATCTCGACATAAGAAAAGAAAAGTTGTATTGTCCTGATCACAACTTATTTATCTAGTTATCACGACGTAAAAAAAGTTGATGTAATCTTGACATAACAAAAGTTTTGTGATGATAATTTATTTTTATCTCATGATCTCAATTTTCTCTTGATCACAACTTATTTATCTCATGATCTAGACTGGAGAAGTTTTCTTGTGATCACTACGGTGGGGGAGACATAGAACGCAACGCAACATTCTCACAACATGACTGCAAATTGGAAAACGCATAAATAAGTAAGAAAATACAAATACGAAAACACAACGACATTACAGAAACGCGCTGCGTTTCATGAAAACACAGCGAAATTAACAGAAACTAAATTAACATTTCGAAAAACGACAACGGAAGTGTTTCCCTATGACCAAAATACAGGTGGCACCAGCCACCATTGGATCCACAGAACTTTTAGCTGGGGGACTTCTTTTATTCGTAAAATTGCCCAAGTATGTTTGATTAAGAAAGTACGCTGTATCTGCAGCTTTCTTAACATTAGCAGCGTTAAACTTTACCATTCATTAGTCTGCAAAATTAATTGCTAACAAGATCTACAGACCCGAAGCTACAGCCAGAAATAATCATTGTTACAGAAGTAACATTAATGTTAACCATACTTGGGAAATTTTCCCAATAAAAGATCTCACCTAATTTAGCTAAATCTGGCCCTTTTTATTCCACTCCCTCCCCAAATTTCACACCTGCAGGGCGGATAACTGGGTGGCGTGAGGAGAAGACACACCTGCAGGGCGGATAACTGGGTGGGGTGAGGAGAGGACACACCTGCAGGGCGGATAACTGGGTGGCGTGAGGAGAAGACACACCTGCAGGGCGGATAACTGGGTGGCGTGAGGAGAAGACACACCTGCAGGGCGGATAACTGGGTGGCGTGAGGAGAAGACACACCTGCAGGGCGGATAACTGGGTGGCGTGAGGAGAAGACACACCTGCAGGGCGGATAACTGGGTGGCGTGAGGAGAAGACACACCTGCAGGGCGGATAACTGGGTGGCGTGAGGAGAAGACACACCTGCAGGGCGGATAACTGGGATGGGTTTACAGGGAATGGGACGGACTGTGTGGTGTAAACAGTGTATAAATGAAGGTGTAACCGTATTTGAATTTGAACATCTCTGCAGAGCTGTTTCGGCTTTATGAGTTTCTGTGTATTAAAGTTGGATTATTCTGGAAGATTCTGCCTCGTCCTCTTCATTGAAGAACTTAGAAAGAATTGGGACTGAAAACTGAAAACGTAGAATTCTTGTCGCTTGGAAACCACGACACACACCGTAAAGAGTAGATAAACAGCAAACGTGTTGTGTCATTACGAATGTCTATCAAGTATAATCATATGACTGAATCTATCCTATTAAAAAAACAAAAAAAAAACAAGCAAACTACTTAATGATTGACGTTTTCTTCATGTTCACTGTGGGACAGTATCACTATTGTATGAAAATCTACAGCTTTGTACAGTATATGCTGTAGTCATACTATTTTACTATAGGCTAGTTAATTTTTGTTAGGGTACGCTGCAGTAGTAATGCATGGGGGAATTAACCAGCATTTTTTAATTAATGTGAAATCAACTAGCTGCCCCCTGAACGACAGGCAGGGATCGTAATGTAGTGTAATGTAATGTAATCATAATGTAGACTGGAATTTGGGGAGGGAGTGGGGAAAAAAGGGCACAACACCAGATTTAGCTAAGTTAGGCGAGTTATTTTATCCATAAAATTTCCCAAGTATGTTTAACATTACTTCTGTAACAATTACTTCTGGCTGTTGCTTCGGGTCTGTAAATCATGTTAACAATTACATTTGCAGATGAATGGTAAAAGTTAAT
Source organism: Synaphobranchus kaupii (assembly GCA_029718625.1). Taxonomy (NCBI): domain Eukaryota; kingdom Metazoa; phylum Chordata; class Actinopteri; order Anguilliformes; family Synaphobranchidae; genus Synaphobranchus; species Synaphobranchus kaupii. The sequence continues at coordinate 8,020,142 of CM056392.1, forward strand.
GCTGCTAATATTAAGAAAGGTAGAGACATAGCAAACATACTTGGGCAATTTTACAAATAAAAGAAGTCCCCCAGCTAAATCCTGTCGACTCCGCTCTCGTCTCAGTCTTGTGGATCCAAAGAGCTACCCTGTGTGTGGATCCAATGGTGGCTGTTTTTCGGTCATTGGGAAACACTTCCATTGTCGTTTTTGAAAATTTTGTTCCTGTTAATTTTGCAGTGTTTTCATCAAGTGCAATGTGTTTCTGTAATGTTGTGTTTTCTTATTTGTATTTTTATATTTATTAAAGGAGAAGTTTGGTATTTAGCATTATAAGCCCTGTTATAATTTATTTATGGCATGACGTGATTCCACCCTTAGTGGTGGTTAATTTGCTATACAATCTCCTAGCAGCTGACCCATACCATGGTATGTTGACCGATATTAAATAGAACTACAAACTCCAAAACAATTCAGAAGTATTTCCGGTTTCCGGCTGCGGATGTATCTATCTAAACCTCCTTTGTTGTCTATACAAGTCAATGGATTCAATAAAATGATAAATAAAACCCCAAACGAAGCATAATTTGCGACGATTTTTGTGTCAGAACATCAACGGACACCAGTGACCACCCGTTGAGTTTCCCATCTTTGAAAACGAGAGTTTATGGTGTTTTTTTGACATAGCAGAAATTGTTTTCTCAATCACAACTTGTTTATCTTGTAATCTCAACATAACAAAGGTTGTTTTCTCATGATTACAATTTATGTAATTTGTGGTCTTGACAAGGCAAAAGTTTTATCATGACATGAGCATTACAACAAGTCCTTTTCTGAGTTTCTTTATAAACATGCTAGCCCTCAATTTAAAGGATATAGAATACTGTAAATTAAAGGAAGATTTTCTATGTCTGTCTGCCTGGGTGTGTCACTATAACAGCTCAGTGTATGTCAGCACAGGACAAGCTCAATAACTTGGATGATTTTGATGGTTGGCTTCTCAGGAAGTTCTGTAATATCAGTTAAGTTACACAGCTCATTGTTGAATTCTGGGTCTTGAAATCTGTAGGCTGAAGTTGCACTCAATTCCAAGGGTACCTTTGACCCAGCCAATACAATCTTTGTCTGTATCAGGATTTGCAGGCAATCCAACCTTCTGTGATGATAAATCTGACCATCATCTTCTGGTGTGATGCCATTTTAGGAATAAGTATAGAGAAGATTAATTATATTCAGCACAGAATAAAAAAAAAATTGTGAGTCACCATTAATTGCCCTCCTATTCTATATTCAGAGAGGGGGAAAATATCAAAATATCATTCAACTCTGAACCCCACACATAGAGGAGACACTAATATAGCATAGTTCATATGACCTAACTGTCATGGTTTGGCAGCCTCTTTTTATTTCTGCGGTCGTTCTCCCTTGGAGCGGCGTGAGGGCGCTCTTGCTTTGCTTTTCCGTCGTCCGTTTTGCTCTGTCTCCGTACTTATTCTTCGCACCTGTTCTAGGTTACTTGCCGGCTATAAAACTATAAAAACTGTGAGCTTCCGTTTTCCGGTGCTTCTGTGTTTTCTTCGTGTTGACACGTAGCCGGTAAGTGGCATAAGATTTAGGCATCAAATGGTGACCACTTTGCTCCATCGCCTTGCTTTGGAGTAAAGCGGGACTGGCCTTTGTTGCATTAGAGTTTCCTTTAAGGATTTTGTTTCATTTTTACATTCTCTGTCCCTTGTTTCCATTCGCCTGTGCTGTTCTCTCTGAGACAGTTTTTGCTTTCCCGCTTCCTTTCCACCTCTCTGTTTGCACTACTCTCTCGTATTGAGGTTTTCCTTTTCTTTCTTTTGATTACACTCGGAGCTACAAGTCTATTTCGGCCAGTTTTCCGGGCCGCCTCATTTTCTATTCTGTTATCTCTTTAATTTGGTAATATTTCCTTTTTCTACCTATACTCAAGCCTACAAGTTTTTTTAACACATAATTTTCTGGGTTGCTATAATTTCTCCTCCGTTTCTGTTACCTCTGTTTTGTTGCACTTTTAGTAAGTGTGAGAGGTACTTCCTTTCCTTATTTTATTCCTACCTTTTCGCGGATTAATTTCCATGATAGTGGTTATTTCCTTCACCAGAATAACTTTCAGATTCCCTCTCTCTGTCACGCCTGGTCCTCCTTACAGAGGCTCCCCCTTACAGAAACATGTTCATTATATGATGCTGTTGTCATTTTGCACACAAACATGATTTCTGTGTTGACTGCAATGATCTGTGACCATGCTTAAATTCAGGGAGGCCTGAGCATGGGCCTGCAGAGAGCATCGTATCTGCAATATAATTAATCCCAACTACACAACAAGAACTGTTGTTGGCTGTGGAACTTTATTACCCAATATGTGCTGAATCATGTTCTCAGGGTAAGACTTAACCAAATGCTATAGTTACCTGGGCCATTTAAATTGAGAGTTTCAGGCTAAATGGTAGCCAATAGCTTTTCTGGTGTTTTACAGCAAGTGTCAGGGCAACATGTAAGAAGTTATTATTATTTGACTTGAAGAACAAATATGACCAAATTGCCTAATAAGCTGAGGGTAATGTTCAATGTAGTGGTGTTTTGGTCATAATCTAAAATCTGAGAAGGTAGATTGCAATAGTTTTCTGCGTTCTGACACTTTACAATCCAGGAAATGTAACGATTCCTCTGTATACTTTGCTGTTACACACAACTGTCCCATGTATTGTCTGTTCTCGCACATAATTACCAATGAGCAGTGGAAGATTAAGGACCAGTTCTCATGATCATATTCACCAATTATTCCGTTGGTAGAGTAGCCCGCTTGGCGGGGGTTAGTCTGTTTTGTCAGTGAATGTGTATGTAAAGAATCTGATTAATTCTTTAGACTAATTCAGCATGTCTAAAGTGAAATATTTCTTGGCAATCAGGTCTGAAATGCACAGAGACATTTTAACTGGCTCTTCAAGCAGGATGTGAGGAGGATACCCACTAGCAACATGAAGTGCTCCAAATTCTCAGTCAACAGACGTCTTCCCTTCATAATTCCCTACCATAATTTTTCTCAACGCACGGTACTGCGTCTTCTCCTTCACCTGCCCGTTATGGGTGTCTTTGTCTCTACGTTCAAAGGCACCAGCGCATACCTCTCTCGTTCGAGTGTCGTTACTCGTCGTCATGCAAAATCTACAGAATCTGTCCGCTGTAAAGCTCTTGTAGAATCCAGCAATAAAATGGGCACCAATGTTATGAGGTGCCACAGATAAAACTGTTCCTTTAAAACATGTGCCTAGCTGCTCAATACACCATGTTGCTGAAGTGAAAAAAAGGTCTTCAACAAGGGGATGCAGAATTTTGGCATAACCACACTCTCTTAGAGTAGTGGTATTACACAAGAGAGGCAACCGAGCATAGATTTGAATTGTGCATGTTAGCTATTACTCAGTACACTGCACACATTTTGTGTTTTTAGAGGTACCTTAGGGATTGGCTACCTCAAAATCCTCTACATAAAGGCCGAGAGCAATCGTAAACTCGTGAGCTACGAGGAGGGCTGTTCCGTTTGAAGTATATCAAAGTCAAAGTGTCAAAGTGCTTTTATTTATCAAGTGCACAGTGTAACACAAGGTCATTCTGAACAATCAAATTCTTAGGACATGGCAAGCAACAACTACGCAGTAGGCACAAACAATATTAAATTGTTAAAAAGAGTCACAAATAAGGGCAAGAATAACAAAAATATACATAGCAGTAAAACACTAGCAGCAGTTCCAGAGTCAGTAAAGATGGGCGATATGGAAAGTAAGAATAAGAGTATTAAATATTATAAATATAAAGTGTAGAGGTGCCAATGGATATGTACATTAAATTATGGTGATGTACATTGGAAGTGATTAGAGCATACATTGAGGTGACCATGTGATCACTGAGATTAATGTTGCTGGTTGAGAAGCCTGATGGCCTGGGGGAAATAACTGTATGGTTGTATATGGTTATATAGTTGGCTGCAGGCAGAGGACAGTGGAGTGGTAAAGTCGGTCTACAGTCGCAGATGTAGGCAACTAGGTAAACTAGCCTTTATTTGCTCTGGCTGCAGTAAAAACACAGAGGAGAGATGAGAGAGGCACGTTTGCGGTCTGGTCGGAGCATTACTGCGTGTTGGTGGCCTGTATATTTGTCGTTTTAAAGTTTGCAAAATAAAACCGCAGCGCCTTAAAAGAACTGTGCCATTTTGTCAGTGCGTCCGTCACCATAACAACGACCCGTGTCACAATATACAACTGATTTCTTGTCTTTTTAAAACACATATTCTACTGGCATTACCAGGCAAAACTGTCTTGACACATGTCAACTGTCTTAGTCTTGACACTCCTTTTTTCACATACATTTCTTCCACACAATTTGATAATCACATTATTCTCGGAATCTGCACTAACCACTTCTCTCACAACTGAATAATCTATATTAGCACAGCGCCTTTAAAGAATTGCCTGAACCTTATCATGCAGTAGTGGTTCTGACTGTTACTATTTTTTTTTTTTTTTTAAATAGAGCAGCTAAATTATGCTCCAATAGTTTTTGCTATATCTTTGAGATCATCATCAAAGGATTATGAATTGCCCTCGTCTAATCCCTTTGTATCACTAAGTGACATTTGCTCTCATAGGGTGTCGTTTGCGTGATTTTCTTCATTATATACCAATGCGAAACTATTTCCGACTTGAACATCTTCCAACTTTGGTCTCTGTGATCTTTGCGTTTGTGTGCCTTGCATAGTTCAGCACACACTGCTTTGAAAGCAACACCCTTTATATGGACACGGATCCCTTTTGATTTCACCTTCAAGGCTGCACCATGCAGGTGAATAAAGAATTCTGTCTCGATTAAGGGTTCAAAGAATTCACATAACTGGATGAGCAGGTTACGTGAACATTTCTCCCGAAGTTGAGATAAAATCTAGATAAATGTGTTTTAAGAGCGCTGAGAGACTTAATGTGCACAAACATTCCTGGTGCAGATGAGGAAATGGTTCAGATCGGGTTAATCTCCCATGTTTTAACCTGTAATGCTTTCATAACTGCCCAATTTCTCTGGACTCCAAACCCAAGATCAAATGCATTGAATGTTCTTAATATACAGTAATGTACCCTGTCACCGAAGCATACATTGTGTGAAATATCCATCGTGTGAAAACTTTATTATACTGAAAAGTCATTACATTTTGTACAAGGATATCATTAGGAAATTTATACATGAGGAATTTTACTGGTCATCCGCTATACTTCTTCTTTCGTTGCTGGCTTATAAATTACATTTTGTCGCGTATCTTTTTTGAGACTGCAGAAACACACAAAAAAAACAATTCAATCAATTTTATACACAGCTGAGAAGAGTGTAACATCATACCATTCATTTTGAATAATTGTGCATGTCTGATAATTTAGTTAAATCAGATTATTTCCATTAATTTAGTAATTTACATTATTCCTTCTTTTGTAATAAATAGTTGCACACACACACAGGTATTTTGCCATTAACACCAGGTGCTGCAAATATCTCATTTTAATTTCAGGTTGGATGTTTCATTCAAATTAACCAGAGCAGTTTTGCTGTATCAGAGCTTTGGAATAATTTAAAATAAGAACATGGTGCAAGAACACTTTAGCTGTCAAGGACATACCTTAAGGTTTTCTTCCGCTGTTGACACGCATATATCATAAAGGACAGCAAGGTAACAGTGAAGAGGGCGCCAAAGACTATCGCCAGAATGTCTCCTGCAAGAAATATTATCAAATCGATTATGTCTTTCAGGGCCATTGATTACTTGGATAGCCTTTAATGTTGGCAGAGTAGGTTTTTCGGTGTTGTAGATCTCAGATGCCAATAACTTGGAGCCCATCCACACACTAGAACAGTAGCTTAACAGATACCAGACCGTGGGGCCCATCCACACACTAGAACAGCCCAAAACTGTGGCATTTTTAGCAAGATTTCCCACTCTTTGGTATGTTATTAGCATTCTATAGATATTGTAGTACTTGATTAATTATTAATCTGCACTTTTGACTTACCTCGGGAAAGCACTTCCTTAGAATCTGAAAAGTGGACAAATTATTAATTTAATTGACAAAATGGTGGCACATGAACGTGGGGAAACATGATGACCACACAAGTGGTCATTAAAGCACCCCATTGTAATTAAAAAGGCAGGATATCTGTAGTGTGCATTAAGTACTGTGTACTTTGCATGTGTATGCACACCTGAACAAAGTATTACTTAGCCCCTTTGCAAGCACCACCTTTTTTGAACACAAGCCTGAAAATAAAATGGTTGCTGTTCTTGAACCCCTTTGACTACAGGCTAATCCTGGTCTCTTCTGTAAGGTAGCCCTTAGAAGTTTGTCTTCCAAGAGTAAGAATTACTGAAAAAAAGTAACAGAAGCTCAAACAATGGAAGTTTTTTTTCTTGCCTGAAAGATTTTTTTTTTTCCTTCAGTGATAAGGATACCGATTTGTATTTACCATGATTTATATCGTCTGTGGATTTCCAGAACATGTAGAATGTTTGGAGTCATCGATTTCATCGATGTGTCACATTACAAAATATTGGGATCGTAAAATAGTTTATAGAGATAGAATTGTGAGTTTTAACACTTTGAAATGGTATGTTGTGTGACCAGATTGATTGAAAATTTTACTGCAAATAAACTAAACAACTTCAGGCTGTATTGGTGCTTGCTAAGGGGTTAAATAGGTATGGCAAAGCAAAGATATATTACACAGTAAAAATAAATGTTAAATTAATTGTTGCATTTTCATGTACATGTTGACACACATAATGCAGACTCTAGGAATTGTGAATGCAATCTGAGTTAATGCTTTTTTGATCACATTTCGGCACATTATGCAATACGTACACACGATAAGTAAATTAAATAGGAAAGTGTAAGATTAAATTTATCTTAACCAGTTCATTGGCAGGTTTATGCTAGCGTAGCTGGGATCTGTAAATGTTGGCTCTTTACTTACAGGCTGGTTCGTTGATGGTTCTGCCTTTCTTTGATTGGCCATCGCTGTCCGGATATGAGGGGATTTGGGGGCCTGTAAAAAAGTAGTTTTTTTTTTTTAAAGGAGTATATTGTATTTTGTATACACACTGACTAGGAGTTAGTGAATGTTTTCTTTAATGCAGCTGGAACTGGGTAGGGTTTCTCATCTCCCTCCACTGGCTCCTATATCAGCTCGCCTCAAATTCAAAACGCTGAGCTATCGGGCAGCTAAAGGGAGAGCTCCCTCATAGCTTCAAAAGGGTTGATGCTAGATTGGATAGCCCGGAGGGACCTGGGCGGGACCCTGGGAGGGACGCTCTGCTGTGATTGGTTGTTAATCTAGCATCAACCTTTTCCCAACCCCCTAAACGTAACCTCACAGGAGTTCACGTAACTCGGGCTCATGCCCGAACTGTTAAGATAGTGTCCCAGGGTCCGTCCCGCCCAGGTCCCTCTGGGCTATCTAATCTAGCATCAACCCTTCAAAAAACCTTACACAACTACCAGACCTCTCCATTCTGCTACCTGTGGGGGTCTGGTACCCCCCCCCCCCCCACGTGCCTGCTCTTCCAGGTCACGTCTCTTGTCTGTTCTGCCCCCCCCCCCCCCCTCCCCGGTGGTGGAGTGAGCTTCCCAGTGCAGTCAGCAGAGCAGAAACCCTGCTCATCTTCCGACGCAGACTGCTCACCTCCTCAGATTGCAACCATGGGTCCCCTGACCCCCTTTTGGACATACTCTATTCCTCTCTTTCTTTCCCTGGATTTCATTTTTCATAATATTACAGGCATAGCAGTGTAACAATAGGCTACCTGTCTTGTTATACCTTATTTTGTAACAATACAAAGTGTTGTTTGTTAGGTTAATATCACTTCTGGGCCTTGGCGATACCAAATGTTTGTATTACCGAACAGTGATGTTCCGTAAGTCGTTCTGGATAAGAGCACCCAGGTGACTGCAATGCAAAATGATTGCAGTGTAAAATAACTTCAGTGGAAGAGTGGTGAACATTAACCCTTTCCTGAAGCCCAGGCGGGTATCTTACCTGTTGAGCTTGGCTCAGCCCTGAAAGAGGACATCACCTGTCTGTTATACAGCAGTTGGGGAGCCCTGAAGTTTTTGGTTAGGTGCTGGTCTAGTCCTGCTTTCAATGTGTCCTCCAGGGAAGCCAGCTGGAATACATGGGGTGGAGAGCTATCACTTTCCCAGCATGCACTTAGGCTTGGACTATAGTATTACGTTATTCTGATGTTCACCTGTTGCTTGCTTTGTATTAGGTCAGGGATAAGGCACCCAGAGGTGCGTTCAAATTCAGTGAACAAGGCTAACGTTTGCGAACGTTTGAAAACTATTTCAAACTTTTTTTCCGTTAGCTTTGCGTTCGCCGCAAACGTTTGCAAACATAAGCGAGCGGGTCTGAAAAGGTAGTTTGCGGTGAACAAAAATGGACGCTGGACTGAGGGAAATGTGTTCCCAGATGGAGATTTCAATTGAAGATACCGGTAATGCAAACAATTTGGAACGTTCTTAAAAAGCCGTTCAAATTTGACCGTTCAAAGAAAACATGTTTGCTTACGCACGTTCAGCTCTGTTCGCTGAATTTGAACGCACCTCTGGTCCTGGAGAGCCGCAGGGTCTGCTGGTTTTAGTTGTTACTCCCCACTTAATTGATCAATTAAAGCAGTTGATTACACAGTTAACTCACCTCACCTGGTTTCCTCCCCACTTAATTGATCAATTAAAGCAGTTGATTACACAGTTAACTCACCTCACCTGGTTTCTTTGGTTTAAGTAGTTGCTGTATCTAAGGTGAAAACAAAAACCAGCAGACCCTGCGGCTCTCCAGGACCAGGGGTCCCTACCACTGTATTAGGTTATATGCATGTTCTGCCTTTTGCTTTGTACTAGGCGTATACGTATGCTCTGTGGCCTACTCCCTACTGTCAATGCACATTCCTGTTTTCATGGCACGTTAATCAATGACCCTGCTAGTGTTTAATGTTCACTGATGCCTGATGCTGTACTAAGTTGTTCTGGATAGACCGTATGCTAAATGCCAAATTGTAATTGTAAATTGTGGGTGTTGATCATCGTTGCTTAGACGGTACTCAAAAAACCAAAGCAAACACACAGCATGGAAGTCATATTTTGACTTGATACTTTTCTTATGCAACTTTGAAAACAGTAGACAGACATCCATTGCAAGGTAGGCTATTTTAGGTAATAGGAGTCAGTGAAAATGGCGGACGGTGCTACTCAGCTTTGCATGATAATAAAAACAAAATGCTTCACTCTTAATGAAAACGGTTTTTTGCTGTATTTTACAAAGTTAATAAACACTTTTACGTTGAAATACCTTTGGTAGAGTATTCATAATAGGCTACTTATATTATGATTGCTCGCTAAGAACAGTAAAACCTGTTAGCAGATTATATTGGATTCTTCTGTAATGATATAATTGTTATGCAAGATGGAGGAAAGAGCTTGGGGGGTTGACCTACCAAAGCCATGACAACATCGCTAGCTGAGCTAATTTACCAGCGTGCCTGCACTGACTCAATGTTTGACAGCAGTCACAGTGTCACCGACGGCAACGTGACCAGAAGACGCCACCTATGCCTTTGATGTGGCATTTCGCTTTCTCACTTAAAGCGGTTTGAATTGAAACATTAATATAAATGTTGGAAACGGTATACGGTAAAAATAAATAATTCTGCGGTGTCATCACCCTTAGCTGTTTATTATTAATTATTATTAAGATTTACCGGCACATGCCTACGCCAGACACATCTAGATTCAAGTCAAAGATATTGATTGTGTGAACTCACCTGCTTCCGAGACACTGTGATGGTATCGTTGAAAATAGTCCAGTTGACAGTCTGGTAACAGGGGGGAGTGGTAAGAGATCCATTATATCTGTAGAATTTAGCCAGCTTGTTTGGTAATAGATTCCTGACATTGAACCCTGGAATCTCCGTATCAGATTCTGAAATAAAAAGTAACAGGAAAATCTAACAGAGGCAAATGACTTAAGTTCTGTTTAAACCTTTAGTCACATACAGATATACAACATACAAAATGAAAGACTAAACCTCAAACAATTATTTAACTATTTTACATGGTCATCCCAATTGCCAGAATCAAATGATTCACACTGTTAATAAATAGGGAGGAGTATTTTAATGTGTCTTATTAAAACCATAACATGTTGCACAACAGTTTTGGCTGCGCATTACATTGCAATAAAATTAGTTGCAATATTTAGTAGACAACAATAATGCAATAGTTCTGTCAAGATAACGCACGTTATTTAAATGATTCCATAGTTAACTCGTGACACTAAATTAGGATGCCAGAATCAAATGATTCACACTGTTAATAAATAGGGAGGAGTATTTTGATGTGTCTTATCAAAACCATAACATGTTGCACAACAGTTTTGGCTGTGCATTACATTGCAATAAAATTAGTTGTAATATTTAGTAGACGACAATAATGCAATAGTTCTGTCAAGATAACTCACGTATTTAATATTTATTACTTTGGTTTGGCGCTGAATGGATCTGCTCTATGTACTTCTAGTGCACGCACCAGCGTGCACTACCTATCAAACACATCTCCCCTACTAAACAGGAGATATACACCAAAACCCCCTAAGTACATAGAATGAGATCCAAACAGGTGGAGGCAGGGGTGGTGGATGGTGAGCAGCAAAACATTTTTTAGAACAACAAGCAGCGAAACAAGAGCAGCGCAGCCAATGCAGTATGGGAGAGAACTGAGTCTCGCTTTTAAAAGGGGCACTCCATTAGTGATGTGTGCAAGTGATTGGTTGAGTATGAGAACATGCGTTTGCTAAGGCCAACCATTGGTCGGGCACAGCAAGAGTTATTTGACAGAACTTGCTCTGAGCACTTTGTTCGCGACGTTCATTTCTGAAATAATGACATTGGTAGGTATTACCTTCTCTGCTGACATCCATGAGTGAAGACAATATTTTCTCATAGTTTTCATTTTCATGCAGACCAATCTAAAATAAAAGCCAAAGTCAAGTATAAGGTATCCCAGTCCAAAGAGCAAAACCAGTGTCAATACAGTTACTTTCTACTTAAAGGGGAATTCCACCCAAAAACAACATTAACCTTATTGAACAGATCAAGGTGCAACTAATTAAGTCTTTTTTTGTGGCTGGCCAAAAAAAAAAAATCTGTTATTTGAGTTATTTGAATATAAAGTTGAAAATTCGGTAGCGATATACATCAAAATGGCATATACCTCTACCACTTTCTCTTTTTGAAAGACTACAGTGTTTTCAAGTGGGCGTGTAAATTACATAGCAAGTAGGCAGAGCCAGCGAGGGAAGAATCCCACTGTTCTCAATAGGGACGGTTCTGTGGTAGGGACACATCGTAGATCAAGCTAGCGATCATTGCCATTGCATGATAATGTCAGTAAATTACATTGATAGGCTACGTTATTTCCTAAAGATGTTTTGGCAAACTGAACCAAACAGGACTCCAGTGCTGTCAGTTACAGAGTGGAGCTCCTCCGGTATTCCCCGATTCCTTACATCTTCCTCTGCCTTATTGAATCACCCGGTAAGGAACTGGCGTTGTCTCCCATAAACTGTAAGTGCTCTTGGCCATTGTAGTTCACAGTAAAGCAGGTACCTGGCACATGCGCAGTAGTTTGGGCTATATCTCTGCTCTCACTGCAGGTAGAAAGTGGCTTAGAGCTCATTTTAATCAGGAGGAGAACTACTTTTCAACAAACCAAACATCATTTTTCGGTGGAATTCCCCTTTAAAACTGCCAGTGAAATAGCATCGCTGTACAAACTGCTTTTTGGAATTTACATGAAACATATTTTCTTGCTTTAGGCCAAATACCCTTGATTGTTCAATACCAGCCATTGGAAGGCTGGCAGTTCCCCAAAGTTATCTGTAAATATCTAAATTATCCTTCTTTGCACGCATCAATGTGGTCTCAGCCCATCTAAAACATGCTTTACATCTGAAATTAAAAAAATATATAATTTTAACCCAGAAAGCAAACTATTACTTTAAATTATTGTGACGATCGTGTAAATCTCTTACCCCAATAAAGGCCCCCAAAACTGCCAATCCGTCCAATTTGCTAGCTGCTTCCGAGATATTATGGTATTTAGAGTTGTAGTGAACCACGTGTATCTAGGATTAAAAACAAATAAGCAGAATCATATTTCCATGCATACATTTTCATATGGTGGACATTTCTATATATGGATACAATAATCCACCCTCATAGGATTAAAAAATAAATTATATAGCACTTTTCACAAAAACTCAAAGATACATTACACGGTGAAAGAAAATATACACACAAAATATATAAACAAGTCTTTGAGCGACCGGGTGCTAGACACTAGACTTGACTGTGGTCTGTGCCCAATAGGACGTGAGCTTCTCACCTCAGCCGGGAAGTGCACGTTATCTATGGTGTGCTCCGATCCAGGGGCCTCTATGGTTCCCCAGTGGAAGTGCAGCTGCGCAGCCAGGAAGATGTTGTCGAACCCGCTGACGATGCGCATGGTGTCGGGTAGGTTCAGCTGCACTGGAAAAACAAACACATTGCACACGACACAGCTTAAAACCGCATGCCATCGCAGTGTATCAGCGGCATATCCCCTCCGGCTGTAACTACAGTACGTTTTTTCCCTCGATTTGAAATGCCCAGTCATGCCCAAAGTTGAAAACCCACAGTATAAATGTCAGCGGATTTCTTGATGCTATGTCTATACAATTCTGCTTTCAGTGTCGCAATATTATTACAACTGTCTGACTAGTAGCGCTGGAGTGGGGTGAGGTTTACCAGATGAACATATTGAAATCTGACTGGTCAGTTGCCTGGGATGCAATTCGTATGCAAACTGATTGGAAAATGTTCTGACAAAGGTAGTCGATCTGAATGTTGTATAAATGCTAGAAGAGGTTTGTCATCATGCCTCAGCCCAGCTAACCAATGGAAGGGCAGAGTTTCTTACGGATATGGACAGCAGAACTAATACATGTCCTTACCTGGGACACGTGGGAATACCTGGAAATGACTAAACCAAAGAAAGGGAACACACTGGGATAATCTTAATAAGGTGGGAACAGGCTTGAACATTTTGATATTACATGGTTGAAAAACCTTGTATGTTATATATAAACACACATATATATATATATATATATATATATATATATATATATATATATATATTCTTTTTTTTAACTGTACAAGCAGTGTGCAGTTTTTTTTTTCCTTTCAAGTATTTAATGCAGTGTCTTCCAAACTGACAAGTCACATCAGGCCTATTAAACAGGACATGGATCATATGCAGTACAGTTGCAATGTACATGCAGTTGTTTGGCCATACGCTGAAAACATCTCAATTCCATATTGACAAACATGTAAGAATTATTTTTAATATGGGCAGGGTCACAGAAAATGTATCCCCGTTTTAATGCAAAATGGCTAAATCAGACGGAGAGGGGTACCTACGTGTGTGTCCATTGTTCACCAGTTTCAGTAGCTCCGAGTCGGACAGATCGTACCCTTCCAACTTTATCTCAGGTAACTGTGGGTCAAAGATAGCCTGTCTGGTCGCAATATTAATGGGAGACTGGGATTGGCCACTGCAATGCTGGAAGTCTGAAGACCATGCATCTTGATCTGTCATGGGAGGAGGGGCAATTATTAATGTAACACCAACACCCTGGATTTGTGATATGATATGCTGATGCAACACGAAAACCGATTGCTTTTTCATTGGGAAAGACTTGTCTCCATTAAAAGGGCATATGACACACATTGTTTCCTGTTTGAATTGTGTTTGTGCTTTATACTGTGTTATTATAGTACTTTTATTGTGTTGATTTTGCACAGTGTAATATTAATTGGGCACGCTTGAATGGAATCTCGGTCAGTCATAAATTATTTATGATATGTAATAGATATTTTATTGGTGACGAACATGAATGAATAAGCTGTGTAAAACAAAATAAAATTGATTGATTGTGCACAGAAACATCTGTTTTGAAGTGGCTCTGGCATGGGAGAGAAGCACAGGTTTTCATTAGTTTGAATTATTCACACGTCAGACATTGGAAGTGTTAAGGAAGGTCAAATATGACCTTTGACGATTAACAGTCCAGTTTTAAGTTAACTTTATTGTACCAACTTGTCTCATGCCTGGATTTCCATTTGAACATGGACTTGCTGACCATACAAAGAGGTCAGGAATGTATGGTTCACATAATGACTTGATTTGGTTGGCTGAATTCAAAATGATCCATCTGATTTCAAGTGGAATTGTTTTTGAAAATGTGTGTACCTAAATACAGTTGTGGTCAAAAGTTTACATACACTTAGGTTGAAGTCATTAAAACTCATTTTTAACCACTCCACAGATTTCATGTTAGCAAACTATAGTGTTGGAAAGTCTTTCCAACAATTGTTTACAGACAGATTATTTCACTTTTAATTCACTATATCACAATTCCACTGGGTCAGAAGTTTACATACACTAAGTTGACTGTGCCTTTAAATTTTTAATAGTTGGTTGCATATCCTTTGGCTTTGTATGCCATGACTTCCTGATGTCTGTGACCCAACAACATCAAAAGACTCTTGATATCTTATTTTCTGGTACTCTTACAAGTGATACTATAACATCTCTGAATTTGAATGGATCTCTATGGGAATTGGGGGGTGGGAGTAGATTTAGCTGTAAATTATGCTGGACCAGTATGGAATACATGATTGGTAAAATGGCTGTAAGTCATCAAGGGTCTGCGGTATCAAACGAGCCTCAAACCATCACTCTACTGCCAGATATGCAGTAGATATGGATGGATCACTTTAAGGGTTGTTTCTCCTGACAAATTTTCCTATTGAACTCTATGGAAATACATGTCAGGAGAAGAAACCCTTCAAGTTATCCATCCATATCTACTGTATTTCTGGCAGCTGAGTGATGATTTAAGGCTTGTTTTGATACTTCAGCATGCAATATCAGATCACACTACTGAGTTGTCTTCGTTAGTGTTTATAGATTGGTAAACATATTGTGGGGATCATTGGTAATTCCTTCATACAGAATTTTTCCTTTGCAGACAAAAGATTCAATTCATATCACCAATTTGTGACCAGGTTTAACTCTAGAGGCTGAGACTTGTGTGGTCAGTTTACCATCTTTGGCTAAAGACCCAATTGTGTGGTCAGTTAACCGTCTTTGGTTAATTTTGAAGTACGTTTGGGATCGTTGTCTTCCGGAATAATTCAGTTGTGACCAAGTTTTGGCTTCCTGTGGGGGACTGCAAGGTTTTTGACCAAAATGGCTTAGTCCTTTCTGGAGTACATGATTCTATTGAGCTTAACAAGAGCCCCAAGACCTACAGATTCAAGGAACCCCATAACATCAAACATCCACTGCCATATTTCACTGTAGGTGTGATGTCCTTTTCAATGTAAGCATCCTTCTTCTGTTACTGTTTCCTTTACCTGGAATTATGCTTTTATTTTGGAGGGTTTTTGTATCCTGAATATGAGTTTAGATTTTTTAAAAAGGGGGGAGGGGTCACAGACTCAGCAATGTCCTGTAATGCACTTTACCTCACAGTTACTTTCATATATGTGTTGTGAAGGAAAAGGCGGAAGTCATATTGTGTGTGCTTACTTACCGAGATAATTCCAGTGTCCGTGGGAAGAGCCTATAGGGAAAGATAATAGATATTTAGTCAGTCGGATATGACATTAACAAGAGTGCAAAAACAGCACTTCGTCGGCTGATTCCCGATCATCCATCACCATCAGGAATGGCACATGACAATCAACACATTTAACTAATTGCACACCTTCTGTATTTGGATGCAACCATAATTTCCCTATATGTTCTGTATATTCCCTCTGTTAAATATCTGAGCAGTGAGTGCTGAAATAAGACAATTGACCTTCTAATATACTCTGCATTCAGGGGCCAAGGGCTGGGAGGAAAATATTATTTTTCAAAATGTGAATAAAGTACTTCATTATGTTCTTCAGTATTAAAGCTATGTGAGAATTAAGTAGTCCACACTGCACTAATTCCACGTAATTGGACCATCTAATGTCTGGCCCAGGTACCTTATTGCTGGGGACTTTCAGGATACGATTTTGATTTTCACTCATTTCAATGGGTTTATTTACGGCTATTTCTTACTCCTCTGCTGTTTGTGGTAGGGTAAGCCTTGGAAGGAAATCAGTCATTGCATCAGTGGAATCTGTGTGTTGTATAACTGCTCATGAAATTATCTAAATATACTATTTATGTCTTTGCTATGATAATTCAGTCTATCCATTTGAGTCTGTAATTGAGGAGATTGTCTGTAAAGAGGGGCGGCCATGCAGAAGATTAGACATTAGATTTTTGTCAAAAAATGTCTGATAGTGGTATATGTTTGTGGACCAATATAGTGACTCCCTCTACTTTTGCAATCAAAAGATGAGAATTCTTGTCTGACCAAATCACACATTCAATATGAACCTGTTCTTTTTTTAAAGAAGGTTAGGTTACTTTGTCCCTATTTACAGGGCTATGAATTCCTTTTACATTCCAAGTACAGATTTTTAAGTTCCGATTTAGGAGCAGACATGGGGGCTGGATTAAATGACATTGAAAGTCATAAATACTGGCAAAAACAAAACGAGAGTCGACCGGACTGTACCGGTGTTAAAGATAGTTAGAGGAGGAGTAAAATTATAGCCATCGAAAAAACCAAAGGGTGAAAAACTAACATAAGCACACTCTGTCTGCCAAACAACACACAGAACTATGGTCAAAAAATAGTAGAAAAACATTCTTGAAAGAGAGGTCTGACACAGGTCAGCCTCCTACCCAAAGAGTAACAGGCTAAATCTCTCCCATAGGAAAGAGTGACAGGTGGACCTACACAATTTAAGCTGGTTCACACATTAGGGGGTCATTGCCAATTATGTAAATAGATATCGAGATGTGTTTTGTAAGAGTCATGCATTCAGTGACTGTAAATCTGATACTAATCCCATATACCCATTAGTTGAAATACCACAGTTAGGCTACATCACGTAAAATAAGCCTGTACCTTCTCATTCTGTAGAATTGGTCAGAGTTTTGAAACCCCAAAGTGCAGAGTCATCATAATACGTGTTAATAATAATAACTTTAACTGTAAAATTAATTGAGCACATTCACCAGTACATATGTTTTTTTGTTTTTTTTGGGGGGGGGGGGGGGGTGTCCGGTATCTGGGCAAATTAAGAGTATCTTCTTTTCATTTAGGTAATGTGGGCTTCCATACAGTTCCAAGAGTTTACCTCAGGGTGAGGACAGTTTATTTTTATTTTTTGTGTCCGTCTGGTTTCATTGATAAATTCAAGGTTACTGTCCCAACATGGTGCTATCTGCTACAATCACAAGATAAGCTAATTGTAGGTCACCTCTCAACAACAGTGTCAGATACATGTCTAAAATGTAAATGTACAATGCAAGTGTACTCAACTCAAGTACAACTTAAGTCTTGTACAGTAGGGCAGTGCTGGAAAACACTTAAGTTCCTCAAGCCAGGGTTGGTCCTTAGCACATACAATGTTACAGTGTGTTAAACTGACATGAGTGTTCTATTCATTCAGAGACAACAGGCCTATTGTTCACAGTCAGGAATGCCATTTCATATCCGCTTGTTATAGAAGGCAGGGTAATGAGTTCACAGTCTATACAAAGTCTATATCAGGGCTCTGTAACCTAAAGCAAACTTCAGCAATTATCTTTAATATGAAAGACATTGTCAATTAATATAGTGAAACCATTTTTTTCAGTGCGTAGGATACTTTCAGTGCGTAGGATACTTCATTTTTCAGGTATTATTTCTCAATGCAAATGCGTTTTAAACCATTAATCATTCCATAGTAATGCTTAAATATAATTGTATCTTTCCTCATGAGTGCAGTATTTTATTGAACCCAAGTGCTGCTCTAAGTAAAGGACTACATGCAATAGGTCAAATGTACATTTCCCTTTTTCGAGTCAGCGACTTTAGCGATATGTGTTCTGACACGAGTGTGTAAAAACTTGCGGGAAGGAATCCGTAGCAGCGTGTGTGTTCTGGTCACATGAGCAAAGTGTGTAGCTCAGCTGAGCATTTTAATGTTTAACGTGTAAAGAGGGGTCAAGCTGGGTGATCTTTTGAGATGAGCGCTGAACTTTATTACCTCCCAGATTACACTTTTAACCACAGGTTCTTTCTTATCAGGTTTGCTGTTTAGCAAGTGTGTGTGAAGCTCTTCCCTGTCCATGCAGTTTTTTTATAGGTCATTCGCACAATGTCGTAAACACACATTGTTGTGACTGCTTGGTAATTTCCCAGCTTTCTGGTTGATATAATCAATTAAATATCTTCTTTTCATTTTGGCAATGTGGGCTTCCATACACTTCCAAACAGGTGAGACTGATTGCTGTAATTGATTAGTGTGCTGTTGATTGATGGCTATTTGGGATGTATACGTATATATAGGCCATACTTATATCTGGTTTTAAAGCACTGACGATGGTCTTCTAGAGCGAAACGTCTGCTTTTTCTACTTTTGCTATGGATTAAACGATTGCATTATATTTTTCTCGGTTTTTTTTTTTCTTATTTTGGTGTGCGAGTAACTCAGCTATTTTATGGACATTCACTTTTTCACCTACTGTCACCCATCAGCCTTACTGTTACCTAGGCGCAGATAACATTTTGTATCTTTATTGGCTTCCATACAGTATAAATGTTCAGTATTCACTCAACTGTAACTGTTAAAAGTCCAGAAATACTAAAACAGGGTTGGCAAACTCAAGCAGTGCCTGCAGGGTTTTTTTTTTTTTTTGTAGCGTTCGCTCAGTCAGCAGAAAATATTGTGTGTCAACTCTTTAGCCAATCAGTTACTCAAATGATGCTCTAAAGTACTCAAACCCACCGAAACCAGCAGTTACTGCAGCTCTCCGGGCCTGGAGTCGGACAGCCCTGGAATAAACTTACTCTACCAGAGTGAAATGTACACTGGCAGAGGTGATTTATCACAGAACATTCTGTCATGGTGTACTATTGAATGATTGTTTGGATTGTGTAAAATATATATCAAAAGAAAATAAACTTGGGGTTGTTGCTCAGCAACCAGAATGGGGAGTGAGAATATTCCCCAACAAACTAATATGCATGAAGATCTTGTTCTATTGATCACCTCAGCACATTTATTTAATTCTGTCTTTTTTTTCTGTTCACTGCACTTGTTATTCAATGGGTTAATGACATCACTCTGCGCGGCCCATGTACTTCTCTGTCTGGGGGACATAGTCCTTCTGCAGTAATCAGTCCCTGACGCATATCAGTCACGCACCAATGACCACTTAGTCCTACATATCCTAAAGTCACGTTCAGTCTACCACTCCAAATCTGTGCACTTCTACAAACATATATGCCTTGAGGTGAAAAGATTTTGAAAGACAGCAAATAGACATATACGTATATCCGGTATATTACAAAATTAATTTCAGGCAATGTTTAACACAGTACAACTTTTTGAATTCAATTAAATAATGAATAAAGATGAATGCAAGGGACTGTTATAGTGTGTGGATGAGTCCCCTTTATGGTAACCAATAAAGTCATCCAAACCCTGCTAGTACCAAGAAAAGGGGACCGAAATTAATACTCCACACACACACACACACAACACACACACACACACACACACACACACACACACACACACACACACACACACACACACACACACACACACACACACACACACACACACACACGCCGCCTATGGGGGGCTTTGGGTAAGTTGCCCCCTCAATATCCTTCCTCCTACTGAATTTCCCCTGGAATATTTGGTATTGCAGCACTGCTAAAAACACTACCAGCGTTCTACATAACCAGCAGCTACTGTATTTTAGGCGTTGTTGTGATAAACTTTACAGCCATTGACATTGACATATCTCATCAAATGAACATATACTGTATATGAAATGCAAAACAAAAACAATTAGGCAGACCACTTTGTGTTTGTATTGATTCATTTCCCTGTGTCAGACCATGTGTGCTTAACCATTGTTCTTATTCAGGAAAACTCAGCTGAAACCAAGGTTTTTTGAAGAATATATAATTGTTCCCACTCTGAATTTAGATCCTTCTAAGACCTGAAAATGAATTATTGTCCTCTGTAGGGAACGTGAGTATCTGGAACCATATATTCTACCACGCTGAAATCTACACGACAAGGGACATTCAATAAATAAAAAATTTTTGTCATTCAAAATACTTGTATTATATATAAAACATTTTTTTTTTTTTTTCTGGGTCTCAGGAGGAGTGGAAATGGGGAAAGGTTTACTGTTGGTATCAAACCACAGCCCTGACCGCTTGCAATGCTAAACAAAAGATAAGATAAGGCCATAATTCCCCAGAAAAGAAAAACAAATTACTATTGTATTCCTTCCCCAGGCATGACGTCTCGTTTTGCAACGGACCTTCACGTGCTAACCCACATCTATGAACACGACTGTAGGGGCTATGCCTGCATGCTCATTCATGGACTGTGTGTCAACACAGTCACAGATTATTGTTTTTCTGGCATAACGACATACAAGTGTCTTAAGAGGCATCTGGAATATGTTCTATAACAAAAGGAAACACGTGGTAAGTGTTTGACTGGACATATAGTACCAAGCATTGGCAAATCGGCAACCTATTCAGTGTGTGCTTGGTGTGTCCAACCCACCTACATACTGTATGTGTCCTTTACCCCTGCTGTAATATACTGGACGATAACATAAGATCTGTGGACACTGTTGACACCTTTAAAAGCGGCTGAATGCCCATTTGTACAAACTGGCCTTCATGACTCATTTTTGCCTGGAAAAGGCGCTACATGAATAAACAGTACTTACTTAGTTGCTTAAAAGTTCCAACTAGAAAATGTCAAATGTAATAATTTCAAGCTTCACCTAAGGTTGCTCATGTCATGTTTCATTACCGTTAAAAAAAAACAGTTTTCTATATTTATTTCAATCACACTCCTGATCATTTTTTCATAGTCATAAATCATATTTTTAAATATTCTTCCCCCACAGTTCCTTGCTGTGATAAAATTAGAAGCTCTCATAGTTTGGCCAACATACAGTCTAACGCCATCTCATTATTACGTAGTATAAGGAGTAGTATATAAAAAGTTTTGATACATATTTTCAGTGAGGGAGATAATCATTCACTTCAGCAACTTGGTATTAGGCATTAAAGCTCCCTTTGAAGTTAAATCTTTCAGTTAATTCCCTGAAGCCAATTGCATCAATGCGTAGGATACTTCAAAATAGATCAACTTGGCAAGTTGACAGGTTGAAAGTCCAGCCATCTCATGGGGGAATATTGCAGACTCCTTGAGAAACTACTGGATAAACAAAGTGATTAACCCTCATGTTATGTTCGGGGTCAATTTGACCCGATTCCGTGTTTGACATCTCTTTAAAACCAGTTAACCTTATCTTTTCATCTTGACACTAAACTGTATGCCTTTTCCTAAATTGTTGGCATTAAGTAGTAAACATGCAATTGACATAATGCTGTTTTCCAAATGTCTTGTACCAATGTTGTATACAAAGGTGTTGTGTTGGGGTAGCTGTCAAGAAGGTGCTGTTCAACTTGATATATTGTATTGTAAATCCATAATCAAGTCCTTTATCTGATTCTTCCTCTGATTTGTGGAAACTTTATTGGGATTTTTCATTGAGAAGATGGATAATATCACAATTCAAATGTGGTACTGATCTAACTGCCACAGTGTGTTTGAACTTGGAGGGATTTGTGTCATTCAAGGGCAAGGCCTACCAGACTGCTTAAAGAGGGTGTTTGGGTCTGTATGCAGTGATATTCTTGAAATCATAAACAGCTATATTGCTACAGGGATTCTTCCTTCCTACTTCAAATCTTCTGTGCTTCAGTTGTATCTCGTTAGCAACCTAACAAGATACCAGTAGGTTTCTAACCTAGATACCACTGTCCTCTGTATCTATACGCCCTTTAAAAAGCTTATTTTCTCACTAAAGTCTTAGAAAAAAGTTGTGTTCAACTTCAAACAGTTATGAATTTTCATGAGTAAAAAACAGCCTATTATTATATCTTATGTAGCTCATAAGTGTCCTCAGATCTAACTGATACTGAACTTGGAAAAATGTGTGTCATTCATGACATACCAGACTGCTTAAAGCGGTGTTTTGGAACTGTATGCAGTGATATTCCTGAAATCATAAACAGCTCTATTGCTGCTGGCATTGTTCCATCCTACTTCAAATGTGCTTACACCCTATCGGGTAGGTCCTCTTATCTTCAGAAAAGGCTTTCCTTTGTGTTCCCACCACATGATTAAAAAACGAAGGGTTGATCTAGCCTTCTCTACCCAGACCCCTAAAGTATGGAATTCTTTACCTGAAAATATCAGGGCCTTACAAACGATCATCTTACATCCATGATTCTGATAAGCTGAGCACATGCTGTCTATCGTAGCACGTAGTGTTTTTTTTTATTATTAAAGTGGCTTAAATGGATTTGGAAGGCCGTGACCCCCGGCTGCAATAACCATCAGCCATATTTAGTACAAGAACGTTGAGCAACCTTGGTCGATGCCAACATTCTTTTGTTTTACAACCTTTCTAAGGGGATGGGACATCTGAGAAGGAAAGAAGGCCTTGGTCTCGGTTAATGGCACTGTTGGGGCACAGTGCCGGTACAAAGCCTTCTCTCCCCGGTCTCTCTTGGCCAACATCCATACTTAGATTAATGTACTTAGGGAGGCTTAGGAGCCTAAATTGAATAGATTGGGGGGGGAAGCCTGAAGAGGAGGCATTCAGGGCAACGTGTGCTGAACCGAACGTATAACTGGCCATGGCAATGGCTCAGTCACCTTTAAATTCCTGCTCTACCACTTTGTGTTTGTGCGGCAGATTTAGTGGAACTTATTTCATTAGGCATACTGTAGATGATTAAAAAAAAAACAAACCCAATCATGATCATGCTTGCAAGACTCATCGCAACATCGGGCTTGCAAGACTCATCGCAACATCGGGCCCCTCCTCCAAAGCACATAATCTCGTAATCTCAACCGCCACCTTCTTATCACACTGCAATTCGACGAGCGGACATGAGTCACAGGATGGCGCTCCTGGTGTAGCTCAAAAGGCTAATCCCTGGGCACCTGACCAGCCAGTAGGAGTCACTGGTGCACAATGAGGCAATGGCTGCATTCGGAATGGCTCCCTATAGCGCACTATTTAGGGGATTGGCCATTCTGATGGTTTCCGAATTCTCAATTGAGAACAGTGAGAATTGGGACATCCTACAAAATGGCCGATTCCCTAAATAGCCATAATGTCAACCCAGCCGACTGAAACCATCCCATTCTTGAGTGATACTAGAGCCAACTATGTGTTTCCCTGCAGGACTGAAGGCCGCAGTCATAGCAACTGGCACGGTCCAGAATCAATACACTATATAGCCAAAAGGATTTGGACGCTCCTTGGACTGGGGCTGTTTTTCATGTTTCGGGCTAGGCCCCTGCACGCAAAGCAAGGTCCAGAAATACAGAAATAGTTTGGTGATGAGATCGGTATGGAAGAACTTGACTGGCCTACACAGAGCCCTGACCTCAACCCCACCAAACACCTCTGGGATCTATTGGAAAGCCAACTGCGAGCCAGGCCTAATCGCTCAACATCAACGCCCGACCCTCACGAATGCTGTTCTACTAGAACAGTGCCTTAACAGGCTGAGCCATCCAGCAGCCCTTTCTCAAGAAACGTAACATTTTCTACTGGCTACCACCACTTAACTGAGGTGTATGTGCGCCTATTTTTTATTAAATATGGAATGACGTTGTAATTCACGCGGCCACCGGTTTCGGGAAAGTCAAAAACATTATTTGCAGACTCCTTAATTAAAAGCACAGTGCAGCACGATCGCTACAATGTCATACCCTGATAAGGGGAGTTCAGTTACGATAGTCGGGGCCCCGTTTTCGTGGTGACAGACGTTCTATTCGGAAAGCACCAGCAATGTGAGACAGATGAAGGACACAGAGCGACCTGACTTTGCTAACACATTGTGCTCATACGCATAGGTTCGGAGGGAGACAGGGAGGCATGTCACCCCCAATATTATCATATGAATTCATTGCTAGACTAGCTAGCATGTTGGTGAGAGTTGATGTTTGACTAAGTGAGAATATGAGGTCCAGCAGTGTGTTGCAAGTTGAAATTTTAAATGAAACCTTATGCAGTTTCTGGGACAACGACTTGTCCCACACCGACCACTGGGGCCCGTGGCCCAAATTCTTGACGTGCGGCAGAAAGGTTTTATGGACTTTTGCTCCAAACAGACTTAATGTTTCTCACTTCCTGTCTGGAGGAGAACCCTTGTGTCAAAACATCGCTTTCTCTGTCAGGACTCCCAGATCCTCACACTTGCCAGGACCAGACAAAACAAAATACTGAACCAGCTGTATAAATCACCTCCCGCTCACTCAATAAATTCTTCAGAAGTGAAGCTCTCATATTTCTGAAAAAAAGGGGAAGATTCAGTTAAAGCTAAATGCTGCTTGGCCTCAACAGTAACAAATATGCATGATTTTGTGACCATTTGCCTTTTAAACATAGAAAAACTCCTTCGAGGTTAAACATTAGATATCGGGCACGAGGCATGTTCAGAGCATGTTCTACACAATCTGTATAGCTGAAATAAAGACCCATAATAATGTCACATTCCCAGTCAGTTGAACAACACCCTGCTGTTTTTCATGAAAAATAATCACTTCACAGAAGGAATGCCTCAGATACCAGACAGTTTCAGCTGGACAATTTCACTCTTCACATTCCCACAGATGATCCGAGAATGATAGAAACCTCCTCATTAAGTGGTAATATAAGTACTCAATCCATGATTACCATAGCAACGTGATCTGGACATACACAGTACTAGAAAAGCAAAAACACTTCACAACATCAGTGATTGGTGCAATTTCCTGTTTTCCATGATTATTTAGGTAACAGGAAAATGCAGGATCAGTAAACATACACTCTCAAAACAGATAGCATAATCTGTAATTTTTTAACGCATCTCTGTGTCTAGTTAAGGTTTTAAGGATAATGCATTTTGTGTTACTTTTCAACACAGTCTCCCTTTTTAACAGATAAATTGTGTCATTTGATACAAAATGTGTTGAAAGTAACATAAAAGTAGTCATTTTGACACAAAATCTGTTGAAAGTAACACAAAAGTAGTAACACAAAAAGTGTGTTGGATATCAACACACCCTTTTTGAGAGTGTAATCGCTGATAATGCTGGAAACAGCAGATATTGTTACTTGTTTTTTAATAAAATCTATATATTTGTTAAATGAGCTACTCATTTTAAATGGACAGAGTGGTTGTGAAACCTCACATAGCTTTCTGCAACTTAAGGGCTGCAGTTTGAACCTGTGGTTCAGTTTTTGATTTTTCAAGAAAATCCATGGTCAAAAGAAATATAGTCAGATTACTCAGAACCACTCAGATTTGTGGAAAAAGTACAGTACAAAAACATGCATTCTGTTCCCTGAGGTAACTGTAAAACAAATGCTATTTCACAACTGACATAATTACCAAATACAAAGCCTTTTTTATCTGCTTGTAAATTACCTTTGACTGTATAATTAGGTGACTCAGAATTGTTACAGTAGCTTAGATTGAATTATGCATGTGTGATTATGGTCACAGGGCAAAAACCCACTAATTTTTTCCTTGGGTTTGACCTGAGTTCAGGGACAAAATTATTATAGTTCAGCAGTTATGTAGCCTCGTTATATGTGGTTCTGTGGTTTTAGTGCAAAAAGTTTCAAAAAATAAAAGGATCTGGAACATTATCTGCATTAATAACATTCACAGAAATTATTTACTTAATTTTGTTCACACAATTACACAAAAAAATGACAATTATCTAGGAAAGCTTCAGGCTAAGTCACCAACTGTAATTATCATTACAATTGTTGTTTGAAATGTTTAATTTGTGTGAGAGAATATAATTGTAAATAACTGTAAACAAGCGGTAACCACTGAAATTTAGGTAATTACTTGGGACATTTGTGAGAAAATGTCCCAATTTCTCCTCATTTAAAGAAAAGGTACCTTGCAGCAAAAGTAGTAGTAAAATAAAATAGCATAAAAGAATGTTAAAAAAACAGGAACTCCTAAACTGAACCCCTAATCCCAACACATGAGCATCTGAACTTACTTTTGGGGTGCTCCCCCTTGTTGCCACTCTCACTGCTGCTCTCGTCTTCTTCCGATGATGATGAGGAGGAAGCGAGGATTTGAAAGAGAATGAAGAGGAAGAGTTTGCCCAGCATCTCTGCACTGTGTCCCTTTTGCCAGAAAATTCCTGCGTTGCCACGGTCACCCGCTCCCTGTATTCCGTTCCCTCACCGGGCTGCTTAGCTCCACTGACTCAGGAACAGGTCGTCTGGGCTGGGCTTTTTAAGGCATGCCGTCCCACCAATCAGAATCCAGGCGCTCCTCAAGGTGCCGACTGCATCCTTGCACCGGGCTGGATGGGCGGCCACTCAATACAACTAAACTGCAGCCTAATCTAATCTTCTGTCAGCCTAACCTACTGGCAACCAGGCCCTCCCCCCTACCTCTCTGTCAGTTATGAGCAAAGTCCAGAGTACTGTACGCCTCAGTATGAGACAAGCAGAGCCTTTGTACAAGAAGTCCAGATGCCCTTGCTCTGATCACAGCCAAAGCCCTGGTTCAGAAAACAGTGATCTCTCAGGCAGGTGATAAGTAACTGATAAACTGATACTTATTCTTTTTTCATAAGGGCTCTCTCTCTCTCTGTCTCTCTCTCTCTCTCTCTCTCTCCCTCGCATTGATTTTAAGCCCTTTCCTTTTTTTTTGCGACACCTTTGAAAGTTACAACACTTATTTTGTGAATGTTGCCAGTGAATCTTATCATGACAATGAATGACTGCTCAATAATGGAAAGACCGAGAGGCACGTTATTTCCTTATATGCTTATAACTCAATGTTTACATGAAAAGGCAACATTCCAGGCTATCACACTCACTTCCTCCACACGACATAGGGACAATATAAGCTATAATACAGTCATTTTTTTTGCAATACCTGTTTTTGAACAATCCACTCTGCAAAGGGATTACAGGAGGACGCACTGAGTGAGGTGTTCAGGAAACCCATCAAGAAAGACAAACACATAACCAGGAAGTATCTCTGAACATTTGAGACACTTCATATATTGGATGCTGAAGCAATTGAATTTGCGCCTCGCCACCAGACAATCCTTCCCGTTTCAATGGTGCGCACACATATTTCAGCGTTTGTAGGGCTAGTTTCAGCGTTTGTAGGGCTAGTTTCAGCGTTTGTAGGGCTAGTTTCAGCGTTTGTAGGGCTAGTTTCAGCATTTGTAGGGCTAGTTTCAGCGTTTTTAGGGCTAGTTTCAGCGTTTGTAGGGCTAGTTTCAGCGTTTGTAGGGCTAGTTTCAGCGTTTGTAGGGCTAGTTTCAGCGTTTGTAGGGCTAGCAGGTGCAACAGGTGTGTCTGCATCGGGGGCCCAAAGCTCTATTTCAGGGCTCTTGCATTCCCTCTGTGGTCCCCTACATACCCGTTTGCGGGACCCTACATTCCGTCTGTGGTCCCCTACATTCTGTTTCTGACCCCCTACATTCCCTTTGATGTCCCCTACATTCCCTCTGTGGTCCCCTACATTCTGTTTCTGACCCCCTACATTCCCTTTGATGTCCCCTACATTCCCTTTGATGTCCCCTACATTCCCTTTGATGTCCCCTACATTCCCTTTGATGTCCCCTACATTCCCTTTGATGTCCCCTACATTCCCTCTGTGGGCTCCTACATTCCGTTTCCGGGACCCTACACTCAGGTGTTTGTTTCTCACTACTGAGCTATGAGAAAATCATGTGCTCTGAACTAATAACTTAGGAAGATGGGCCAGGGGTGGACGGAGGGTGGACCGGGGCCCAGAGGGTGGGGTTGGTAGTGACACCCTCTCACTGTGTCTCCAGGAAAGCCTACAGTATAGCATGGGCGGTGTTGTTATATCCCCAGGATTCTCGCCCCAAGATGCTTTTAAGATTTTAACCGGTGGAAAAAAAATAAAATAAAATCAAAGCCACAGAAAGCGGCTTTTTTTTTGGGCTTCTTTTAACCTGCACCACAGACATGGTCGTAGTGTGTAGCAGGAGAAATAATGTATTTACCCATGAAAAACATAGACACTTGTAATATAGGAACCGGGGCAACAATCATGCGGAGGCTTATTTCTGGCCTGTAAGTGCCAGAGACGCTAGACATATTTCTCTCACCAGGCAACGCTGAGTGTGGAGGAACTCAGACATCCAGAGAAATCAATCATTGACTTCCATTTGGGGAAAAAATAAACACGGTGAAGAGCAACTGTTTTGCCAACTGCGATAAAAAAAAAAATTAAAAAAAAAGGACAGAAATGTGCCTTTTTATTTGAGACCAAGTAAGGCTGCAGAGCCAGCGAAGAGAAAGGAAGCGGCTGGAAGCAATCAAAAGAACAATAATACGGACAAATTTGGCCATCGCCGGAGAATGACCTTGCAGTGTGGAGGCGTGAAGAGCCAATGACATAGGTCCTTCGCCGACAAGGTGCGCTTTGTTGACAGGTGGAAAACGGCGACTATATTTACAGTGCAATAAAGTTAAAAGTTCACTAATGAAAAGGAAAATAAACTAAACAGAAAGGCATGCCAAGTCACAGTAAAAAAAACAAAAAACATACTGCTTCGATAATGACAACGGCACTCTCAATAAATTGGCGTACTCACTCACTGCGCCCGACCGCACATGACTGCCTGACATGCTTTAGGACCATTCCAATTACAATAAAAAATATGCACTGTGGTGCAGAAATGTCACCATCAGTTACTTAAACCAGGGGTTTCAACCTTTACTGATGCAGGGACCCCCACCCAGGCCCAAAGGCATCCAGAAAACCTCCATCATAATTAAACTTTTTTGTTATATTTTGAAATATTTTCCCAAATCTAGTCATGAAGTCAGGCCAGGGACACCCAACAGTATACCTACAAGGACCCACTGTTGAAAACACAGGACATAGATAACAAGCAAATAGCAAATAATAACAAATATATTTTAAAAGCCAATACAGTCATACAACTACACACACTGTAGTGAGGTTTAGTCAAATTGATTCACATAACTGACTTGATCAGTCAGAAGATTCCAACTTGAAATATCCTGAATGGCTTGAATATGATAATAAACAAAACAAAAAAATTTATAATGAAAACACTGAGTAAAACATTAAAATGGGCAAATAAATCATGATTATTTGTAGCAATGCGAAAAAGGAACAGGATAAATATCACTCATTCTCATCAGCTGGTCCAATGTCCGGGTTTGAGTGCATCCTGGGATACCGGTCCTGCAGGTCCGCAGAAGGCGTCACAACAACGTTGATTCCAGTCAGTCAACATGAATGCGGGTGAATCTCCGTTTGGACCCAGGCTGCAAGGGAAACGTAACGGAAGAGCGCGGGTTGAAAAGTCCCTTTTTCCCACAACAGACGTGCTAATGCTAAGGTCCAAATTTTTGATGACAGGCCAACTCTAACTCGACGATCAGGCCAGCTATATGTTGGCAAAGTCCGCAAAAAGTCTCTCCAAGGTCTTTGTACTAGAGTCT
The DNA here is from genome assembly GCA_029718625.1 of Synaphobranchus kaupii. NCBI lineage: Eukaryota > Metazoa > Chordata > Actinopteri > Anguilliformes > Synaphobranchidae > Synaphobranchus > Synaphobranchus kaupii. Next base: position 8,049,982 of record CM056392.1, read on the forward strand.
GTTGAGGGAAGACTACGTCATTCCTATTGGAGCAAAGTGTGGAAATTTTACGGCGGTTTATATTGATAGGAATTGATGACGTGACGGAACCCCACGTGGGAAGCTGAGATTTGGGGTTGGTAGGTGATGGAGTTGGGCGCACACACACACACACGATTGGTTTGTTGTTCGCAAATGTCAATCACATGTGGATGGGCTACCACTGACACCTTGATAGAAAGCAGTGTCTAGTGTGATAGTTTTATAGTTTTGTCACCACCACGTCTGTATCTGCCAGACCTGGTGAAATTCCTTGCTGCCAATTTTAAGGAGTTAAGGCCAGGGGACTGTGGTCCCTCTCCCAAAACTACAGCACTCTATTCCATATTCTGAGATCTGGCAGAAAAAAAAGTTTAAGTATTTTAATTTTTTTAAACATCATACAAGCATCTTGGATTACGGAAACATGTTGCAGTGAAAATATTTTCAGAATTTGTGTTGTTTTTATCAAATGAATTACAACATTTTTTTATTCGCAGTTCCCCTGTTTTATGGGGCCAAAGGTCCCCTAAGAATTTACGACAGCATAAGGCTCCCACATTGTCCTGAATAAATACAGGTTCCTGAAGCCAGAGGTGATGATGTGATTTAACAAATGATAAATTTGTTTCACCAAAGTTAAATGTAAAAAAAGTCATACAATACATACCCAACTGTACACTTTCTCTCCTACGCTAATGAGTAACCTCTCTTCCCGATGCAGACTGGAGACCTCAGATTGCACCCCCTGATCACTTTAGGATATCCTTTAGTTATTTCTTTCCTTGGATTTTCTCTTGGATAATGTTACAGGTGTAGCCGTGTAAGGTTATCTCTCTAATCGTACCTTCTCACGTTTTGATACAAATAGGTTTTTTGTTTGGTTAACTTTACACTTATTGATTAGAACATGCATGGGCCTCTGAGGCTTCTTGGTGATACCGCAGTTTTGTAATCCTGTGAGTGGGGCTGCTCCTAAACCTTTGGGGTCCCTGTACAAAATGTTTATTTTTTTCTCGCCAAGCTGCTGTAACTACACGTGGCATATTTTTTGTACTCCAGCACTTGTTTTGTTCCCAACAGACTGGATATGGGGAATGTGGAGACTAAATGGTTTTTAGAGGATATAAGCAGGATTAAAAGCCACAGTACAGTCAGCAAAGTAATCCCTCATTAAATCCACGCATTCCTGAGGGAAAGCTTAATGAACTCCTGTATCTTTAATTACACATGGTCTTCACTAGCTTTCTGGATGACTGAATTGGGTGGAGAAGATTAAAGAAATAGTTGTGCAGGTTAATCACTTAAAAGATAATGGTCATTGTTTGCCTTGATGCACTTTTGTTGCAAGGAAACACTGTGGCTGTAATTGTAGCCTACTTAAAACTTTGTGTTTATCTTGTTTATATTTTCATAGTAGTTTGCCTTTACTTTTATACGTTTTATTTTCTCTTCGATTCATATTATACGCTTATACAATATAGAATGTGTGTTTTTTTTTTTTGTGTAGATTCCAGAGGTGCATAATCCAGGTTCAGAAAGTAAAAGTCGTCCCCAGTATTTTGTTGCAATCACCTGGATTTGTTAATTAGCACAATTCTTCAGCCATGAGGTAGAACTAATTAGTGAAATCAGCTGGTTGAGTTCATGGGTGGAAGAAACACGTGGCAGGACTTTTACTTTATGACCCCTGGATTTTACACCTCTGCCATTTCCCCATCTGGAAATGTTGCCATTCTTCCCTTCTATCTTAGACAGCTGAATAGAAATTGTGGACGCATTGTTTTCACACCATTCTTCCCTTTTATCTTAGACAGCTGAATAGAAATTGTGGACGCATTGTTTTCACACCATTCTTCCCTTTTATCTTAGACAGCTGAATAGAAATTGTGGACGCATTGTTTTCACACCATTCTTCCCTTTTATCTTAGACAGCTGAATAGAAATTGTGGACGCATTGTTTTCACACCATTCTTCCCTTTTATCTTAGACAGCTGAATAGAAATTGTGTGAAAACAATGCGTCCACAAATTAAAAAACAAACAAGCAAATATTAAGGAAAAGAGACTCAACAACATCCAGATCATAAGCTAATATACAGCTGTCAAAAAAGTGTTTGAATACAACAAAATTAATTAATGTCATAGGTTTCACTGGGTGACCAGGAGCAACCTAAACAAGAAGGAAATGACAACAGAAGCGGTTCATTCTAATCCGTTATTTTTACTCCTTGCATCCTTTCCTCACTCCTTAGCTCCGCCCAACAGGACACGAGGAAAGGATGCAAGGATCAGATACAAGGATGGAGGAAACGAGGCAATTCGCATTCGGCAAATGGAACGTCCTTGCTCAATCAAGCGTCATCATATTATGCTCACGTGCTTAACTATAGCTTATTTCTTCATGAATAAACGTGCTTTTGTTAGTTTTAATGTGTCCTTATGGATTAGCGCTTTATAATGGAAAGGAACAGTAAAATTGCATTTGTGTCGGTGTGTGTTTGCAACATGGCACATGTGGAGAGTGGTGGATAATTTATACACGTCACGCCTTCCGAGAAAAGGCTTCCGCAAAGGATACACTTCCTCAGTGAAGCACCCTCCGGAAGCCTCGTCGTTCCCCACTCCTCGCATACCTGCGAGGAGCATTTAGCGGTTTGGAATGTCCTTAAAGATGGCGAACCTTGATCGATTTCCGGGTCAGGCAAGGAACGAGGAGAAGATGATGGATAAAATAAGCGATTGGAATCCATCCAAGGTCTCATTGGAAATAAGAATCTATGAAAAACAAGTTTTCCATCCTGGTAGAGAACAGTTTTATTGCAAAACAAAGATAAGGTCTAAACAGCAGTGAAAGGAGATGTCTCCTGCAAACAAACAAAAAAAATGTAATGAAACAATGCCAGTAAAATATGACTGCTTTTCCGCATTACTGCATGTCTTTCAAAATATCAGTGCCATTTTTCCAGAGAAAACACTTGGTCAGTGTGGGCAGAAAATAAAAAATTCTAACCGTCACATCTCTTCATGAAAGAAAGAAGAAGCAATTCAGCATCTGTATTAATACAAAAATATAAGATGTACATTAAAAAAAAAAAAAAAAAAACGAGATATTTCCTGACATGTTTAATTAAAGTCTGCTATAACTGGACAGGACTAATAAACAATGACTACGTTTAATATAATGAATTGAGAAATTGAAACGCTTTGCTGATCAGTGTGTAATACCAGTCTTCTCCAACCAGAGGCCAGAAATCTGGAAATATCTTATTACTCTTCCAACTCTTAAAAACAATGTATTTTACCACCACTAAAACTACTGTGAAAGGTCACAATTCTTTCTCCCTGGTACGCTTTAAGAAAAAGCGGGTTTATAGTTTTTAACCAGCCCCTGAATGTTGGAGTAAAAGTGACCACCATTTTTGGTTAGACCTTTTGACATCCAGCATGATCAGGCTAATTTCACAGTTGTCTAAATAAGACTGGCATACAGAATGCAGGTAAAATTTTAAGTGCATGTGAAGTTCAATGAACAGATGGAGATGTCGACGGTCCATTGCTGAACCAAGCCGTGTTGCTTTTGCTGACAGAAGACAAATGAAGTCAAGTTTCAAGTTATGAAGCATGGAGTTACGTGTTCAAAAGCATGGCGGTTATTTTTTTCTCTCTCAAAGCTAGGCCATGTTCACATTTAGATAAATATTTTTTATGTACAAACAGTCGAGCTAAAATCCTATTTGAATCTATGAAAGCAAATAGAAGCCATTTTGTTTCTGCCACATACAGATTTCCTTTGAAGACTGCTGTAGCCTGGCTGGCTGAGGAAACTGTCACCAGAGCATGTTAAAACAGAGATTAATGAACACTCACTCCCGATGCAGCTCATAGACTGAGTGATAACTGGCTTGCAAAAAGGTTGAATAGGAACAGTTAACAATAAGTTTCAAATACTTTGAGGCCCCCTAGTGGTAACTGAATGCATTTATGTTTCTACCAGCTATATGAGTTGCAATTTTGTGTTCATCCAATCTTTCTTTCCATTAAAAATATTCTAAAAAGGTCTTACTCTTGTAAGTCTTACATATATTCACTTACAACAGATATTCACTCACATTTCCATATGGTTTGGACCAAGGTCAAATTTACTGTGTGCTTAAATACTTCATAAAGGTTTTTTTCTTTGTAGGAATTTGGTTGGAGAACAGTGCCCTTATCGCAGTTTTTTTTTAATGACAGTTATATTATGTTGATGAACAGACCTAATTATTTTATTTGTAGATTTAACTGTCAAATGGCAACACTAACCTTTTCTTCCTGTATTCGATTGCAAAGAACCAATAAAGGTGACAGTATTTTTGGGTATAGTCATGACCAGATGCAGTGCAGGTTCCATCAAGGTAATAACAGTGGATAAAATGAATGGGAGGAGCCAAGCACACACCCCAAGAGAAAAAAAGGTGTTCTAATAGCATTCTGAATAATTTTCATAATAAGGATAAGCTATTCTGCAACCTAAACTATGTGGCATCCCAATGAGACAGCAGAGGATATTTCTGCTTGGAAAAACCTTGAGCTATGACTAAGGAACAAACACTGCAGAGATACACCTGCTTTACTGTGATCAGACACTGCCTCCCGTAATTCAAAGTAAAAAAAAAAGAAAATAAAAAAAGACTTGGTCACTCTTTGAACGCGCTGTGCTGTAAATACAACTAGCGCCTAGGTATCTATGATAGCCAGAACGCTAAACCTTTGTAATTGCTTCTACGTGCTTCGACCACGGAGCACCTTAGCCTGTGGATCTCACGCAAATAAAAAATCACTTTGCATTCATATAATAATGCTACCCTGAAAACAGGTGTCTGCTCCATCCAACCTTGCTGCGCCTTGTCCTAACTTTGTGTGACAACTTGAAGGATGTGAGGCCTTATTTCCAAAAAACATGGTGCGTTTGGGGAGGGTAAACACACCAAGTTTGGGGGGGGGGGGTCACAAAAGAAATGTGAAAATTTTAACACTACCTTAACTTTGTTACTACAAACTTACGGACAAAGCGCAAAGCCGGTACACACTCTAAAGTGGCTCAATTTAAATAGGCAAGCAAAAATTGCCAGAGATGAAACTGACCAAATCAGGACACAGAGGTCCCATAGCTTTGAGAAAAAGCTCCAAATAAACAAGGTAACGAAAAGGCAAATTGGGCAAGTTAGTGAATTTACAATGCTGACTGGTCAACCTTTCCCTTTCTCAAAAAGTGTAAACTTCAATACATGACTGTAGGCTTCAGGTGCCTCTACCCCAACACCCCCCCGCCCCCCCTCAGACACCTCAGCATTATTCCAAACACCCCCCCCCCCCCCCCACCCCCACCCCCACCCCCACCCCCTCAGACACCTCAGCATTATTCCAAACTCCTGAGACTGAGAAAAGGCCGTGAGGACATCTCCTCTGCAGATGCACGGCTGACTTTACGAGTCGAAGCAGGATTTCATGATGGCGTCCCGGTCGAACTTGAAGCTGAGGAAAGATCTGGAAGTGAGGAAGTGTTCGTAGTCCCCGTTGCAGGCGGCGGAGTAGCCGTCCGTCCGCCTCGCCGGCTGCTCGTCGTTGGAGCTGCTCAGGTCGTACGCCGCATCTGTGGGCGAAACGTTTGCTTTTATCTCTTCATCGTTTCTCCCCCAATTCCCCTTTCGCAGATTCACAATCCAAGCAGGACTCGGTTTCATCTACAGCGGGAATTTCTGTGAATACCTGGATATCAAGCTACAATTCCAATCTCACTTAACCCTTGTATTATGTTTACATTTTATGATGCCATTTATGCTTGGATTAAACTGACTCAAAACTATTGTAATAGAAAGATTTTGACACTTTCTGCATCACATTTTGTGTGTCTCCCAATTGACTAGCCTTTTATCCCTAAGTATTAAGAATCTGTGATGAAACATCTAATTTTAGAGCCTGAGGTAATGAACGTTTGTGAAGCTTAGAATCTATATGGGAAAGTGCCACCAGAATTACCCACAAAAAATCAGAGTTAAAAACTAATAAAGGTTGTATATCTTCTTACATTTTATACAGCTACCCCACAAATGCTGCCACACAACACCTTTTATACAAAGTTGGTATAGGACTTTTAAAAATATAGCATTATGTTTGTTGTGTGTTTACTATTTAATCCCAACAAATTAGGAAAAATCATACAGTGTCAAGATGAAAAAATAAGGTTAACTGGTTTTTAAGAGTTTTTAAGAGACATTGAATCGGGTCAAATTGACCCCGAACATAATACGATGGTTAATAGATGGTCCCGTTTTGGCGAAAAGGGGTTTGGCCAAGAGGACCAAGCACCTTTCACACCGCTATCCCGAACTCACCCATTTCAAAGTTGTCCTGAAGCCGTCTAGGCTGGAGTCTGTTCTCTTCTTTCTAAAAGGAACAGGAGTACAACAGTAAAGGGATAAACTGGACCAATTAACAGTCCAAAGTGGCCAGTGGATGAAAAAGAAACATCTCACTGAAATAGCTTTATATTAATTATACAAATAGATTCAGTTAAAGCAGGGGTTTTCAGCCAGGTTGGATCCCACACCCAGACTCAGAAACATCCTGGGGAACCCCGTCATAAGTTAAAAAGGGTTACGTTTAAAAATGTTTTAAAAGACTGCGAACGGGAGGTGGGAAGGGGGAGGTATTGCGTACGCAAACCGGGAGAGAAGAGTGCGATCGCAGACCGGGGGGGGGGGGGGGGCGGGGGGCTAGGGGATTGCGATCGTGGAGCAGGGGGAAGGGGATTGAGTGTGTGATCACCGACTCTCTGTTGAAAACCCGGGCGTTAAAAGGATGACAGACAGACAGACAGACAGACTCTTACTGTTCCCAGAAGGCCCTTCCCCTGCTGCATGTTTACCCCGTTTGCCTTTTTCTTCAGGTTGGGAGAATCCTGGTGCTTCTTCCCATTGCCTTTCAAGCCATGATTCTGCACAGAATACACACAACATTTCATTCAACCACGTCCATCGAGTTCACAGACTGATCAAGAGCCGACCCTCTCCTGATTCAAACCCATTCCCATGATGCACCAGGAGGGCTAGATGCTTCACTTCACCCCTCCTGATCTGCATATTAATACGCATCGCTTTGTTTGGACTTTCTAGTTTCTGTTTTCAAGCTAGGCTACAATAAAGTAGGTATACGAATAAGGATACAAGCTCTAGGGCCTTACTTTTACTTTGAAGAATTCTGCGAGGTCGTACTGAGCGGCCTGGCATAGAGGCTTCTGTTGTTTCTGCTTAGGCCAGCCTTCACCTGGAGAGGGTTCGGCCAACACCTGGTTTTGCCTGGCTCTCGGCCTACAAAATAAAAATCACAAGACGAGGACGACACACAGCAATATTAAAACCCTTTGTCAAGTAGGTTTTTCAGAATGTTTTTTTTTTTTTTTTTTTTTTAAAATTCTAAAGTCAGTGTTCTAGAACTCCGTAGCTTTCAGGTTACCAGTAGTGATTGTTACATCAGCACATTTGGGATCGTACACCTTAAAGGGTTAAAGGCAGCACTGTGGAGTAACTAGTGCCTACTAGATTCCATACCGGATTTTGTCCATTAGAGGCTTGCATGGAGTGCTACCATTGGAAGCAGGTTCTTCATCGCTCTCCGATGACTCTCCTTTCCGTTTGGCGATCCATTCTCGAAGTGGTCTGTCAACGGTAACGCAAACCGTCATAATATTACAACAAACAACCTGCCAGTGAGCAACCAGCCTGCTAGCACAATGGCTGACACTTTTAACCGTCAACACTTTAACATGAAGCAGAAACTACTTTGACATGAAATTTTATTTCTTGCACCAGATACAAATATACATATATCTAATTCAAGTTGTCGACCTTTTAACTTGGCCTAGCAATGCATCTAGGTTATCTAGAATGCTAGACCACTACAAAGGCTCTGCAATATAGACATATATGAGTTTTCCGGTCAAAAGTCAATGAACCACAGATGAGGCACTGTTTAAATGTTCCTATACAGACGGTGAAAGCTGTTACTGTAGTTATTAGTTAGCACTATCATGCAAACACCAATTTCAAAATCGGCTATGAATTTGACACGGTGATGAATTTGACTTTTGAGAAGACGCATAACTCAAAATGTTCTTGTTTTGAGCATCTCAAAATACACCAGTGTTCAAAAAATCATTTCATAATGAATGTAACAAATTTATACGTTCATTTAAAAAAATGAATGACACTGAAACTTTGTTAAAAGCACAAACCTTATGAATGGAATTGCCATAAAAAATTTGTTGGGAGCCAGTCCAAGTTTCGACTTAGGAGTCATGTCGTTCCTATGACATGGCAGCTTCTCAACAGAGAACCATTCTATATTCTGCAACACACAAAGTTAAGCAGAATTAGAGAAACAGTCAGCTTAACCACAATACTGAACAAAATATAATTTATGGGAGGGGCCTGATGGAGATACCCTAATTTCTTTTCTGGTTTTCGGGTTGAACTTGGTCTCCCTTGGAACTCCAGGTATTATGTACAGACGGGCCAGTTGATCAGTGATTTTCTGCTCAATGTACGTGTCTTTACAGATGCGGTCCCGGATATCAAAACCCGTCTCTTCCAGGACCTGTGAGAAGAGAGAAGATAAAGCACTCAGAAATTTTTAATGCATTGGGTAAGTCAGTCAACGGTACACAACAACCGTTTTGTAGACTGAGGGACATGAGAAAGGAGACAAAATGGCACCTGCCATTCATAAACCCTCCTTCCTATCCCCCGAGCCAATGCGTTACTGAAGGAAAGAGACAAAGAATCTTATATATAAAACAGACTGGATAAGACCAAAGATAATTTGGTCATTTTAATGTTCTACCATAAGGTCAGTAACCAATTACACAACTTTTCTTAAATTCTTTAAAAAAAGGAATCAGGACATTGAGGGTTTTTGTCTTTCAAAGCAAATCATTGGAGTTAAAAGTAATACATAAATACTAATATTACAGCAAATTTCATCGTTAAAATATAAAAATTAAAGTTAGTTAAAAAATGCCATCGTTAAAAATCAAGCAAACGCTCGTATGAATGCCCGAAAAGCCTTTGTGTTTGTCCAGCTGTCTAATATGACGGATTAAACAAGTGGTTCCCAAACATTTTTAGCCAGGCTCCCCTCTATACCCCCTCCTCCACACAGGAGGAGGGGGGGGGTGGGGGTCAGAGCAGACTCACCTCCCGCACGGCACAGTCATGAGGAGCCTCGTCTTCATTCACTTTCCCCTTGGGGAAGCCCCAGCCGGACTTGGCGAGGTACCCCTGCACTAGCAACGCCTACAGGGGTCACCCACCAGAGAGGTTAAATTATATATGTGGACCCAGGAAACCTAGCTGACTGCTACTGCATCAGCTAATGGATATCCTTCAGGGTATGAAATTTACTTTTTCACCCACTGCCCAGCCATTTTCAACATTTTAGCAGCCACATTATCTTTTACAATATAACAGAACCTGGTTTGGTTACCTGCCAAATTGGCTGCTACAGTAGAAAATCTTACCAGCCACAGTCAAAATTTCACCTGTATTTGGCTGGTGCCTGTTGTTAATTTCACACCCTGGTCTGCTTAATAAGTGATAAACAAACAACAAACAACACGAGCACTCGAGAACTGATTGCACAGAACCTAACCAATAATGGCAGACCTGGGTCAAATACGTCTGAAATACTTAATTTATAATACTAAAAATACTTTATTTATAATACACCTTTCATACAACTGGCATACAACTGGCATAGGCCTAAAATACACACAGTAGAAAAAAAACAAATGAATCAAAATAAGCTTTAAAAAAAAAAAAAAAAGCGTACTCAGGTTTAAAAAAAAAAAAAAAAAAAAAAAAAAAGGAACAGGTTGTCTACTCACATTGTCAAGAGTTTCATCAAGAATAATTGCACCATATGTGGGAACACCCATTTTATATTCTTTCCATTTCTCTAGAACCTTCTGGACGTCCTCTCCGTGCGGCAACAGAAAAGGACAATGATTAAAAAGTACCGCGCGTTAAGGAATTTATGATTTCTACTGGGAATGTGTGCTGCTGTGGGTGGGTGGGGGGGGGCAGGTTAGAATGGGGCCGTGGAGTTCCATTCCATTCCACACTAAAGGCCGTATTCACAAAGCATCTCAGCAGAGGAGTGCCATTCAACGATCAGTTTTGCCTTTCTGATCATTACATTACAGGCATTTAGCAGACTCTCTTATCCAGAGCGACTTACACAACTTTTTAGCATTTTTATTTTTATTTTTTTACATACACTGCCTGGCCAAAAAAAAAGTCACCGTTGCACCCATCATGCATAGTGCCAACTGTACAAGCCTCTGGAGGCAGTGTTATGATCTGGGGTTGCTTCAATTGGTCAGGTCTAGGCTCAGCAACATTATGCAGCAATAAAATGAAGTCAGCTGAGTACCTGAATGTACTGAATGACCAGGTTATCCCATCAATGGGCGTATTCCAGTATGACAATGCCAAGATTCATCAGGCTCAGATTGTGAAAGAGTGGTTCAGGGAGCGTGAGGAATCATTTATACACATGAATGAGTCCTGACCTTAACCCCATTGAAAGTCTTTGGGATGTGCTGGAGAAGACTTTACGGAGTGGTTCGACTCTCCTGTCGTCAATACAGGATCTCGGCCAAAAATGAATGCAACTCTGGACGGAAATAAATGCCGTGACGTTGCATAAGGTTGTCCAAACAATGCCACGACCAATGCACGCCGTAATCAAAGCTAAAGGCGATCCAACTAAATATTAGAGTGTGCGACTTTATTTTTGACCAGGCAGTGTATTATCCATTTATACAGCTGGATATATACTGAAGCGATTCAGGTTAAGTGCCTTGCTCAAGGGTACAACGGCAGTGTCCTACCTGGGAATCGAACCTGCAACCTTTCGGTTACAAGGCCAGTTCCTTAACCATTATACTACACTGCCGCCCCAATCATGATCATAATGGATAAGGTCGGGACCCCCCCCACCACCCGTTTATCTTGTAGGCGACAGTTTGGTTTTGGGTCTGTGGTCAGTGGGTCTGTTAGGGCTCCAGTCTCAGTCATGAGAAGACCTCAGAAACAGGCCCGAGTTAGACCCAATGGGTCCTCCTTATTCCGGTCTCCTTATCTTCCTCCGCTAGCTACCCGTGGATGGAAGATTCCTAATGCAGAGCACTTTGGAGCCATTCCAGCTTTTACACAATGCGGGTAATGAAACCCTGGGAACAGCATGTACCTTCTTGGAGTAAAACCTCAAGTAGGATCGAAATGCTTTCCCCCCGTCAGTGCAGTTTAAATCCCTGCTGCCAACAGCACCCCAGATTTGTTTAAGAACCCTGACACAAACATGCAAGGCCCTTAAGCACATCTCTTTCACTGTATGCCCTCTCATCTCTCCCTGAACCACAGGACACCTTTTTACAAGTTATGTTTCCTGCTCTTTCCTCATCATGCACAGAGAGCTGCAGGTCTTTACCTTTACCACTACAAAACAGAAAACTGGGTGTGTCACTTTCAGTTTCATTTTCTTCTGAAAATAAAATAAAAGATGACGTAGGTAGGATAACTAGCCCTCTATCACAAGTCATGTATGTGCTGCTTTGCTTTGAGTGTGAAAGGATATCAGCTTTGGCAAAATCTCTTATCCCACACTGAGGTAATCCTGGTGCATTTTCCATACTGAAGTCCAGGTAAAACCAGTGGGCAAGTTCAATCTGGAAGCAAACTCTGATGGCATTGTCCCTCTCTTCACTGGGAATATGGAGAATGAATCGGCTGAGGAGAAGAAAAAAAAAAAAAAAAAAAAAGGTTCGGTTTAGACTTGGGTCAACATGTAACCTTATTGCCAAAAACAGGCCTGTCTCCTGCCGTGGATCTGCGGACAACCGTGTTTATGATGGTGTGCATTCGGTCCAAAATGCATGATATCATCAAGTGCAAAACACTTTGATAGCATGTGTCTATTTATTTGACGTCATTAACTTAAATAAACCGGAGAAACGAGCTCTCTGAAGTTTAATTAGGGAAGCTAATGTTAGCACAGTACCGTGGAAAAATAAAATAAAAGACGTCATAGAGAACTTCATACAATTTGTAAGGAACTGAAATACTGTATCCTTTTTTCATGCGATATATTCCCTACATTCGTTATACCTTCCAGGTGCAATTAGCCAGATATAAATTCGGTTTCATAACAGCAACGGTATGGATCAGCATTAACAGCGATCTCCTTCAACAACATTTATCTTTAACTCAGCTGGCTATAGCTAGCTTGCTACAAAGGCAAATATTTTCCTGTTCGTACAATCGTTAGCAAGCAAATCCTCTATTTTGCACTGCGCACTTATCAATGGCATATATCTGATTGGATCTGACTGTATTATCATGAATAAAATACAGTGGGACACAGCTTTTACAAAATGAATTGCTATCAAGTTGAATATCTGGACAGTTAGCCAAGTTACTAAACTATTCAAGTAGCAAGCTAGCTAACTATGTTTTAGATATAGCTCGCTAACGTTAGCTATATAGCGCCTATCCAAGCAATGTTAGCTAGCCTAGCTAGCTAATAGTACCTTCGCTGGGTAGGTAAACTACATTTAACATTGCTAACGTTTGTAAGTTCTTGTTTCCTTGTTTAATCTGCTTGCGTTAGCCAGGTAGAAACTGCGTATCTATCTTAAATAGCTAGCCGAATACCTGCAGAGGTCGTCCAATACGCCGGTGGGAATCTCCCCTCGTTTCGTCTCCATGATGAGGATGAGAACATCCCGAATTCGCGAAACTATTAAGAGGGAAAAACAAACAGCGTGCTACAACCGATTTTTCAAACCTCCCATGAATACATTTAGAAAAACAAAATACATTTGAAGAATATGCTGACTGCACTAATGGATTTCCGAGAGTGTAGGCAGAGCTAGCAGACAACACCGCGCAATCATACTGATCAGAATAATCTCACAACAAAACGCAACTTTTTTCAGCAGTGACCGGGGCATGAAGCTAACCACAGTACGGAAATTACTTCCGGTAACATTCAGAGTGATATATTTCACAATAAAAGTTAGGACATCTACTTTCTTATCAGTAGGGATACGTCAGCGCCCTTCCATACTATTAAGTATGCTTGTTGAGTACACAGGTTAAGAAAGTTGTTAAGTAGATTAATTGTTCTGTAAAGGTAGTGTACTTAAAACCTCTGGATGATGTACTTATTTCTGAGTTTTCGCTGACAATAGTAGGGAAGATATTTTTTGTAAGCTGCGTGTACTAGTATGCAGTAAACAGTACACAGTATGGTACTACACAGGACACAGTAGATTGTTGTGGCTGTGCATTTTAGGGTGCAAACGCTGTTTCGTCTAGATGTAACCATATTCCGGGACTTAATCCAGGATTTAATACAGGACTTAATCCAGTACTACGCCCCTGCTCGACCACTTCGCTCTGCTGCTGCAGGGCGACTTGCGCTTCCCTCCCTCCGTGTTAAAGGCTCCCGCTTGTCCCAACTGTGGAGCTTTTCCACCCTAGCTCCCCAGTGGTGGAACGAACTCCCCACTCTGCTGCGCTCAGCTGAAACACTGTCTGTTTTTCGTCGTGGTCTGAAAACGCACTTTTTCAGACTCCACCTTGACTAAAACCATACCTATATAGGGCCATTCTATAGTCTTCGCTTCCTGTTTTCTATTTAACTTGTGTTTTTGGTTATTCTATAGTTAATGTTTATTACTAGGGATAGCTCCTACACTGTGAGAAAGCAGTACTTTGTCGGATTTGCTTTGTAGTCGCGTCAATGACCTTCAATATGCACTTATTGTACGTCGCTTTGGATAAAAGCGTCTGCCAAATGATTGTAATGTAATGTAAAAAATATTCCAAGATCATACACACACCACACACACACACACACACACACACATTATCATCATCTTGTGATGACATCTTCTCCTGGTCACTTAATTTTTTTTATGACAATATACAGTCCGAAAGAACTGTGTTGCTGAACACACACAACTGCATCACTTGTTTTTGACTCACAGAGTGATGCAATTAAGAAGCAACCTTTTATTTTGGCAGGAAGAGTTAGCAAATTAAACCCGGAAGGCCAAACCTGGAGCCTTATAGTGGCTTATTGTTGCTTGTCTCACGGAGCTACTTTTTCAGGTATTAATATAATACTTTACATGTAAATTGCTATTTGGTTATGTGGTCGAACCATTAGTTCTGCGAGTCAAGCACAAAAACGGAGTGTTCTCGCGACGTAAAAAACGTCATCAGCCGTGTACCAATGATATTGCACCAACTGTAGCCACTACCAATCTCTGTAGTTGTGAAAACAAGGAAACAGAAGAGGATGGAATCAGGGAGTGGCCTCTGGGCCGCCGTTGTTGGAGACAGCATAAACCCCGAGCTACGCACTTTGCAGTTTTCCGTCTTTCAGCTTGCACATACGTTCTGAGCGCAGTTTTAGAAATTAATTTAGCGAAGGTTCCGTGGCATTGAAAGAGCTGTCGCGTTCATTATATAGCCTACCTATGGAATGCATTATCATGTTATTTATAGATAATCCAGGCCCCCACAGGCGTAGTGATTGCGCAGACAGAGGAAGAAGAATTGCGCATAGCTACGTTTGTGATCTGTTGTTCTGGAGACTTGAGCCTTAAACTTGAACAAATCATTGTTCTCCGTGAACATTTTTCCCCTAAAGATTTGTGCAGTTTGTCCTTGCCCCAAAACATCAACCAAATAGTTAATTTTCATACAGTTATGTTCAGTAACACATTTTCTGCTAGGAATGCCAACAACAAGAGGTTTTAGCTCATTGTGTTCAGAAAATCCATAGCTCTGATCAGCCAATAGCAGAAGTTCATCCACGAAGTCAGTTTAATTTAATAGCAGTATCTACGCTTGATTATACCGAACCATTAGATGGTTCAGCTGGCATCTGTAACAATTTCTTTTATCACTCTCATTCATATTGTGGATCACGTACATTGGCCAGTCTTCAATAATACATTTTTGAGTATGCATTAATATTGTTTTTCAATATAATTTTTTACACTGTAATTATGTATGACTAAAATAGCATTAAAACTGTGTTGTTTCTGTCTATTTTTAGTTTTGCATGATGACATAAGGACCATTCTGCAACTGAATCAGACAGCAGCCTATATTTAATTATTAACGGCGTTATGATCACATTACAGTGCTAGCCCATCACTCAAATATCATTCAACACAGTAAACTGTAACTGGAAGATACAGAGCACTGATATTATTGCTTATAGGCCTAGTTCAATTTTAGGATAGTCTCCCACACACAAACACATAGGCTACGCATCGTCAAGTTCAACAGCAGTCATTTAATTTCAGAACACCTTTGCAAACGGTACGACATCAGTCCAAATTGTTTCATATCCCTAAATAACTCTATTAAAATAAAGAAATAAATAAAAAATGTTATCTAGTGATGGAATTCATGAACAAGTGATGATATCGATATGGTATTTCACGAACACTTTCACAACAGAACTAAACAGCGTTATGTTTATTTTTTCCAGAAGGGACTTCGATGAAGACAGTGGCAACTCCCAAGTCCCAAATGGGAAGACTGGATTCCGTTAGCTTTTACAGTACCGTTAAAATACCATAGGCCTACTATATATTGTTGGTTTCCTGAAAGCAAATGTAAAATTAATTACACTTAAAAATGCGAACTGATAGTAGGCTACTGTAAAAAATAAAAATAATCTGAGCGCTTTAGGTTTGGTGTCGCTTTCACAATGAAACTGAACTTCAATTTTATTTTTTATAACAAACAGTAACACAACAAATATAGAACAAGCAGTGTTACAGTTAGGCTACACATTAGATTTAGCACTGTCATACAGGCACTGCACAAGGGTGTGGCTGCAGAAATTTGGTGTGACGTCTTGGTTAGCGTGCCTCTGACGGTGCGGTCACTGGTGTGCTGTAAAAAGCTGTACAGCAAAAGCTTGCATTGCCGTTAATGGGTGTCGCAGTTCCGTTCAATAGAATAATCGGGCAAAAGCTAGTTTTAATTTAGAAGAAGAAAAAAAAAAACATGGCACAGGGAATAAAACAACGATTTGACAAGTTTCTTCGTGAGAAAAATCTTATGACAGATGTGTTGGAGAAGATCGAAGCTAGAACTGGAGTAAACAGATCGTACATTGCACTCGGTAAGTCAAAACCACAGTTATATCATGCAGGGAAAAGGCAATAGGGCTTCTTTCCGTTAACACGAGAAAACCAATGTGAAAGACATCAGTATAGGCTACATTGATTCTTGTCCTCTATTAAAAAGTAAAATGTTTACATTTATGTTATGTAGACAGTCAGTAGGCGAATAATTTTGTTTCCATTTTCCTGACGCCTTTGTGTAAATTGTGAACGCGATTCAGATGAATTGCGTAGCGTACAAGTGCATGTGCGCCACCAGTAGACTGCCTTGTGACCAGATTTTGTCCTTTTAGGCTACGCAAAGACACGAAGTAGCTAACGGGCTAATTCCCACGATGTTGTTTTGTTCTAAACTCTAGCTTGTGTCGTTGGTAGGTCATATGAAATGGTTTTCTAGTGTAGGCTATAGCTAACATTCAAAGGTTGCCTACCTAACGCGCTTCTCTTTTTCAGCTGTCATTGGCTTTGTTGCGATTTACCTGGTCATTGGCTATGGAGCTTCCCTTCTGTGTAACCTCATAGGATTCGGCTACCCTGCATATGTCTCGTGAGTTCTTCTCCCCAAATGCATACATTTTTAATAACCTATTAAGCATGTTCAGCCATCTATGGGCAGTAATTATAACGGCGGGTTAGGCCACGGATGTGAAGCGTTCTGGTAATAGGCTATCACTGGTGCATTCGCACTTGAAAGTGGAGCGATTGTTACTGCTTTGACGATGGGAAACACCCATTGTACACAGGAGAATGTGTGCTCTTGAAATCCTTCGGGTGCTTTGTTTATGGAGGGTGTTGTTCGTTTGTGCTGTGACAGATCGTCGTGTAATAAGTAGCCTTAGCCTATACGTGCATGTCAGTTTGTTTTGTCGTTTACCTTCTAATACCAGGATTCATGTGAGCGCAGAACTGAAAATACAATTTTAATGTAGGCTAGTCACTCCAGCCAAAATGTATTCAGGCAGAAAAATGCATTTTATTACGCATATATTGTATGCTAGAGTGGAACAATATATCCGAATTATTGGCCTACCGCAACATTGTCACATTTAAAAATGAATCAGATATCAAATAGCCTAGGCCTAGGGCCTACTGCGCGAGAAACTGTTCTAAAGGCCCGTGCATTGGATTTATAGCCTGGGTTTTCAACAGGGGGCCCGGACCCCTGGGGTAGCCTATTGTACCGTCAGGGGGTCCCTTGCCAGACTTGATATGCAGCGAGTGACTATAGATTTGGGGAAATATTTTAAAATGTAAAACCTTTTATTATTATTAGAAATGTAACACTTTAACTTATGATGGGGTCCCCCTGGATGCCTTTGAGCCTGGGTGGGGGTCCCTGGATCAGTAAATGTTGAAAACTGGATTAGATGACTCGAACGAGCGCTGCTTACAACTCCACCTTCTGTGAGTGGATTCATGTGCCGCACAATTTAGAGAAACAACATCTCAAAATAGGATAGGCTGAATTCTTGAGCTAATTTAGGCCTAGTGTTGTAGACTGCTTGCAAGATGCGTTAATTTTGATACCAAAATACCTTTTCCTACACTGATAATAGGTGTAAACAAACAGCGCAGTATTTTCCGGTTTTTCCTGATATGCGACTTTGGCATTAGTTGTATGCTACATTTGCATGCTGGCATTGCCACTACATTGCCAACGAGATTAGAGTAAGGCAATAAAGGCATTTACCGTTTAAATATGCCGCTCAGTTTTGGATACTACTGTGCACGGTGCGTTACCTTTTCGTGACGTCACACACACGCCGTTCATTTCGTTGTCAAAATTGAAAATGTAGACAAGTTTGCACTCATGCCTCCTGTGTATAGACACAATCATTTGTTGCGAGGTCTGTTGAACTCCGTGTAAAATTGTGTTCAGTTATACGATATGGATCTTAGTTACTAAACTTAAACCCTACCGGAAACCTGTGGTCTCACTCGAAGAGGGCAGTCCTTTAGTAGGCTACTACAAACAAAGATCTTGAAAGGTTCTGCACGGAGAAATTGTTCCCCAAAATGTGCTCTCCTCCCACCTTATCAAACAGGAAAACGCTCAGTGCCGTTATCCTTGCCAGAGGAGGCTGCACCAAGTATTAATCACAGGGGTGCCAGTAATTGTGAAACCTATTTATTTATTTTAAATAAATTTATGATTTGAAAGATTTGTTATTTTGGTTGATTCCATTGAATAGTTAATACACTACACTATTTTTACATGTGGGAAAATGACAATATATCAGTAATGGTGTTTTTTATTTTTTGTGCATCTATCAAGGGTGCCAGTAATTATGGACCTGATGGTAAGTTCCACCTGTCAATCCGCTGAACTCAGTTTCAGGTGAACCTGTTGTTCCAGGGTGATTTACTGAAGTGTGTTTACAGTCCAAGACCTTTCCCCCAAAGCCATGTGTATCTGTCCAATCATTTTCATAAATCACTACAGTTTTGAATCTAGGCTGAGAATGCTTTTCTGAGCTTACAAGTTTAAAATTGGTACAACTGTTTTTATTTTTTTTTATGTGTAAAAGTGAGCCCCTTTTTTGAAGGTTGTCTTCCCAGTGAACATTTTTTTGTGGTTAAAAGTCAGTGAAATGCCCTCTGGGCATTCAGGTGAAAACCAGGCTACATTTGGTTAACAAGCTAAAGTTTCCTAGCCAGGGTATATCCAGGAAATCGAAAGTTATACTAAGGTAAACCTAGTCAGTTTCTCTCAGCCTAGATTTCCACCCCTCTAGATGTCTAGATTCTGGCTTTTTCTCACTGGGTTTCAACTTGAATGTGCATGATGTGAGATAAAAGTGAGATACAAGCTTAAAACCACAGGAACTTGAGTGACTCATTTGTGTCAGCGTTCACCAGGGCAGCTCCACGTGGTTAGCTCCACGTGTCTCACTCAACCGATCTGCGGCACACTACCGCCTCGTTTTAGAAACGCTCCCGAAAAATCCATATAGCTGTGCCGTGCAAACAAAATGTCTGCTTTAAGTGCAGCGTACTGGCCGAATAACACAGTGCTTCCTTTCCACGGGTGTATGGTGAAGCTGCGGCCATTTTGATTGTCGCCGTTCATCAACATTGCACTCAGGCCAGATTCTTTGCGCATGATTCATAAATCAATGTAAGTTAATGACAGGTACTCTATCCCTATGTAATTTAGGCTGTCAGTC
Organism: Synaphobranchus kaupii; assembly: GCA_029718625.1. Lineage (NCBI taxonomy): Eukaryota > Metazoa > Chordata > Actinopteri > Anguilliformes > Synaphobranchidae > Synaphobranchus > Synaphobranchus kaupii. Next base: position 8,069,424 of record CM056392.1, read on the forward strand.
TTTGTTCGCATCAATGTAGTGCAGAGGTAAGTAACCCTGATCCTGGAGTGCCAGAGATGTTCCTGGTTTTTGCTCCATCCAAACCTATACCTGCATATTAATTGGATTAATTATTAGTATTAAATGAACGGAAGTGATCATGTGCTGGAGGTGTTCAGCTGTTTCACCATTCAGCCTCTGGATATTCTTCTCAGGCTCTAAAATAATCAATCAAACTCGGATGGAATGAAAACCAAAAACGGCTCTGGCTCTCCAGGACCAGGATTGCCTACCCCTGATGTAGTGGATAGCCTTTTGCTTAACACTTAAATATATCACACAGTATAATCTTAATTAAAATTAAATGTAAAACCCTGTGCAATCAAAATAATAATTAATATTACATATAAAGAATGATCAAGTATTTATCTACTTACTTGCTAGGATTGGACCTTTGGATAATTTTCAGTGCTTGGTAATTTTCAAAGTGATGCTTGGTAATTTCGATTGAATACTCGCCTTCTCGTTTGCTTGTGGGGGGGGGGGGGGGGGGGGCAGTTGGGACATTGCTGAGCCATAACTTTGCAATATCAGTTTTTATCAGTGTCAGTCATAAAAAGATTATTTTATTGTGGGAAACTTGGCCAACAAATCAGCATACACCAAAACAAACAAAAGCGTCATCTTTATGTCGAACAAAGTTGATGTCTCGTAGATTTTTTAAAATTTGTTTGTTTAATCAAATTTCTTCTTGTGCTATGGCGAACACAAGTCTTAAAACTGCAACCGAAACAGACCATTCAGCATTAAAAGGCATGCATTTTAAATATTTAAAAAGTGGTTTGACCAAATCAGAACTAGGACAGTCAGTCATTTGAAAACGCATTTTCATTGGCAGGAACCTCTTATATTGTTCGCTGTAACACAACAAATCCAGCAAAGTAGAATTTATTCAGATACAGTACCGGATTAATTTGGTGGATGATTGAATTGCATACACCCTTAAATAGAGTAAGTGCATTTGATTAAATGTGGCCCATTATCTTTCTATTAATGCTGTTCAGTCACAATGAAGAACTGTCAGAAATAGAGGAAAAAAAACTGTACAACTGCTTTACTCACCTCCACATTTTTGCATGTGTTCAGACGTGAGTCATTAATTAAGATGGAATTTCCTGTGTTGCCAGGCATTTCCTAAAACATTGTTAGCATTGGCCAAAGCAATATGCTAACGGATTTTTGATTTTTTTTTAATTTGCCACCCAGCTCAGGGCTGTTTATTTCCAATTCCCTCCCAAATCTGGAATATCCAACTGCAGCAGCGTTCCATGCACAAACCACCCTGCCAATTCGGGAGAGGTGGGGCACCCACGGTTCTCCTTCCGAAAAACACGTGCTGTCCAACAGCTGCTTCTTTTCACGTCGTAGGCCGCAGCTAAGCTTGTGCGTAGCGGCGTCGGAGGAAGACCTTTCTTATATCCCTGTCTGACTGAACTCTCCCATACCCTGGGCGTCACTCCTTGTGGAGCTACCGGCCACAGTCAACACTGGCACGGATTTGATCTGAGGCTGTGAGGCTCATCCATGCTCCACAGCATGGTGCCTTAACCGAATGAGCCACCCAACAGCACCCATGCCATGTTAAAGGACTGTGAATACTGTAGTATTGAGGGCCCACAGCCCATTGTGCACCTGGAGGTTAAATACAGAGTATTTTGCATTCATACCTCAATTTACCCGAATTTATGGAACATTGGGAAGTCTCCTGGAATGCCATACTGCCCACAGGATCAGAACCACTCTTGAGGTTATACTCCGAACTCCGTCCAAGGTCAATCCAAGCCATGGCGCTTTTTTGGGAAATGTTACTCCGATAAGAGTTGATTTGAATCTAGTTTCTCAGCTGTGATTTGGACACACACACACACGCTCAAACACCCATGCACACAGACACACACACACTGGGTATATAGTCTAATGATTGGCATCATGTAGCATAAAAAGTGTATAAACCTCCATTTGAAAGGGACCAGAGGAAGACTAAATGAGATGCTTTACAGCAGTTTCAGTGCATCCACCAGGTTTAAGACAAAATGGCCACAGAGCTACAAACAGCTCTACCAAACTCTCAGAATCTACCAACTGTCTGTTTACAGCGAGAGCACAAATGAGCCCAATATGGTTACCATGGCAATTGAGTGGGAAGGTGTTTTAAGGAAGAAATGGAAATTTTAGTTTAATTTGTCTCATTAGTTTCAACTACACACAGACAGAACACAGAATTATGGAAAATGCAATGTTCTCATTTGGGTTTTTACAAAATAAGCAAAATAAACACCCTTCTGTGTATGCTTTATTTTTTTACAATTGCAGGAACATCTATTATCAACGTGAGCACAATAGGCATGTGTGTTTTTACGAGTACGTAACAGCATAAGCTTGCATTTGCAAAAATTATCATAAAAGTAAGATATACAAATATACATACATATGCTTTATACAACACGATGAACGGGGTAAATTTGCATCTGTGCATGTTCGGTGCATGTGTGTAAACCTTCAACAAAAGTAAGGTGCCTTGATCTTGCATCTTTAGTTGTTCAATTATTGATTATTTTTATTCTGAATGGAAGAATCACCTCTTACCCAATGAAATGTAAAGAAAATCTCTTATTGATAAATACAGTTCTGCAAGTCACCACGGATAATTGACCTATTTGGATGGTAGACGATTCATTAATTGGCTTAAGCCTGCAGTGCAGAAAAATGCATTAGCGACAAGACAATAAAGCAACAATTTAGAGTAAATACAAGTGTAAAAACGGTGAGTAAAAACGGCGTATTTATAACAGCTACGGTAGCCAACCATATTTAGGCTGTGTCCTTTCATTTGTGACAACGCTTCATGGCACGGATGTGGGCAACTGCTGACTTTGAAGTGGCATATTTCCTTGGTTTTAGTGCGTCTTGTGATTCGCATTAGCCGCATAGCTTTTCTTTCTCTAACGCGGGTGACTTCTCTCGGTGTGATTTTTATCCGACAGAAATATTTGCGTCGTGCCTACAGACTACCGGCCTGCCGGAGGCCGAGTTAGGGGTGATAACAACGAACGGTTTGCCTACAGAGACTACCGGCCTGCCGGAGGCCGAGTTAGGGGTGATAACAACGAACGGTTTGCTGTGCTTTTCAGACAATAAGTTGGTTGAAAGCACCGTGGTTTCTTTGTAGTGCATGTCATCAGTTTCTCAGCAACGTCTGTGAATGTTTTGATGCAATGGATCTTTATTAATTTGATATGTATGTTGAGCCAGTGTTTGTTATAAATTTTTAAGTTGTTCTACCTTATTGTATGTTTCATGTATGTATAATAATAATAATACATGAAACATACATATTACATGTATAGTAATACATTCTATTTCGTGGCTTTCTGGACAGTGAAGGTCTTACATTAACCCTTGTGTGGTGTTCGGGTCTGTGGGACCCGTATTCAATGTTTACTAAAAGAAAAATGATACAATTTTTTCAACCTGAGACTCATTGGCCTTGGCTCATTTTCTGTGATAAACATGTAAAAGAACACAAAAATCACATTCTATCACAAAAAACAAATATCACTTTTATTGATAAATGTGATCTAGCAGAGGTAAATGGTCAATATTAACCATATATGCTGTCTATATTGCTTGTAATTGAGAAAAAGGCAATATCTGTGAAGTATTTTTACGTAAATTGTTATGGCTTTATTGTTTTAAAAACCAAATAATGTTGTGGGTCCACCAGACCCGCGAACACTGGGTGAGTAACAAAAACACGAAGACCACACAAGGGTTAAGATGCAACAAAAAAATCAGAACACTGGATAAAACAGGAATGAAGAACAATATGTGCAAGTTCAGTCATTTCAAGCACCTTTGCCTTGTTCCACAGTGAACCTGAGCGATGCCCCCAAACCATTGTTGTGTAACAGATCTGGAGTAGAACATGAAGTACTGGGAACGGTGCAGTGCCGTAGAATACCAACTGCCCGATCTTGTTCTGCATGGTTTCACGGTAAACGTCTGAACCTTGCAATAACGTGCTCCTTAGAAGCGCTGTGTTAAAAGCCCAACTTTCTGGCGCTGACACTACTTGGAAAATCCTTTTGACTTCTCTGACTTATCTGGAACTTGCTAGCCTAAATGCCGCTGGGAAGTGCCGCGTCGTGAGCATTCCAAGTTAATTGGACTGTTTTTGGCATCTGGCCTTTGAGGGTTGCGTTGTATTCTTTCGACGTGAGTCTCGCACTATCTGAGACAAATTACAATGTTGAAATCAACCTCAAAGCACAATAGGCATTGTTTGATGCTATCCGTGACTAAGCTGTAATCTACGGTAACCAAGGTACACCCTGTGGGCAAGAATAACCTTTAAATCGGAATTGATTTTCCTTAAATTGGGCAAGGTGTATTCCAAGCAGATCAGATCTTTGCCAGAAGCCATGTAACAGGTTGTATAGCCTAACGGATAGAGGCCCCGCCCCGCCTTGGAATCACACCTGCTGGTTTGACCCCCAGGTGTACCTGCCATCGACATCCCAAACACTCACACAGTCAAAGGCTTAAAATGTACACAAAGCAGTAAAACATTGACACTCTCAAAGAACTATCTCTGTCTAAAATTAAACATCTTTGTAAGTCGCTCTGGATAACGGCGTCAACTAAACGCCTAAAATGTAAATGTAAATGACCCTGAGACCGTCTGGGAGAAGATATTGTGGTCTGATGAGACTACTTGTCGAGTTTTGTAGCCAGAAGGCAAAGTTCTATGTTTGTACAAACCAAACACAACCCATCACCCATATAGCACCATCCCTACTGTCAATCATGCGTTGCTATGGTTGCTTCTCAGCAGGTGGGATTGTGAAGCTTATTGCCATCGAGGGCAAGATGGCAAATCCTCTAGGAGAACCTGTTTCAGTGTTTAGGGGCGAAGATTCATGTTCCAACAGGAAAATCACTCAAAGTCCATGGAAAAGAAAACAAAAGAACAGCTTAGAAAACAACATAGTCAGTACTGGACTGACCCAGCCGAAGGCCAGACCTCAATCCCATTGCAAATCTGTGGTATGACCTGATAATTGTTGTCTATTGAAGCTCTCAGTCTAACTTGGCAGAGTTGAAACAATTTGGCATTGGGGAAGAGGCCAAAAAGTCCAATATGCTGCCAAATGGCCATCTACAAGTACTGACTCTGGTGGGGGGAATACTTTTGTAAATGAGAAAAGTCTTTCAAATATTTTTTAAAATGTTGGTGAATAAAAAACCTTTTGTGAATCATGAATGTGTTGAATTTATTGCGTTGGTGGACAAGAAAAAGTATTTCAATGCGTAAATGTTTTAATTTGTAACAGGACAATGTGTAAAATGTGGAAAAGTTCAAGGGGTTGCACAATTTCTGAAGGCACTGTAAGCCCCCACAAACTGGTGTGGAATAATCAGAGAGAATAGCAGTTTGCTTTGCTTTTTGCAAAACCAATTAATAAACAAGTTGTTGTAACTGACAAGTACCCCTGAGCTTGTGGGGTGCACTGTATGCAATAAGACCTCCACTGTGTGTGTGCTGTCATTCCAAATCAATCGCAGGAATGTACTCAACCGTATTGTTGACAAGTACAGCAAGATAACTGGGGTTAAAACAGACATGCCGTTCTAAGCTATTTGACAGACAGGTCATGCGAAAGGCTCAGGTCGTCCTTATAGACTGCGGCCGTCCGCTGCTCTCTCTACCCTCAGGTCAGTGCTATAGACTGCTGAAGATTACGACTAACAGACTATAAATGTTCTTTTGTTCCCTCAGCCATTAGTTTACTAAACAAATTGTAATGAGGGGATCCTGTTAGGCACTAAGCACTTTTATACCAGGTATGGGGTGTGTTTTCTGTGTGTTTTATATTGTCATGCCATTCTTTTATGTTTTTTGTATTGTATTTGATCTTAATGCTGTACGTCAATTGCCCTCTGGGAGTATACTACAGTATGAGCCCAATGTGTGGCTCTGTTTCAGGATAAAAGCCATCGAGAGTGCCACCAAAGATGATGACACAAAATGGCTGACCTACTGGGTGGTGTATGGGGTGTTCAGCGTGGCCGAGTTCTTTGCTGACCTCTTCCTCTCCTGGTTCCCGTTTTACTACATGTTAAAGGTAATTTATGCGTCTGCCTGTGGCATGCTGTGGGATGTTTTGTGGCTGGACAATGTAACATGACACCAGTTTTTGAGTTCAGACCAGTGTGTGTGTGTGTATGTGTTCTCAATTCGGCATTCATAGTATTAAAAAAATGGTACTGCATTTCAAATTAAGTGATTATTTTTGAGAATAAAAAATATCATGGCAGGGCTCTGCGCTATCATTTTTTCCAACGAGCAGATGTGCTCCAAAGTTAAAAATTTTAGGAGCGCACTAAATGCATCCCAATTAGAAGTTGTGCTCCCAAATTATTTTTCCAGTCAGCACACATCAGTTTTCAGGAGCAAATGCTCCTAAAATGGGAGCGCTGTAGAGCCCTGCATGGCATGGACTGATTTCAAGAAACATTAAGCAAACAATGCTGTTCTCATTAACCCTAATCATGAGAGTTTCCTAGAGCACTATTTAATGTTTTATTATTATTATTTTTTTTACTATTTACTATTAAGTCCCCAAAATAGCATTTTCAAAAGCCATACATTGTTAAATAGTGAAGACATTTGTATTTTGTAAAACGCAAAACTGCCTAGATATTCATAAACATATTAATTACGATAAAGGAGTTTTTATGTTGTCCCAAAGCTGACAGCAATATATTTTGCACTAGTGACACAATATTGTCTTCCTGCTTCATGTGTTAATTGCAAAGCATTGGATGAACAGGGTAAAAAAGTAGGACCAGTGAAAAAAAAAGTGATGCATATAATTAAATGCAAATAATTGTTAGTATAATATTTATTTATGGAAATATTTATATTATATGGGTCTGGAAATGGCCTCATTGCCAGCGGGGAAAGCGGCATTATAAGAATAAGTTTGCTATAACCATTGTTTCTGCCACTGATTTCATATTGAAAGTGACTAGGTACAGGCCTTATTTATATGACTAAACTCATGCTTGAGCCTTGACAGAAGATTGGATGTACAGCCTAGTTTTTATTCTTGTCCACGGACTTCAGTAACAGTAGGCCTACAGTATTGCCTTTCAGGTAATAACAGGACTAGGGGTTCACTAATACATTAGCACACATCTGATAAAGAGACAGCATTCATTGGTAATTTTAATTGTTTGGTGTGTTGAAAACCAGTTCACCTTATTTTTTCATCTTTTATAGTATATGACTTTTCCTGATTTGGTGAGATTAAATAGTAAAAATGCAGTAACCACAATGCTATGTTTTCAAGTCCTGTACCAGCTTTGTATGCAAAGGTGTTGTGTGGAGTCATTTGTGGGGTAGCTGTATAAAATTCAACCATTTTTATTTTTTATCTCAGATTTTCTTTGGGGTGATTCAGGTGGAACTTTCCAATACATGTTTTTAACTTCACAAACTTTCACTTTCACTAAAATGAGAAGTTCCTCACAGATTTTTAATATTTAGGGTTAAAAGACTAGTCATTAAGACATTAAGAAGGCAACACACAAAGTGTCAAAAATGTTCTATTACAATAGTTTTGTGTTGGTTCAAACTGTTGGGGTGAATTTGACCCCAAACATAAAAGACATTATAAAATGTCAACATAATATGAGGGTTAAAACATTTCTGACAGTATGTTGTTCTATATAAAATACGACAGTGTACAGATGGTTGAAATGATGCCTTGTGAGTCATCAAGTAACTGATGCATTTGTTCCAAAAAAAAAGAACACCGTTATACTTGTAATATCGCCATCTGCTGGTGAATGCATGGTGAAAATGTATTTCCGGAGCAACGTTTTTCAGCTTTTGCTATTGGGACTGACTGAAATGAAGCATCTATTAGATAGATTTGGGATCAATACCAATAAATCTCTGGTTTGCAGTAATTAGATGAAGAAAAAATGGGTAATGTTGAGGTGCATATGCCTTGTTTTTTTATTTTTTGTCACATTTTCACATAAAATTATTTATTGCACAATAAAATTTGGAGAAATCAGTCACTGAAAAAGCTGAAGTTGATTTTAAGTTATGCTAGCAAGTATATTAACATATGCATAAATGTTACCTACATTTTCTGCTGTAATTATATTCCGTATGTTACTTTATCTGCAACTGTAAGTCAGTCGTAACACAATTACAGTAATTAGTAAGAGCATTCTGAAATGTGTACATGAAACCAGCCTTGCTCACCAACACTGAACTCCCATGCTAGAGTTTGTGTGCATTCATGTAACCATGGCAACCATGTTTAGCTCTTGCAACAGCATTAGTCATTTCCTCTTTGTGGACTGACCTCGGGTGCCGCAATTAAGGTGCTGAAATTGCAAAATGCCTTGTGCCGTTTATCAAAGATGGTGCGTCAGCCTTCCAAATTCACACAACTGAAAAGGCGCACGGAGGCCCGCGCTCCAATGATTAATCAAGCCAGAGATTTAAACTTATTTCCTGCTCGCTAAATCATTGGGAGTGCGGGCCTCCATGCGTTTTCAAATTTGACCAGCATCTAAAGAGGTTTAAGTACTTCGAATGCGTTATTTTGACCCCCCACCCCCCCCCCCCCCGATGATTTCTAGTGTGCTTTCCTGGTGTGGTGCATGGCTCCAACTCCCTCCAATGGCTCCGTCATGATCTACAACCGGATCATCCGACCCTTCTTCCTGAAGAACGAGGCCCGGATTGACAGCATGGTGAAGGACCTGAAAGACAAGGCCTCTGAGGCCAGTGACAAGTTCAGGGAGGAAGGTAAGGATCCCGCTCCTGGGGGGTACACTACAAAGCAGGATTACCGAGTTAGCTGGATAACTGTACCAAGCAAAACCCAGAACAGCTCTTATTACTTCAGTTCTTGTTCCATATTTGGGAGGGTTCAGGGTTTTAATCAGTGCAGTTATCCAGCTAACTCAGCAATACTGGGGTCTACTACGAAGCAGGATTACTCGTTTAGCTGGATAACTACAGTAAAACCCAGAACAGCTCTTTTTACATCAGTCCATGTTCCAGATTTCGGAGGGTTCCAGGTTTTAATCAGTGCAGTTATCCAGCTAACTCCGTAAGCCTGCTTCATAGTATACCCCCCAGGCGATGCCTAGTTAATATAGACGGAACAACAGCCTTATAAAACAAATGATCTTCATATCAACTTTTATTGACTTCTATTAATCATTAATCATTAACCCCACCCCACCCCACCCCACCCCACCCCAACCAGTCATTAGACTACAATCAGTAGCTTTTGTCTGATAGTTGACCTGTTGTCGGGCGGCAGTGTAGTATAATGGTTAAGGAACTGGACTTGTAACCGAAAGGTTGCAGGTTCGATTCCCAGGTAGGACACTGCCGTTGTACCCTTGAGCAAGGTACTTAACCTGAATTGCTTCAGTACATATCCAGCTGTATAAATGGATAAATGTAATAAGAAGTTGTGTAAGTCGCTCTGGATAAGAGCGTCTGCTAAATGCCTATAATGTAATGTAATGTTGTAGTTTAAAGAAAACAGGCTGCTCAACTTTAGTCCTGAAGAGCCATAAAAAGCTGGCTGCTCAACTTCAGGTCTGTAGAGCCATAATTCAGGTGGGTTTCCAAGGAAATCTAAAATAGTTCAACCAAGAAGATGACGAATTGAATGAGGTCATTATTACCTAGACAAAATGAAAGCCTGTGGATACAGCATTACACGCGGACAAGAATCGAGTAGACAGGATTAAAAGGCCTAATGCATCCTTAAAGAGTAAGTGTACCCACTGTCTCAGCCCGTCTCCGCCTACGACACAATTTTGAAAAATACTTTTGTGGGGTGAGCGAGGGGAGAGGGGTGGGGGCAGAGGATGTGTGTCCATCGTCATTTGCATAAATGAACATACAATGTACAAATGATTTTGTATAACACCGATCACACTGTCAAACTAGATGTTGCAGATCAAATATGAATTAAGATTCAGCAACTGCATGGCCCATTTCTCACCTCAAATATTTTCAGAAACATATTTTGGATTATTTATATAGAATAAGAGATTTTAAGGACAGGATGCCATGTTGTTCCGGTTTAAAAACCTGGAGCCAAAACCAAAGGACCATATTGCGTCTAACCAATCAAGTGCCGCTATTTCCGTTGTGGGTGACAACAATTATCCATATGACGTAGAGGTACCTCCAAAGTGGCACTCTGACATCACGATTGGGGCGGGGGCAGTGTCACTGTGGGGAGCAGAAAGGAAATTTCAACCGTGAGAGGGCAGCACAAAGGCGCTTTTCTACCAGTTTCTTATGATATACAATATTATTTCAGAATTGTTGAAATAACGGAATGGATGAATTAAGTTTCAGTATAAGTTAGGCATACACATATGTTTACATCAAAAAAAAAAAAAGTGAGTGTACTTACCCTTTAAAATTCAAAAATCTCCTTCTGTTTTTCAGCCAAAAAAGCAACGGCAAACCTCATTTTTGAGGAAAAGAAGAGTACCTAAGAGAACCCTGGGGAAAAAAGGCCCATCGAAGCAGCTTAATCTCTGAAGAGGACTGTGTCACGAGTGTGAATAAATTAATGTTGCCTTGGAAGTAATTTTTTTGTTTTTTAATTGTTTATTTTGTAAACTAACCTGGAGGGGTAGTTTGTAGGTCTTGCTCACTGTTCTCCCCCCCACCCCCCTCCCCCCTCCTCTCTGTAAAAGTAGCGGTGTACCGCCATGTTGAAGAAATCGAGTGCCTGTAGCTGAACCTCCAACCCTGACCTTATTCTGGAAACCTTTCAAACCTTTACGTGGTGTAGCTCTAGGCTGAAACAAGGCCTTTTGTGATGTGTCTACCCTGCTCTGCTGACACTATCCCAATAAAAGAAAACTTGCCGTTATTTTTCAAGTCTCCGATTGCCTGCAGTTATTTCACACCTCATTGGCATGTCCTGCAATTGGCCGCTGCGCACTGTCAGTTGGCATGTCCTGCGATTGGCCGGTGCGCACTAATGTCAGTTGGCATGTCCTGCGATTGGCCGCTGGGCACTGATGTCAGTTGGCATGTCCTGCGATTGGCTGCTGCGCACTGATGTCAGCTGGCATGTCCTGCGATTGGCCGCTGCGCACTGATGTCAGTTGGCATGTCCTGCGATTGGCTGCTGCGCACTGATGTCAGCTGGCATGTCCTGCGATTGGCCGCTGCGCACTGATGTCAGTTGGCATGTCCTGCGATTGGCCGCTGCGCACCGATGTCGGTTGGCATGTCCTGCGATTGGCCGCTGGGCACGGGTGTCAGGTGTCAGAATTTGCATACCTGACCTGGACATTTATGATATATAGTCTCAATACATTTGAATATAAATCAAAGTATAAAGTATGAGCCGTTGTAGATAGGTACTGGCTCCTTTTATACCCCAAACGCACTCTTGTTCCACTATATCAGGGGTGGTCAATCCTGGTCCTGGAGAGCCAGGGCCGGTCCTAGTTTTTGCTCCATCCAAACCTATAACTACATAACTGAATTCAGTTTAATTAATCCGGCTTAATGAATGCAGGTGACCATGTGCTGGAGGCACTCAGCGTTTTACCATTCAGAATATTCAGGCTCAGACTTTAAATAATCCATCAAGCTCAGATGGAACAAAAACCAGAAACGTCACCTGCACTCCAGGACCAGGGTTGCCTACCCCTGCAGGATATATGCCACTTCTATGGTTTCAGGGGACCCAGATACAGAGGATCATACTTTTCTGTTAACAGAACTGTGGAAGGGATGCCAAAAAATTAATGCATACATGAGAAATGGCTCTTTTGACCAACCAACAAATGCCCATGCACTACATTAACAATTCAGAATCCCTGAACCATGGCCTTTTAAAATAATGAATGGTCAAAGGAAATGACCTGAATGTTCAGACTGGTGTAAACAAATTACGTTACAAACATGATGTTCATCGTCTTGCCAAAGAGCATTTGAGTTGATTCCAGCTGTGGCCATAAGAGGGCGCACTAAAATTTATCATTGGCCTCCATGGTTGCCATAGGAACAAATTCAGTGATTAATCCTAAAATATTTTGGTATCAATGTGTATGAACACGTTTCATTAAGTCTGAATACATTTGAAAATTTTATTGGAAATAATGTTAAGTAATGTTTGATTGCCTCATTTTTAATCCATTGACATTTCACCTCCCTTCTTTAAAAAAAAACAAATTTGCATATTCATAAACCATGTGTGCATATTAATGCACAAATATTAGATTTGACTCTGCTTCCACAACTGGATCTAGTGTCACAAATGAATCAGCCCGAAGTCACCCCTCCTGAAGTGAATTCCCTCCTTCCTTTTAGTGTAGGTGTGTATCAAACTGTTACTATGGCTTCAAATAAATACTAAATAATACTAAATTCAATTCCCACACACACAAACACCAAGTGTTTATAAATGCATAGATTGCATAAATGCATCAAATAAAAACTGTGATTAGAACTGACTGGTAACAAGCCACAAAAAAGAATAAAAAAAATACAGGAGACCTCCCTCAAGTTGTGTTTAGACAATCAGCTTTATAAGTAAAATATCTGGACAGTTAAGAAGCTACAGGTTTTAAGGTCTTCCAGTGGAAGACCTTGCTCAGTAATAAACACAGACAAATGACAGTTTACAAATATGGAACAAGAGGTGCCACTAAAATGCCTTGATTCTGTGGTGATAAAAGTCCTCTTTACTGGAAAATAAAAAAATTTAAAAATTCTAAACCAGAAAAAGGGTTCCATGATACACCGTCGGCCCAATTATCGTGTAGCACATCAACATGGTTAAGTATTGGAAAAATTAATACTTTAAATCACGTTAGTCGATATAAAATGACTGTTCATCGGTCAACGAATTCTCTCCATGGTTCTCATCGGGTTTCTGTGGACGAGTTCGAAAAAATGGATCAAACCTACGCAGATTTATAAAGTCGTGTGTAGACTAGACGCCAGGAGATGCCGTATCGAGGGATTCACAGGCAGGCATAGAACAGGGAACAGGTTTGGTCGCCGTAGAAACGCAACGCAACACTAGGCTTGCAAGGTTTCCAAAACTGGCCTGGACCGCTGTGGGAGAGGTGCATCATGGGTACCAGTCATGGGTTTGTCCTTCCAATTGGACAGCCCCGCTGTCAATCATTTTGTTCCCTGAGACTTGATACAGTGGTTCAGGACATCTTGGAGCCATTGGCAAAATGCAAAAAAAGGAAAAAAACCTGTAAAAATCTGGGGCTTCTTTTGGATCTTTTTTTGTTTTTTTTTTTGTTTTTTGTTTTGTTTTTTTTGACCACCCCACCCCCACAAAAAAAGGAAATACTTTGACTGAAAACACTGAGCCTTGCGTATACAACTCAAGATTAAAAGGGAGTACAGCGATCGAGTTTAATGACTTTATAAACAACTATATAAAACAATCTTTTTAAAAAAATTATTCATGCATTTTCGGTGTAAATTTAATTTGAAATATAGCTGAGCTCTATATACAACAGTGTGCACTGTAACAGTATGATTTCCAAGACAGTTCAGCTGAAACACATTTGGCTGCATAGAACATTTGATATTATTGCCTATATTTAAAAATAATGGGGGGGAAGAGAAAAAATAAAGGACATTCCTTAAAAATAAAAAATAAAAAATAAAAAGTACTAGTTTATTTGAGATCTAAGAGGAGCTTTTTAAATCCGTGATCGACCCTTCCACTAATTTTACATAACATGACGTAATTATAAAAGCAAAAGGCTTCCGTCGCCTTTTCAAAGACAGATATTAACAGGTGTGACCAATGAGAACAAACCGAAGCGTAAAGGAAACACAAATTAAACACGTTATCTAAAAGACACCACGCTCCTAAGAGGCGTACACAAATGGAATATTTCCCCCGTCCCCTAAAGGTACATTCTGAATAGCGATTTTTCGACTAGATTAGCGGTTATTAAGAATGGATACATTTGTACAACCGGAGAAAAAAGCCTGAGTTGGGGGGGAAAGGTCAAAAGTCAAATCAAAAACAGCCTGAGAAGAAAAAGCCCATTCAATTTTACTATTTTACAATAATTTACAGTAGTACATTTTATGAAAAGAGGGACATTTTTCCAATTGATCACAAAAAAAAAGAGAGAGAAAATCCAGGTTATTTTACAGCTGAAGCAGAACTTAAATAATTCACAGACAATGCTGAGTGCTGGGGGAAGGGGGGGGAGCTGAAATTAAACAAAATTCAAAGAAAAAAAGATGGAAAAACAGCCAGGTGGTCACAATACACACTGTAAACGAGGTACTTTGGAAGGTGAGCCCCAAGTCTTTCTGGTTGCATTTGAAGAGCGAGAGAGAGAGGGAGAGAGAGAGAGAGAGAGAGAGAACACAAACAAACCCTCTGAATCCACCCTAAAGCATGATTACTGGTGAAGGTACGCGGTATTTCATTATACACTTAATCGTTAAAAACTTAAACTAGCTGAGAATCACGTAGAAAGTGAAAAATAAGTATCAATACCACAATCCAGTGTTGAGGGCAGCGGAAAACACAGGCAGCGGTTTACAGGTCATTTGTGTCCGAGTAAAAAAAAAAAGAAAAAGAAAAAAAGTCATCAGTTTATAAAAATAAAAATTGGGAGGGAAAAGTGGGGGGGTGGGTAAGCACAAAAAAAACAAAAAACTTTTCCGCCGTGCCATTGGTGGAATTTCTCTTAAATATAAAAAAAAAAAAAAAGGCAATTTGCCCCGCCCCCTCCACTTTATAGGACAGCACACATTGCCATCTGGAGAAAGGAGAGCCCACACTGCCCCCTACAGTTACACAGTGCGTAGTACAGCTTTCAGAAGTTCCCATAAGGCATTTACTGGGTTGGGATGTGTCTATGGCTCGTAGGGGCCCGCTGTTATGTCTTGCGGCTGCACCAGACCTGCTCGGGGGTACTCTTGTGGTCGGACGAATACTCGAACGGCGAGCGCGACCGGTGCCCCAGGGGCGACCGGGAGTCGTAGGGGGAGCGCTGGTCCCGTGGCGAGCGGGGCCCGCTGCCCGACGCCCGGTGGTCCATCTGCCAGTCCGAGTGGTAGCGGTAATCGCGGGAGGACTTGTGGTGGATGTAGTCGGAGCTGGACCGGTGGTCCGAGTGGGAGTGGGAGCGGTCCTTCATGCTGCTGTCCAATCTGTGGTCGCGACTCGACCGGTGGTCGTCCATCTTCCTGTGCTTGTCGCTGTAATACCTGTCGGGGAGTGGAGAAGGGCGGGGTTAAGCATACCAGGATCGAGGGTCATCACTTTTCCACTAAACTGTCAATCTCAAACTCTTGTTCTAGAGGCAGGGGTGTAGCTAACGGGGTATTACAGAGAAAGCTTTCCCTGATGGTTTCTCATGCATTTCAGCACTTCTGGGATTCATTTAAATCACTGATTGCCTCAGGCCCCTTCACTGAAATCACGGTCTTCAAGGACCCAGAGCTGCTGGCTTTCCACTCTCCCTTTTATACATTCTGGCCAATCGGTAGCACTAATTGATCAGCTAATTACTTGGGAGAAAAGAAAACCCGGGCTGGATTTGGATTTGAGGGCCATTAGTATCCACAGCTGAAGGGCACACACACCTTGGCTGTGTCCGAATCAGCACCCTTCCATACTATTAAGTAGGCTTGTTGAGTAGACAGGACGAGAAATAGGTAGGCAAACTTTTCTCTAAATGTAGTATACCTCGATTAAAACCCCCGTATGATATACTTACTTCGCTGAGTATAATTGTTACGCAAACAATTTGGTCGCATAAATATGATGCACAGCTTTGTTTAAAAAAAATTTATAAAAAAATGAGTCGCAGCTTCACTGATGTTTCAATAATAACTGAAGGTTTTGAGTACAAGTATTTGCATGTACAGTATACAATGTACCTGACATTGCAGTTTGCGTTGAGACATTAATTAATATGTAACCATTAATATGTAATTAAGATGTAATCAGCAACATTAGATTAAAACACAAAGATCCATTTCCGGGGCACGGAGGAGATGAGGTGGTAGTGGAGGAAAGGAGGGTGCATTTTTTGAGTATTGGGACGCACGTCACGCACCCACAGCCCTGGTTCTTAAGGCCTAAACTGACTGCTGATTGAAAGGAAACCATAAAAACCCGGCAGACACTGCGGCCCTCCGGGACTGGAGTTAACCAGCCCTGCTCTGAACCACTGCAGTAAGCGGTGACATTCCTGGAGAAATTCCCACCTGCTATCGGGCCTTTCCGATCTGTAGTGATCCCGTTCCCGGTGATCTTTGCCGTTGCTGAAGGAGGAGTACGGCCTCTTCCGGGAGTCGCTGCTCTTCCTGTAGGGATCGGGACCGTGCCGATCCTTCCCGTGCTCTTGGTAACGGGACGTGTGGTGCCTGTCGGAGCTGTAGCTGTCTCTGCTGCTGTCATCGTGGTGGGAGTTGTCCTTTAACCTCTCTACATCTGGGGGGACAACGGGGACAGGGGAAATAAAGATGAAACGGGGGTGATACAGATGAAGTCGAAAGCGCAAGACGTTCAATAACAACGTGCAGGTGCGTTCCCTCATTTTCTTTTTTTGAAAAAAATAAAAATAAAAATACTAAAAATAAAATTAAATCCAAGTAACTGAAAGGACTTACCTGTGTGTTTAAAGCTGTGAGCTGTATTTACTGCATTAGTGTTATGATCTGCTGCCTGTGAAGAAATGGGGTTCTTATGTTAAGATGTGGGTGCATGAGACGGAGAATATGAACACATTTAAAATGACACTGAACCAAGCTTCACACCAGGGCTGCCCAACCCTGTTCCCTGAGATCTACCGTCCTGTAGGTTTTCACTCCAACCCTAACAAAGCTCACCTCATTCAACAGCTAGAGATCTACCGTCCTGTAGGTTTTCACTCCAACCCTAACAAAGCACACCTCATTCAACAGCTAGAGATCTACCGTCCTGTAGGCTTTCACTCCAACCCTAACAAACCACACCTCATTCAACAGCTAGAGATCTACCGTCCTGTAGGTTTTCACTCCAACCCTAACAAAGCACCCCTCATTCAACAGCTAGAGATCTACCGTCCTGTAGGTTTTCACTCCAACCCTAACAAAGCTCACCTCATTCAACAGCCAGAGATCTTGTTGCTGCTAATTAGTTGAATCAGGCGTGTCAAATTAGGGTTGAAATGAAAACCTACAGGAAGGTAGATCTTCAGGAACAGGGTTGGGGAGCCCTGCTTTACACAAATCCATGCTTTTAATTCTTACCCCTTGGAAAGGGCAGCAGAATACAAAGAATAAGTTGAGCTAAAGCTACAAATTAGAAGAGCTAAAGGGCTTTAAAAAAAAAAAAAAAGGAGTCTCTCCACACCTGAGCGTTTTCCTGTCGTTTCTTAATCGCATGCTTGTACAATTTGTGCAACTTCCGTGCGTCAAATTCAGTAAACTTTGAAACAAATATCCACAGATTCCTGTAGGGAAACAAAAACAGAGTTAGAAAAACTGGCAGAAAACAAAAGGCGCTCTACAATGAAGGGGGGGGGGGGGGAGATTTGTGGGTGCTAATTTAACAGCTGTGAAGCTCACCTCCTATCACAGAATCTTTAGGTGTGTGTGTGTGTGTGTGTGTCTTTGATTGTTAGCCAAATCATCTCAGCAACGTTTTTTTCTGATAAATGAAAGCACGGGTGGTTATCACCAGTATATCTAAAGAATCTGACTTCATAATAAGTCTTACACCCACTAAGCAGGTGCAACACCCCGATTGCCGCGACTGCTTGGAAATTTGCACATATATTATCGTAGTTTAGAGCACGGTTTTTGACGTTTTGAGAGCGCTTACTTTCTCCACTGTTTTATCTGGTCAGGGTTGGAGTACTCCTTCAGACACTCAGTGATGTGGTCGCCGATCTTGATGAGGCACTGCCGGGTGTGTTCCAGCTGTTCCCGCTCCGATAGGCCTTTCTCCGGCCGGTCCAGCTGCTTCAAGGCTGCCTTCACCGGACGCATCCGCTCTTTACACTGAAACCAGAGTGCACCGTCAGCCCTGTGTGTGTGTGTGTGTGTGTGTACACCACTTTATCTAGGGTATGTGAACCAAGTATGTATGTGAAGTATGTGAAGACGGGTTTATTGAGCCCTTACTGAGAGATGAAAGAAAACTGCATGTGATAAAGTGGTGTCCCAACAATTAATGGAACACAGAGAGCAAGTTGACCTTAAAAGGCCCAAAAATCAGAGCTTAATAACCAACCGTGAGGAAAGTCATCATTTCACTCCGTTTTTTACTTTAATTCAATCCCGATAAAGAGCCGCCGTTTGCCGCGACACTCACCACGCTGAAGGTCTTCTGATCGAGCTCTTCGGACTCTTCCGAGGCGGGAACGTTGTCTCCGCCGGCCGTGATGTGGACCGGAGTGTCGGCTCCCTTTTTCGACTTCTCCCGAATCTCAACTTTGACCTCAGTGATCTGAAAAAGCAAGGCATTCTGTCACAAAAAGCCGTCGGGGACTGTTCGAAACCCGCAGATAACCACACGCACCGTGCGTGTAAATGTCCGTTTTAAGTACAGTCGTCACTTCTGTGCATCGCTGCTGTATATTCCATTTATAACTGAAGTTAGAAAGTGCTGTGGGAATACATAGCCTTGAGGCTAATTTATAATTCCTCGTACGACACTTTCGTGAAGTGTCGCTTAACAAAAAATTATGTATTTTCATCTGAAAAAAGGGTAGCACTTTTTCGCAATGTCGCGCACAACTAGAGTTTTGTTATGTCATGGATAACGTCATACTTTGTTGTGCAGTGTGATTGGACAGTCTATAAATGTAAAGAAATGGTCAGGAGTTTGGCATCACGTTACCATAGAGACAACGGAACCCTTCCCGCAGGGCCTTTGCCGAAGTATAAATGCAAACATTTGCGCGACACCTTCATTTTTAATCGCACACTTGTCGAAAGGGTTGTGCAACAAAGTACAAATTAGGCGTTAGCCTCTTCACCAATTGTCCCTTATGGTTAATCACATATAAGCTAGATGAAGCAAGGGGGTAGGTAACCCTGTCTTTGGAGAGCCAGTGATGGGCTTTTGTTTTTTTATTTTGTTCAGTCCTACAGCTTTGGAAATTTGGCTCGCTTCATATCACTGCAGAGGTTACCAGTTAGTTCTAGGATTTAATTCCTTTATTGGTGTTTAATGCCCTTAATAGTTCAGACCCTGAATGCATTACCAATCTTTTAATTTATCATCAGCCAATCGGAACTCTTAGATTTAGCACAGGAAATCTTTAACAAAGCCCTTGTGTGTTCCAGAGGTGAATTACGTACAGTGGCGACGCCTCCTTTAATGTGTGTCCAACAAAATTAATTAAAAGTTTACAAAAAAAAAAGATCCATCCATTGCAGATTTGAATTTTCAGCTTTAATGGGATTACTGTAGATTTGTCACTCGTATTCTATTTGTATCCACTTAGCTGATTTTGTATGTATTGTACCCTAGTACATTTATTTATACATTTTCCTAGCACCTAGGCTTTTCATTCCACTGGAGCAGCTTGAGTTTATTTATACACAAGGTGCTCATCGAATAAAGTTCTTTATTACAGCCATTATGGTAAATCAATGCACCATGAGCTCAAGTCATGGATTATCCAACTACTTTAAAGACGAAGGAAATCTACAAATTTGCACGGTTATAGTGCTCCATTCTCTGCGAGAGAGGCGGAGTCTCTTACCTTCTCCTCCTTGATGTCCTCCTTCCTGTAGGCAGGTTCCAAGGGCTTGGCCTCCTTCTTCTCCTTCGCCTCCTTCTTATCCTTCGTCTCGCGGACCTCCTCCTTTTTGTCCTTCTTGCCCTCTTTTTTCACCTCCTTCTCTTTCACCTCCTTCTCCTCTGGCTCCTTCTTGACCACCACTTCAGGCTCCGGGGCCTCCTCGGGCTCCTTGACCACCCGCTCCACCTTGGCTCTCCGGCTGGGAGTCTTCACCGGGACCACCTCCTGCAAACAAGCCGTCACCACGCATTACTGCCATGTCACAACTAAGAATAAAAAAATACTGCGCTCAGACTTGATTGGATGCATAATCTCCAAATAAAGTAATAAATTGAGAGAAAAAAAAAAAGGCTCTGCACACCAAAAGATCCATAACATTCGCCTTAGCGATAATTTAACTTGAGGACAAGATCACACACGTTTCAGCGTTAAAGCTTTCTTCAGTGTAAACTATAGGTGTGGCGGAACCTTCTTTTTTCCTTGATATATCGCAATTAAGCAAAGAGCGTCAGTTTTTTAAGACCCCTTGCAATCCGTTTTGTCTCGTTAAAATGTGCAGGAAGCCAAACCAGAACATTATGAGAGCAGTTCTATGGTAGAGTTTCACTTCTGAGAGTTAAACCTTTTCAGGGTACGAGTTATCAGTCGCACAATACCTTTTCTTCCTCCTTCTCCTCCTCCTCCTCCTCCTCCTCATCCTCCTCTTCAGAGCTCTTCTCTGATTGAGTCGGCGAAGACTCGCTCTTCACCACCTCCTCCACCTTCACCGCCTTCACCATCTTGTTCTTCTTATTCCTGGGTTTCCTCTTGCGGGAATTGGCCTACGGACACAAGCGGATTTAACGCCCAAGTTCCAGGCTGGCTCAAATCTCTCACAGCTAACGGAACGTTTCCAGGAAACATATATAATACTCCCAAGTAGAACGGTTGTCCATTTAACATGTCTTTGTGTTTTGTGGGTCTGCCCCACCGTCTATGTCTTTATTGGTGGCAACTGAAGTTCCCTCACAGGAAAATAAAAGTTATTCAATTCTATTCTAAGCCTAGTCTCCAGGTACGCTGTATAGAAGATAAGAACCCTCCATTCAGCCCAATGAAATGGACCACCTAAAGCAAGCCCCTCCCACTACTTCACAGTTTCCACCAATCAGGACACCTAAAACCTAATTCCGTTGCCAGGGGGAACCGTGGGCTATACTGGATTCGTCACAAATCACGGCAAAACACAAAGACACACGGGAGAGGATAACTCTCTGCGTTTCATACATTCTTCAAATGAGGACTATATAAATGAGTAGGAGTGTGAACTCCTTTTCCAAAAACCGTGATGTACTTGTTATGGAAGAATCCCGCCAACACTGCGACAGTCTGAACAAATGAACATTCTTGGGACGTGGACTGCAACGAAGATCTGGCGCACGCAGAGCGTCCAGTGTGTTAAAGGTGCGGGAGGGCAACGGACGATTCGGGGGCGACTTACCGTTCCCGCCTGTCGCTGCGCCTCCTTTTTGGACAGGTCCCTGCTCAATAACTTAATGAGGTAGTCCGCTCTGGTCTGGAGCTGCTTAGCCTGGGGCTTCTTATCAGGGTCATCGGGCAGGAGCTGGGGTGGGGGGGGGGGGGGTGGCAAAACGAATAAGTCCAGGAATAACACAGAACTAGTCTCGCCTCACCATATGGTGGCCCTGTTACAGGCAAACTGAGACCTAGGCTCACCTTAGATACGTATTCAAGCTCTATTACAGTATTATCAGGGTTAGGCATCTCCTATGATGGGAGTTTTAGGAGTTCATAACTGCCCTAAGGTCCAGAAACAGGGGTCCCCAAATTTGACCCAGGAGAGCCACATAGGACAGGGTCCGCAAATCTGGTCCTGGAGAGCCACAGGACTTTGTTGGTTTTGTTGTTACCTTGTACTTTAAAGATAAAGAGCGATATACATCTCATCTCACCTCGCTTGGTTTCTTGGGACTGAAATGTTTTCTGATTTTAAGGCAAGAACAGCAGTCTCCAGGACTATGGTTGGGGAAACCTGGTTTAGCGATATGATGTGATTTTTTTCGTTCCCGGCGCACACCACTAACCTTGTGTGTGAGGTTGAGGTCCGGGTCCATTTTGATCATCTCCCAGCTGCCGTAGCCGTACTCGTAGATTCCGATAAGCAGGTTGGAGTCGTCCTCTTTCCCCCAGTCAATGTCGAAATGGGCCGCCTTCGAGTGGCACGGGATGGTGTATCTGTGGAGATGGGCGCCCGGTGCGTGAGACCAAAGTGTGCGGCCGTGTTTCGCAAACTCAGTCAGTGGAGGGACGCACTTGCTCAAACATTCTTTTGAGTTTGTACAGGGAGTAAATTCGCCTCAATAGGTAAATGTATGGAGCTGCTGGGCGGCTTATCCCGTTAAGGCACTGTTCTCGTGCACGGATGGGCCCCGCGGTCTGGTGTGGAATACCGACCATGCCAGTGCCAACAGGCATCTCATTGTGTACCAGCGACCCCTGCTGGTCGATCAGGTAACTGCAGGGTCAGCTGTTGAGCTGTACACAGAGTCTCCCTCAGACTCATGTCTGTGCGAGCTCGACTTGCAAACTTCGGTGCGCTAAGAAGCAGCAGCATGCCTCAGAAGAGATATCTGCTCTCTCCCAATTTAGCATATGTGTGTGTTCCACACATATTTTGTCTTTTTTTTTTTACTCATTCATTCTTACATAAAGAAAAAAATATAGAACAGCTTTATGATAAAATAAAAATGATTAAACGGATTAAGAAATTACAGATTAGTATTATTTTAGATAAACTATGTAATCTCAGATAAATAAACTCTACAGAAGACAGTAAATCCCACGTGTGCCTTGTTTCCCATTTGGAGGTCAGTTTAAAAAAGGTTAGTTATGGTACCACTAGTGCAGTTAAGACAGAAATGAGTCTTTGCTGTAACAGACATGCAGAAAACTGGGCTTTCTTTAAAAAAATAAAATAAAATAGCCTACTGACCTCTTCCTGTCTTCTGGGTCAGCAGGGATGGACTTGTGAAGCGGTGCCAGCTCCTCTTCGTGTGAGATCACCAGCTTGGCGTTCACCTGGACCCCCGAAATCCTGAATGTGGGGCCCTTAACTTTCCCGCGCCTGCCTCCTGGAAAAGAACAAACAGACTGCGGTGTTCCAAGCTGCCAGCTATCGCCCGCCCCGAAAGACGAGCACTTTAAGTTCCTCACGCCCGAGGTCTTCTCCGGTTTACAGTAACACATGACCGTACATTCACTAGGCAGACGCTTTAATCCAACGCGACGTACAAAAGTGCATACCGAAGGTCGTTGAAACGACTGCAAACAGGTTAGATAAAGTACAGTTCTATCATAACGTAACAGCAGCCATGTAAAGAAATCACATGCCATGCAAGTTTCAGTCTTTGCACGTGTGGGCCAGGGTGGGCCAAGGCCACCTAAACAGTACCCCGGCCTACACATTTATCTTGGCTGAACCACCAGACCCAATTGCGAATATGCACCTAGGTTGTTTGAGCCTTCCTAGTTCTACGCAGGCGTAACTATATGAGCATTTGTGGCTACACTGCAGCTGCACACACAGGTGTATATTTACCTGAGGTCTTTTCGGGGCCGCAAGGGTTCTCCCGCAGGGTTTTGATACAGCCGTTGTGCACCGTTTCCGCCAGCCTCTTCAGGTCGTATTCAGACTTATCCACGAGCTCCGCGTCGCGCGCGATCGCGTCCAACCTGGGAGGAGGAGGAGGAGGAGGAGGAGGATGAGGAGGAGGAGGGGGGGTTAATGAGGTAACCACGCCCACGTACAACTACCAAGAGGTCCAAGCCACTTCACATTAAACCACCCAATCAATCTTTAAGTAAAAATATACAAACAAGTTGTCACGCCTAATAGATAGCCTGATGACTACAGGAGTTTTCAGGCCGCTGTTTAAGAAAACGACTCATGTTGAGTATGGATCTACATTATAGGCAACAGGTTACATTGATTTAGCCGAAGTTTTAATTTAAGCGAGTTATAGCTAGATGTTAAACAGTGAGGCCGCATGAGCAGCAGAACACAGACAGAAACAGTGTGAATCTCTGCATCACAATCAAGCAATGGTTACCTTTCCAGCGGCCCGCCAAACTTCTTATAGCTCTTGATGAATCTATTGAAAGAAAAGAAGTATAGTTAAAGCTGGAGTATGTAACTATTATTTTGAAAAATGTCGGGGAACAGTCATGCTTAGTTGGTAGCAATCATAGAAAGAACTGTTCTGAGAGAAATCCAGCACCATAGACTATGTTTATACCCGCAAATTCTGCATTCTAAAACCTGCAATTCGTTCCGAATTTTGTTTTCAAAACAAGTTTTCAATACAGTGGCTTAAAGGATTAACATGGTGGTCGCGTTAGCTCAAACTGGCTACGCTGCTTTAAGTTACCAAAGCGCAGCTATCAGCTGTAGCCAGATAATGCCTGGGTCAGACTAACGCTACACAAACTCAGTGTTATGCAACAACTTTGCAACAACAGAACATATTTTGTTGTTTCACCTGGAATTTTAGATTACATTTTTACTGTAATGTTAGCTATACCAATCTGTAATCCTCTAATTGTATCTAGCAGACATGTTTACAATGAGGTCTGTCAAGTGGGGGTGTGTCTCTTTCTCAGTGGGCGGGGCCAAGGATGTTGTGACAACAAATGTGGGGGAAAAACTGCATACTCTAGCTTTAAGGAAAAATACACATTGCGAGGTGGTGTGAATTCAGAAAAGATGGGTGCAGTGGACTAGAAAGAAGGGCAGGTAAGGGCAGGTAAGAGGTGTAGTGCACCCTCTCAGGTATGAGTATGGCAGGTATGAGGAAACCTGATCCAAGATCAGCACTCGGACGCTTTATGAATACTGACCCTGGGAACCTGCACCAGGCCAAAGGTCTGATCTAGGATCAGTTTAGGCTATGGACAGAGGAAACCTGATACTAGAGGAAGACAGTGCTCAGACGTTTTATGAAAACTGACCCTGGGAAACTGATCTGGCAGAATTGGACAGGTGGCCTTCTTTACCTGCGGATCTCGGCATCGCTGAATCCTTTGATATTCTCTCGAGGGATGGTCCGTGGCCTCCCCCGTTTTTTGGGCCTCTTGCGATCAGAGACCGAGTCGCTGTCCGACCCGGAATACCGCCGGTTTCTGCTCCGCCTGCCCTCATTCCCGTTAAAGTTTATCTGGAATACCAAAAGATTACACATTAGCACTACATGTAAAAAAATAAAAAATCACCCCGCAGTTTTCAGTAGCATCTTATTAGTTTTTTGATTAATGCCTCATTTATATTTAATGTGTTTTAGACAACAAGAGAGAAATAGTGAGAGAACGTTTTAGATTTCATTGTCTCATGTAGCCTCAGCCTTATCTGATTCCACAATTATGTTCTTTATATTATGTTCAATTACGTTCTTTATATTATGTTCAATTACGTTCTTTATATTATGTTCAATTACATTCTTTATATTATGTTCAATTACATTCTTTAAATTATGTTCAATTACGTTCTTTATATTATGTTCAATTACGTTCTTTATATCATTTTCTTTATATTATTAGCACCGTGAATTACCTACGGCTTTCTCCTGTCAACAATATCCCACACAAATAAACTGGCAAGCAGGTTTGATTCAAAGCACTCAACATTATTTACTCAACATTAACTTGCCAGATTTTCTGCGTTACCGTCATCTTTGTTTACATTTATTTCAATCTGAAAGGTGAGGCTGACCCCAACAGAGGACACATCTAGGGCCCTGGGGTGTTTTTTGGGGGACCCCCCCCCCCCCCGTTTCACAGCGTGACCGACCTGCTTGGCGCAGTTCCTCATGCGGGGCAGGAGGTAGATCTCCTCCAGCTCCTTCTGACGCTCCTCCTCCTCCAGCTGCCTCCTCTGCTCCTCCGGGATGATGTGATCCCAGCCCCGGTGGTTACGACGGTCCGAGTCCATGTCCATCTCCTCCTCCTCCATCGTAGAGAAGTTGGCCACCTGTGGGGTCATGCAGGGGGGTTTGCGGGTTAAGGGCAGGGAGATGAAGGACTGACACCTCGAGGCAACTCAGGACTAAAATCTGGAATGCTGGGATTTTACTGCAAACACAGTTATCATAGTAGTATCCTAGAAATCAGCCGTTTCCATAGTTATGTGATGCATGATTAGTGTATGTGAGGTATTTATGTAAAAGAAAACTATAGTTTCAAGCCCCAGTACACATGATGCCCTTGAGGATGTGTGATGTTCTTTAGCATGTACAAAGCCCTTGGGGATGTGTGACGTTGTACCTTAAACTGAGAGAGAAGCTCCTCCCCTACAGTAGATGGACCGGGATCGTTATCCCTGGTTTCAGCCCGCTTCAGGATCTCATCGATATCCATTTCCTGCAAGAGAGAGGGGAGGGTTAAGAAAACCAAACCTGCTAGGAAACTGATCAACCAAAACCAAAACTGATCTAGGACCAGTTCAGCTGTGTGTGGCGCATGTGTACGAACACCATACTGACCTGTGGCTCCTGCTCCTCGCCTTCTAGCTCTTTGAAAAGCTCTTCAGCGCCAAACTTGAGGATTGCAGACAGCTCCTCCTTGTTGAATGGGGTGGAACTGCAGGTGCAGACACGCGTTCAACAAAAAAGAAGACCAACGCCCAAAAATGAGACCCAACAATGTTTATCTTCCACCACAGGTAAGCATATCTTCTCAAATTTAACTGTCAAGGGATTCAATAAGCAAAGGAGGTGGTCACCTTTAAAATGCACCATTAACCCATTTAAGCGTTAAAAGTTATCAAACAGCCATCGAACAGCACACATTTAAAAAAAAAAAAAAAAAAGCTGGTCTAAGACTACATCTCCCAGGATTAGACCGTGAGGGTACTGACCTGGAGGGGGCGGAGCCAGTGTGGAGCACGGTCTTCCCGGTCGTGTCCATGCGCTGGATGACTAGGTGGTCCAGCACCATCTTCTTCTTCGCCCGTTCAATGATGTCTTCCTCCACCGATCCCTTTGTCACTAGCCTGTAGATGTTCACCTTGAAGAAAAGTAAGACGACATTTTGTACCCAACTGCCACAAACATAAACTATGCCTGGTCCCTATGCCTGGTCATTTATTCTAAATCATATTGTCATATATGTGCAATTACAGGTAAGTGAATAGAGGTCAGTGATTACAGGTGAGGGATTACAGGTAAGTGTATAGAGGTGAGTGATTATAGGTAAGTACCTGTCTCTTCTGCCCAATCCTGTGAGCCCTGGCCTGAGCCTGCAGGTCGTTCTGCGGGTTCCAGTCCGAGTCGAAGATGACGACCGTGTCCGCTGAGGCCAGGTTAATCCCCAGGCCCCCGGCTCTCGTGGACAACAGGAAGCAGAAATCCTGACAGGAAGAAGAAGAGAGGCAGTTCTCAACACTCCAAACAGCCAGACAGCAAGAAACCGTTTATTTTTATTATTATTTACTTGCTTCGATGGATGCTGGGAAGAGGAGGGAAATTAAACAGCTTACGTTTATATAGCCGATTATTTTCACAAAGCAATTCAGGATAAGTACACCATCTAGTTTGACAATAATGACTTAGAGCTGGCCTCGGTTCTAACTGATTCGGAAAATAAATTTTATAACAAAAGTATCTGAAAATACAACAGGCTGTTAAAAACACCCACACACACCCACCCCCCCCACACACACACACCCCCCCACACACACACCCGCGCGCACACTTACTTCAGAGCCCTCGGCATTGAAATGATCCAAAGCTTGCTTTCTCATCTCTCCTTTTATAGATCCATCCAATCTCTACCAGGAGAGCAAAGATTAAGACAAAGTAAACCGCTGACTTGAAGACACTTAAAATCTCCACATCCATGTTTCAAAAGCCTTTTCTCAAAGGCTCGCTCCTTAAGGAAACAAAACCCAGAGGAAAAGCTTTGTGGGACGGAGTACATCTAAACCTGCCTTGTACTGCCCACTAACTGGGCACGTGCCCGGCTGTTCAAACTGACTTTCAATTCCTGACCGTTAAATTTTTATTGACTTCCACAGATAGACTAAGACTCATCTTCAAAGTTCCAAGGAGGCAGGCAGACACTTAAATGATAATAGGGTAATTAGACTTTTTTTTAAATCTTAAAAACAAGATGATCTTCAGTTTATTACCAAATTTTATTTGTATAGTCCCTTTCAAACAATAATATCTCTGTCCAACCAAGTGCTTCACAGCATAAGACTGATTAAACCTTTGGAATAAAAAAAAAAATATATATATTTTTTTAAAGTTAATAAAGCTGCACTCACTTGGAAAAGGAACTGGCGGCTCTTCAGGTACTCGGCCAGGATGTCGAGCATGCGCACCATCTGGGAGAAGATGAGGACACGGTGACCCCGCTCCTTCAGCCGAAGCAACAGCTTATCCAGGAGAATCAGCTTCCCGCTGCTACGGATCAGGTGCTGTTTGGGGCGAGAACACCACACTTAAGATGGGGGCAAGGAGCAAGACCATCACGCTTAAGATGGGGGCAAGGAGCAAGACCATCACACTTAAGATGGGGGCAAGGAGCAAGACCATCACACAAGTCTGTGCTCACCATGTTTAAGAGGGGCGAGACCATTACGCTTAAGTCTGTCTGTGCTCACTGTTCATGTTTAAGAGGGGCGAGACCATCACGCTTAAGCCTGTCTGTGCTCACTTCATGTTTAAGAGGGGCGAGACTCACACTTAAGTCTGTCTGTGCTCACTGTTCATGTTTAAGAGGAGCAAGACCATCACACTTAAGCCTGTCTGTGCTCACTTCATGTTTAAGAGGGGTGAGACTCACACTTAAGTCTGTCTGTGCTCACTGTTCATGTTTATTCCTCCATTACACAACTCTAATGACGCTTGAGTCACTGCATGATTCACACAATCATATGGCTCCTCTACAACACTTTTATATATATATATTTTAAAAAATTATTATTATTATTATTATTTTTTATTTTTTTTAAGAGTGATCAAACAGATTGCCAATTTCTGATTATAACACTAACGGCAGCATACATTATCCAATCATTTTATTCAAAATTCAAGCACTTTCCCAACCTTGAAAATACCATCTGAAAATTCCAAGTGTTCTGACTTTTGAAAGTAGCCATGAGGGCCCAGGGTAGGGTTGCCAACCGTCCCTTGAAATAAGGGACGATCCCTTATCAGTTCAATAAGGGACGGGTCTTTTATTGTCCAAATAAGGGACGATCCCTTATTTCAAGGGACGGTTGGCAACCCTAGCCCAGGGTGGCGCTCACAGCGTTGAGGCGACAGGGTGGGGGGTTACCTGCAGGGCTTCGACCTTGTTGTAGAACTCGTTGTCCTCGGGCGGTTTGATGAGGTAGCAGTGATTACAGCACTTCTTCAGCTCCATCATGATGTTCAGGAAGCCGGATGTGCTTCCTTTGGTGCCTTTGCTCAGCGCTTTGTAGTTCCGGGTCAAGATCCACCTGCGCAAAGCAACGCGAGCGTGCGGCGTGAGCTACGTAACGGGATGTCAACGTCTGCCTCAGGCTTGTGTGGCCCTTTAAAAGTGCTTTCTCACACAACCCAGGATCAAAATATACTAAAAAACATTGCAATTGCAGCCATAATTACAGTCATAAAATCAGGTGATATAATTTGATCACCTGAGCAGCACTAAGCAAATCTGAAAACCAGTATAATGTTAACCAAGTCTGGTACACAAAGCTAGGAGACGGAAGCAAACTTTATGCGCCTTTAATGGAATTTGTCCTGCACACCAGGAACTCACGGCATTACCACAGAACACAGTGCAACACAACCAACAATTAACACCAAAACAAGCAAAACAAACTGCATCTATAACAGCTTTCTATGAACTGACTTTCGTTCACTTGTTAAGAAGCTGCATGCTTCTTGGAATAAAGGAGGATCGCATGCGTGTTTTACTGCAGAGCGTCTGATAACAGCCGTGCGCAGAGCGTCTGATAATGGTTGTGCCGCGCGCTCTTACTTGTAGTACTGTTTCTGGATGGCGCTCATCTCCACCCGGAGGATCTGCTCCACCTTGGCGGGAAGAGACTTCTCCACGTCCTTCTTCACCCTGCGCAGGAGGAAGGGCTCCAGCTCCTTATGCAGGCTAGTGTAGCCGGAGTCCCGGCCCTTTCCGTGGTCCTGCTCAAACAGATCCCAGGAGTGGAACCTGAAAACACGCACGCACACACGTGCACACACACGCACACACACACACACGTATACACAAGCACGTACGCGCACACACACAAAAAAAACAACAAACAAACAATCAATGAAACAAAGTGCAAACACCATGACTGCCCATCAGTGATATCACTCTATAAAGAGGAAATCAGGACTAAATCAGCAGCTGCTACAGAAACAACAAAGACAGTCTGGAAGACCTCTCTCAGAGCTGAAAGCCGTTACCTGGATACAACATTCGAGCTCACACAACTCACTGCACTGGACCTGGCCCAATGCTAATCAAAACACCGTTAAGCCCAGACAAGTGACAGACATGGCCTGAATGAGCCCCACGGAATACTCATTTAACCCTTTGAAGAGTAGGCTAGGTTTTTTTGGAATGTTTTTTTGTCTTTCAAAATTCCAAGCCAGTGTTTTAGAACTCCACTGCTTTCAATTACCAGCAGTGATTGTTACATCAGCATTAGAATGTTCAGTCAAGAGCATTCTGATCACATGTTTGTGACCTCATATGGAGTTAAAGGGGTAAGCAGAGGAGGCGGCAGGGGGAGGTTGGGGAGGCGGAACCTACTTCTCCGGCATGATGAAATGCAGCAGTGACCAGAGCTCCTTCAGCGAGTTCTGCAGAGGAGTGCCAGTGATCAGCAGGCGGTGGTTGGACTTGAAGTCCATCATGGTCTTGTACAAGAGGGAGTCGTCGTTCTTCAGACGGTGAGCTTCGTCCACACCAATGAAAGCCCAGTTCACATTTCCCAGGAATGACTGCCCAAAAACAGACCAATGCTTCCATTACAATCGTTATTAGGGGTGGAACATTTTACGAGTGATTACAAGCCGGGTTGTCCTTGCTTTTACTGGAGTACTTTTTTTTTTTTGTGCCTCTAAAGCCCTCTTTAAAGCAGTCACATAGGCGCTTATAGGTGTCACAGAGCATTTTCTCAGATTGGAAAGCCTGCGTGACAATGCTCCGATAACATAAGTTTGTTTTTAACTGTTACCAGGCACGGCTCTTGTTCTGTCACCCTAGTCAAGTTTGGGGACTGGAGGGGGGGGATATAACACAATTTATTCAATTATATTATTGTATTAATATAATACTATCATTATTAATATATATATATATAAAATGCATAATTAATATTAATAATATAATTAATAATGTAGTAGTCATTATATTATTTATATACTATAATGTATGTAATTATATTATTTATATTATATTACAATTTATGTAATTATATTAAATCTGTAATACAGATATTGCATTTAATATCTAGCCAGCCTCAAGACACTAACTGGTTGTTTAAAACACCATTAACATTTAAATTTTGATTTCATCTAAAAAACTTAAGCCTGGTTTGATTGAATTACATATACTAAGGTGGCTAAGTGCATTTGATTGAATCTAGGGCAAAGAGTCCCCAGAGATTATTCCTCTTACCAGCCACTAGAGGGAGGTTTAAGTCATCTCTGGTGATGCTGGGGATATGCTAAGTGAGAATATTGGAGATTTGCTACTCGCACTACTGGAAGGGGCTTACCTGAGCCTAATTGCATTGCTCTATCACAGAATTAAATTTTTTCAAAAATGTATTGTCATACAACCACTGAATTGTATTTTTCTAGCATCATTTGAAATTACATTTGTGTCCTCGCATCATTGCCTTGCTCTGGCCGTTTCTGTCGGCCAGTTATCCTTCTTACGAAAACGTTGCATCAATTCAGCAAAATGCTGGTGCACACACACCTTATCTTTGAGCAGGATTTCATACGTTGTGAGCAGTATGTTGAACTTCAGTCGTTTGTTCTGTGGGTGCATCCATTCGTGTGTCCTGATCTGTATGAAAAAAAATAAAATAAATACAAAAATGAATATCTAAATGTCATTTAAAAATAAATAAATAACATTTTTGACAGAAACATTGACAGAACCAACAAGGACATCGGGCATTTCTGCACAAATACAAAACGTTTCGCAAGACATCTGAGCCGACCGTATATGCAGAGCGCGTACACCACCTTTTAATCCTACCCAAATACTAAAAAATAGGCTTCTGAAAAAAAAAAAGCAATGATCAGGCGTGAGTTTCACCACCTGGCTCCCACGCCTCCTCTACATCACACCTGAGCTGCGTGTTCTGGATGAAACAGACATTTTAAGAACTCAAACGGTCCTGTATTGGAATCGGATGCTGGTACTGTGGCTGCCGTTTACCGGTTACACCCAGACGCACCCAATAAACAGGAGTAAACATCTCAGAGTGATGTAAAATGTTGTAAACCCTTAAGGTTTAAAAGCTGGAAAATCCGAAATCCTTCTGAGATTTCTTCCCATTGGGAAGTTTTTTTCTTTTTTTCTTCTCTCAACCATTTGAATGTTTTTCCCTCCCATTTTTTTTATATATAACCTCAGTTGCTCCCTTTTTGGAAGTTCAGGTCTGGTTTGTGGGAGTTCAGGTCTGGTTTTTGCCCAATTTTCTTTAGCATTTCCCCTGTAAAGCGTCTTAGTAACAGTCTCGCTGTATAAAAAAGCGCGACACAAATAAAACTGAATGGGACTGAATTGACGTGCGCGTACCATGCCACGGCTGCTGATGTCACCAAGGTAGACCACCACGTTCAAATGGGGAGCCCACAGCTGGATCTCCCTCTGCCAGGAGGTGAGGGTGGAGAGTGGCACCACCAGCAGGAAGGGCCCGTAGAGCTGGTGCTCGGTGAACAGGTAGCTCAGGAAACAGATGGTCTGGATGGTCTTCCCAAGGCCCATCTCGTCCGCCAGGATACAGCTGTTTCCCCTGAAGGAACACAGAACCAGGACATTGCGGTGGCGTGGCGTGGCGTGGCACGGGAGAGCGAGGCCTCCAAGGAGACCCTAGCTGCACTGAGACCTAGGAGGGGGGGGCTGGGTGCACTCCCAAACAGATACTAAAACGTATTACATTACACTATTGCCAACTGGCAGGCGCTCCTTACGCCGATGAACGACGTACAAAGTACAAAACACCGGTTTTACCATCGGGAATACGAACGTGTCGAGATGGCACTGAGCAGACTCAGCAGACCTTGGCTTTCACACAGGAGCTTTAAGTGTTACTATGGAACAGAAGGTGCTCGCTGTACCATTCAAATATTCCGACCGCTAGGG
Source organism: Synaphobranchus kaupii (assembly GCA_029718625.1). NCBI lineage: Eukaryota > Metazoa > Chordata > Actinopteri > Anguilliformes > Synaphobranchidae > Synaphobranchus > Synaphobranchus kaupii. The sequence continues at coordinate 8,102,661 of CM056392.1, forward strand.
ATAAAACCGGCTATTTGCACCGTCAAAAGTCGAGCCTAAACTCAACATACTTGCACCAGGAGTGAGCCATCCAGTTTAAACTGTCCTGCTGGTAATCCCTCAGCTCCAGGCCGTCGCCGCCAATGTAGGTCGGATGTTTCTTCATGGGCACAAACCGTGGTCTCTGCTTTAGCACCTACAGAGAGGGTTACGAGAGAAAGCGAGAGAGAGAGAGAGAGAGAGAGAGAGAGAAAGAGAGAAAAAGAGAGAGAAAAAAAGTGAGGGAGAGCGAAAGAACGAATGAGTAAGAGGGAGAGAGAGGGGGGGCGTGTGTGTGTGTGAGATTGAGTGAGTGAGTGAGTGAGTGAGTGAGTGAGTGAGTGAGAGAGAGAGAGAGAGAGAGAAAAAGAGAAAAAAAGTGAGGGAGAGCAAAAGAACGAATGAGTAAGAGGGAGAGAGAGAGGGGGGGAGTGAGTGAGTGAGTGAGTGAGTGAGTGAGTGAGTGAGTGAGTGAGTGAGTGAGTGAGTGAGTGAGTGAGTGAGTGAGTGAGAGAGAGAGAGAGAGAGAGAGAGAGAGAGAGAGAGAGAGATGATACAATGTCCAGACCAGGCTGCAGTAAGTCAGTGGCCACGCGTCATCGCTTGGTTATAAGCCTGATGGAGGGGGGGGGGGGGGGGGGGGGTTGGGGTCTGTGTCAAACACTGAATCAGATTTTTTTTAAATCTAGTCTCCCAATTCGCTCAGGCCTCTAACCGCCTCTGTGTAGCCACGTCAAACCAGGGATAAGGTGGCACCCCCTCAAGTTACGTCCTACCCATAATGCACCAGGTGACCACGGGCTGCCAGCTGCTGTCAGAGAGGAGTAGGCCCCTCCTGTAACTGACGCTAGCTCTTTTGTGGTACATCGTTTCCTGTACTGCCACTGACTTCAAGGCTAGCGTATCAAAGTGCGCAGGTACTCCAGCCGCAAAACTCTTTAGACAGGTGCAGGTGAAGAGAAACTGAAGAGAAAACAAAGGGGGTGGAGGGGCGGATCGTTGAGATAGAGGGGTCCACGCCTAAAAGGGGTGCAATTTTGAGCATGGAGTCGATGAAGTAATTTCCGTGGTAGATATGGAAACGGTTTAAATTGGTTACGTGTGAAATGCCTAATTTGGTAAATAGCAGAGAAAGTTAAAATCTGGGGTAAATTATATGTCTTTTAAACGTATAAAGTGACAGAAAAGAGCGACAACAACACGGCAAAAAAATGTGCCTTAAGTGTTTTAGTCTTGTAATGAGATTTAAAATCTTATTTTTTTTCCTGTGAAGTGGAATATATTAGCTTGTTTTAAGTTACTTTTTGCTTGACAAGTGAAATTCTTACCACACTGGCATATCTTGAAAGGAGTAAAACTATCTCACCCCATTGGCAATCTTTTTGTCTTATTTAGCAAAAAAAAGTAACATAAATAAGATTCTAAAGTCTAAATATAAGATTTAAATGCTTGTTAGGATTTGGTTTTTGCAGTGAACAGCCTAAATGAGGGGGACTTCTCTCCGTGAGGATACGGTCGCTTACCTTGCAGTCCCGGGATGGGATGGTCTTGGACTGGTTCCTGCTCATGTAGTCATCGATGCACCTCTGGAACTTTCTGGAAAGGAGCGCACCGTCCTCCCAGCTGCACTCAGAGTAGGACAGGCCCTGCCACTTGCACAGGTAGTCTGGGTAACCAGCGGCCGACTTCTGGTTCGAATGAGCTGGCCAAATTAACATAAAATAAATACAACAAAACGTACGTTTAGAGAACACTGTAAACGCGGGAATTTGAGTCAAGAAGGCCGCCAACTCGCACCAATGTTGGCGTCGATGGTACCCACCGATTATCCTTTCCACGATTTGATATTGCGAGTGCAGGTCATCCATTAGTTCCTGTTGACAGTTATAGTATTCTACATCCTCGGGGGAAGACGCTTTTAACCTAAAATAAAAAATGAGCCAGATTTTATGTTAACGTCAAACCAATAAACTCAACTCAATGACTAGTAACCACATGATATTGCCCTCATGAATAATGATAGCCAAATGCCAATTATTCTAAACAGTGCTTCATTAATAACAATAATTCACTATGCACAAATTCATGAAAAGGATTTTGCACAGCAATCAAATCGGAAGCGTCATTCATAATTCAAATTACCAAACACCTTTCACATTTGACAATGGCCAAAATTTTTCCACGAAGCGGATTCATTTTTAACACTTCTACTTTTTCTTTGACTATTCGGACTGCTCATATTGCACTGAGGTGGAATATACCCCTGCGACCTCTTCCCGCCCTCAATGGGCAAAGCTACAGACGATCATGGCCAGTGGTGGCACTGGAAAGGTCATTGGCTCGACAATGATCCACTCCTTGACGCCATGGGCTAGCAATTTAACTGAGGTGACAGCCCACCTCAAACAGGAACTTTCCTAAGAGAATTACAAAGGAGGGAGGGAAAACCTGTCGGCCAAAACAAAATGGCCGAAAGCTCCCAGGACGCACCACTTCCTCTTGTCCGAGTCCTTCTTCTTGAAGTTCTCCAGTTTCTTCATGCCCTTGACGTTCTGCTGCTTGAGCGACTCCTCCGTCTCCCAGGTGTTGTGGATGTGGGACCAACCCTTCCACTTGATGAGGTACTGCTGTTCCCCCAGCTCCTTGTTGGGGACGAAGTTCCCGTTGGGGTCCCCGTCCGCCTCCACTGCATAGACCGTCGTGGTGCCCCCCGTGGCTATCAAAAGACAAATGTCACCGTTACTCGAGCGTTCCCTGCGGATCCGGCTTTCAGACACTTGACTTTCGCACAAGAAGCTTTAAGTGTTACTACGGAACAGAACGCGCTCGCTGTATTATTCAATATTCCGATAAAACCAGTGCTGGTTCAAACACCACGGAGAAAAGAAGCAGTTGGATAAGAGATTTGATAAAATTTCAAATGGATTTAATTCAGTCTGAAATTTTAGCTAAGCGCTCTGAAAGGGCATCCTTTTCTCTGCTGAAATTTCCAACCTTGGTGCAAACAGGAGACAAATACTTTTTTGACATTAGCGCAAGAAAATTTGACCGAAGTATATATATATATATATATATATATATACACATATATATTTATATATTTTTTTATCTACTTGAATTCTTGACAAAATTGGTTCCTAGGATCAGGGCCTGCTTTTCAGCTAAATTAATTCAAAAATCCATCAGAAAATAGGTGTATTTGTTCCACAAAAACATCTTGGCCAGCTGTTTTGAAAAGGACAGCTTTTACAGTGCAAACTCCACTACTTAAACCTGGTTCTACTACTAAAGCCCTTTTCCTTTTAATACTGCCATCTAGTCATTGTAAACTTAAATTAAGAGAAAAAATCACACGGTAAATGGTACTACGTGAAAAATAATGATTGATTGATTAGTCTGGGCCAGTGATCAATGTTCCACTAGGCCCGAGAACTGTTGGCTGTCCACTCTCCCTTTTCCCGGGAGTCAGGTGTGAAAGCAGTCTGGCCAATCAGGAACAGTAATTGTTCAGTTAGTTAAATGGGAGAAAAAGAAAACCAGGGCTGGATTTTGGGGGCCGGATTTGAGCATCCACGCACTGGAGTTTGAGTATCAAGTGAAAGGCTCACCTCCCTTCCTCCCGACCCTCATCTCCATCACTTTCTCCAGGGTCTCAAACTCGTCCTCCTCAGGCTGGGGGACGTCCTCCCCGCACACCTCCACCAGGTCGTCCGAGTCAGTCTTCATCTCCTCGTCCTCCTTGTAGCTCACGTTGACGGTCGCCTGGCGCCGGGGGCCGGTCATCTTGGACTTGTCGAATTCGTCCTCGTCGGAGGACGAGCCCGAGGTCTTTTTCCTCGGGGCCTTGCCCTTCTTTCCGTTTCGGACGGTGGCCCTGAGACGTGGAGGGTAAACGGTACTTAAAACGCACATCGTCCATCCCACTTTAAATTCAGTCATTAATAATGCGCTCTTATCCACAGCGAATCACATAAAGTTCATACAGAAAGGACTCTCAAAAAAGCAGAGGCAATGCCAGAAAAAAAAAAGAAGTGTCATAAAATAAACCTGTATAACATAACCGGTAAGAAACTAAATTTTTTTATCCTGGCATCAAGATTCTGCATCAGCCGACACCCCTTCCCGGTTGCAGACTGAGGCAGTGTTTAGCAAGGCCTCTCTCTATCTCTGCTGCTCACCCTTCTACTCTTCGCTGACCACCCTCCTGCTCTGTGCTGCTCACCCTCCTGCTCTGTGCTGCTCACCCTCCTGCTCTGTGCTGCTCACCCTCCTGCTCTGTGCTGCTCACCCTCCTGCTCTGTGCTGCTCACCCTCCTGCTCTGTGCTGCTCACCCTCCTGCTCTGTGCTGCTCACCCTCCTGCTCTGTGCTGCTCACCCTTCTACTCTTCGCTGACCACCCTCCTGCTCTTCGCTGCTCACCCTCCTGCTCTGTGCTGCTCACCCGCCTGCTCTGTGCTGCTCACCCTCCTGCTCTGTGCTGCTCACCCTCCTGCTCTGTGCTGCTCACCCTCCTGCTCTGTGCTGCTCACCCGCCTGCTCTGTGCTGCTCACCCGCCTGCTCTGTGCTGCTCACCCTCCTGCTCTTCGCTGCTCACCCTCCTGCTCTGTGCTGCTCACCCTCCTGCTCTGTGCTGCTCACTCTCCTGCTCTGTGCTGCTCACCCTCCTGCTCTTTGCTGCATTGCCTGTAGTAGTAGTGATATCCTAATTGCTTTCCATTTAAATGCCCAACAGAAAAGACAGAGAGCCTAACTAAAACAGGCCGCACCCCCCCCCCGTTAACTCAGCTGATGGAAAACCCAACACAAGGGGCTGTACGTACTTGTTAGTGGGCTTCCTGCTCTTGACTTTGTGACTGGGCTCGTAGTCAGAGACCGTCTCATCCGAGTTCTCGGCTTCGTCTGAGGAGTCAGAGCCGGACCCGGACCCAGAACCGGAATCAGAACCAGACCCTGACCCGGAATCAGATCCCGAATCCGATCTGGAACCACACACAAAGCGTTTTTTTATTAGGACAGGTATTTTTCCACACCAGTCAATTCAGGAAAAGACCCAAAATCGAATTCTATCACTGAAAAACCCAAGAACATTACGGGAATGTATGGGAACATAACTTATTTTAATGATGGTTTGGGGGTTTTTTCTCTCAAAAGTATACCAATGGTCATTACTCCCAGGTTACATAACGAGTGTCAAATATCAGAAAGATCTGAGGTGTCAAGGTTCAAAAGGGGCCATTTTCCCCCCAGAGAAACCCATTAAAATACAGACCAACAGTCCAGGATATGACTAATTTCCCTGAGAGGTCCCCACTTCTTTTCCCTGCGAGATAACGCACCCCTTGTGCTTTCTTTTCCTCTTCGTCTGACTGGAGGAGTCATCGTCCGTAGAACACGTTTCGCAAAACACCATGAGACATCTGTGACTCCTTCAATTCACTTCCACTTGCTTTAAATGCTTTGGGTTTCTTGGCTTTGAGAACATCAGAAAGATTCCCCCCCTGGTGTCAATCAGACTATGCATACAGTACTCAGTAGCCGTACTCAGTGGACTGATAATGCACAGCTCTATCAGCGGTGGCACAAGGCCAAGTCCAAGCCAATTAGCATACTGACCAAAGCCACTACTGCCGAGAAACTGTTACGCATCAATAAATGACATCATCACAAGTTTGACAATTAAATAGTTCAGGGTTGGGGGTTACTTCCGTTTCAACTGAGGAAATTAATTTAAATTCAAATTCATGAAGTGAATAAAATAAAATAAAAAATTTTAAAAAATGCATACATTTTCCAATTCAATTAATATCCTGAATTGACTTGATTTAAAATTGAACTGACCCCAACCCAAAAATGGTTGCTCATGCCACAGTGATTGTTAGCCAACTCTGTTCAATAGTAATGTTCAATAATTACAAAGACATCGTTAGCAAAGTGTGGTCATCTACTGATCAACAGAACGCACATGTGGCAGCCTAAATCTCAACAGTACAATTAGGCATTTAAGCTATTGATCAAAAGCAACCTCCTTAATGTCCGTATCGCATGTCAACACTACTAGCCCTGTGAACATATCACAGGGCAATGCAATGCACCACCATTACTGTAATCCGTGCCAGTATGATTGGCTGAGAGAGCCTGGGGGCGTGGCTGTAGGTTGCAGACCTGGATCAAATACGTATTTGATGTACTTTAACCCTTGGACACCAGTAAAATTCCTGCAGATTACTGACAAGATCACCCGTTTATACATTTCGGTCAGCAACAGATTTTGTTGAAAATTTGTAGCATTCTGAAATATTCTGCTGAAGTTTTTCCCCCCGATTTTTAAAAGAGTCAAATTACTAATATATATATATATATCTGACCCAGGTCTGCTGGGTTGTTTAAGTTTATTGGAATCTAAAATGCATTTTACCTGGAGATTACAATACACTGTACAAAACAATTAAATTAATTTAGTGTTGTTGATCATGTTGTGAGGCGAAGTGTTGCTGTGCCTCTGCCGATTGGCTGGGAAATAGTGAGGGGCGTGGCTATGGGTGTGACAATGGGCTGCGATTGGTTAATCACCTCATCTGAGCCACTGTTTGACGAGCTCTGCTGTTGGTTCTGTGGCTGTTGCTGCTGCTGCTGTTGGAGCTGCTGTTTCCTGAGCATGGCCGACCGCTGAACAGCAAGAATACTGGGGTTCGATTTCCAAAACTGCGGGGGGCGGGGGTGCAAAACAACAGCGCTTAGGGTTAGACAACCACCCAACTAGCCTTAAATTAAAAAAGATGATTTCTTTACACCTAATTCCCAATTTGAAATGTGAAATTGTGTTCATACTCATTGTTGTAACCTCCTTTGAATTCCTGTAAGTGCAGGAAAGCACATACTCCCCTCCAAAACCACGGGCGCTGATTATTTTTTACCATTTTCATAGTTCACCACTTAAGCTCACTGACATCCCGCCAACTGCCTCTGATACTACAGCCAAATATGCCCACCGTCACCATAAACCAGAGGTGGGTAACAAGGGCCGTATCCGTTTCTGGTTCTCATGCCAACTTCTGGCCTTAATTACCTAATTAGCCCTAATATTTACGCCATCTGACATTTTAGCTACAATTCTTAATAAGTGCATGAATGACAGCCAAAGACTTCTTGTGTCCCTATATGAAACATTTTAATGTGATCTAATCTACCAGCGTTGGTGTAAACAGCCAATTAGCTCACTTAGCTGGGGTAATTGGTGGGAACAAAAACCTGCATACACACCGGCCCTCCAGGACTGGAATTGCCCACCCCTGCCCTAAACCCACACACTCCCCCCACCCTTCTCCTCACCTACACCCACGTCCCCCTAACCTTCGCTCCACACCCACACCCCCGCCTCCCAAACGCTGCTTACCTCCGCCCCATCGATCTTGGCGGGTTTGTTTTCCGGCTGGCTCTTTTCCTTGGACTTCTCGGAGTCCGAGTCCGACTGGCTGCCGGAATCCGACCCGCTTCCCGAGTCGCTGCTTCCCGATTGGCTGCTGCTGCTGCTGTTGCTGCTGGAGCTGGAGCCCGAACCGGACCCCGACCCCGACCCGGAACCTGACTCGTCGTCAGAGTTACTGTCGGGGATTGGAGGGTCATTAAACAGGTGGAGGATGAACTGCACAAACCATGGAATTATGGGTAGGCTATTTCTACATCACAATTCCACGTGTCCTGGTCATTGAAAACAGCCCAGCTTTGACCTTTGACCTGCAATCCGAAAGCAAGGACATCCCACTGTACATGGGCCTGTTACGGTGAGAGTCTGGATCAAATTGACCCTTTTTGTGAACTTGCATACCAAGCTGCTATCGGAGTTACCTGAAGTATATTTTCTTGCTTTAAACCAAACCCCTCAATGCCTCTGTACCATTCAATTTAATTAAATTTCTATCTGTATGATGCTTTTTACAGAGACACAGTCACAAAGAAGCTATTGTAAAGCTGGTTGGTCATCAAGAAACTTGAAATATCTTTGATCACAACAAAGAAAATGGCAATCAACAGATACACTAAAACTGATGTATAAAAAAAAAATATATATTTAGAAATACGCCAGAAAGTGAACTGTCCCTTGAAAATAAATTTACAACCCCCCCCCCCCCCCCCTGCAATATCCAAGGGGCCCATAATTTAAATGAATGGGAGAAGCTGGTGATCCAGGTCATGCAGGAGCAAGTTCATCCCAGTCCATTCCCCTCTCAGGAGAATCTTAAGTGTTGCTTTGCATCACAAATGTTGACGGTATTTTTTTTACAAAATCATTTGTGTGCTTTCTGCCAACCTATGACATTCATTTTCACTATTCTAAACACATCAACATTACCAGCCCCCCCACAGCACCCATCATCCCCCCAGGGTGGCGTACCTCGATTCTGCACTGCTGTTGCTCACACTTTCGTCCTCACTGCGACCATCCATCTCCAAGTCTCCCAAATGAAGTCTTTAAAAAAGATCAGTCAGTCCAGGCCACTCGAACGATCACAGAGACTGTGCACAGGCCACTCGAACGATCACAGAGACTGTGCACAGGTCTCCTATTCAGTGCGAATCACCTGTAAAAAAAATAAAATAACACATTTCAACTAAGTCATTTGCAGTGTTTCCCATATTTACAAGATGTTATAAAGTCGGCATCGGATTTTACATTTTGAGCATCCTGCAAACCCCTGTAAAAGTTTTAACGTTTACAAAGTCTTTTCCTAGGGGCTGGGCACAGCACGATTTAAATCATCTGTCCGTTTTTTTAAGTTGCTCCGATCATACTCTAGAGCCGGTGTTTTGACTATTTTTCTTATCCACAACTTGACCGTTTTCATTGAAAGTGTCTAGTGCTGGAAATGGCTAAAGTACACTGTTACGTTACTTCCTACAAACCCATCATGCAAAAGTATCATCAAGAATTCAAAAAATAAAAAGAACCTAATCACTAACTTGGCGCATAACCACTGGTTTGTGACGTGGAACAGTGTCAAGACTAACCTTGAGCTAAAACACAGAATTGCACCACGCTGCAAACTGCGTCTGCTTCCCAGAAATGTACTTTTTCTACAATTTCACACAAAGACAATATAACATGTAACATGCTACCTACCATCCAGGTCAGCTATTGGGATGGCAGGAATGCCATCCGCCAAGTTACGGCTTGGCGGGGCATGCCCCATTGCTATACAGCACAGAGAGGTTTCAGTGTTTTCTACAGACGTAACCACAATGACCACAGATCACAATGACCACAGCCCTTAAAACATTAACTTCTGTACATTCTGACCTCATGCAAAAAAGTTACGGCTTGGCGGGGCATGCCCCATTGCTATACAGCACAGTGTGTTTCAGTGTTTCCTACAGAAGTAACCACAATGACCACAGACCACAATGACCACAGCCCTTAAAAACATTAACCTCTGTACATTCTGACCTCATGTAACCACACATCATTCAGACACACATCCACACAATAAAGCCCCAAACTTGGGTTATTTTGCCGGTTTTTCTCCTTCTGCTTCTTCCGATTTTTCCTGCTCCGTACCCTCAAAGAATAATTCTCCCCATTGGATAACCGTCTTTAATCTGCCTATCAGAAGCTCTGTTTAAAATTGCCTCGTCACATTTACATGCTTCAGGGGATGTCTACGGCACAAACTGTGAAAGTGTCTGTAGCTTAGTGGTTACAGTGCTGCTCTAGCATGTAGCAAATTGTTGGTTCGATTCTCACTTGATTCTAGCATTTAGTTTTGGTACACAATTTCTGGTACTGCAACACAAAAGTTATTTTGTCCTATTTTTCTTACTTAAAAAGACGTGAATGTCACCCGACATGGACTGGTAGCCTAACATTAGTCTACTCGCTACCAACAAAACGTTCACCGCAGGTTCGCATTTACGCAGTAGGCTACGGGAACACATATCCCATTTCTCAGGCACAGATAATACAGTTCTAACGCAAAATATCGTCTGGTTAACATCGCGTTGCTGAATTAATGTAAAAACTAATTCTATAAATAACTGTGCCATTGGCTACATGTTTTAATCTCACACAAATGGCGTGAAAAACATTAATCTGTGTGGAGCCTTATGCTGTGCTCTTGCGGTCATGTCTGACTCACTGTGGAAACTGAAGCTTCAACGCTCGCCTCGGCCAACATTTCTTCACTTCAGCTCTGTTCACTTTATCCTTTTCACACATCGCACATAACACAATATTACCATAAAATGAATTACTATGAAAATTAAGAATTTACGATAATATGACCTACAAAACCCTAACGGGTTCAGATTTATATACCATCAATTCAGCAAAGACATCTGTTTCATGGTTAGTCACTTTAAAAAAAAATTACAATAGCCTCTGAACATGTCATAGTCTACTTCTGCAGACAATGTCTATTGCAAACACTATATAATAATAACATAAATAATGATTATCTGTGGTAGGCTACCTTCTTTGACAGTAGTATTGTGTTTTTTTCTCATGCAAAGATCTCTGGGAAATAGCTCTATTCCAAAGCAATGCTATCCAAACTTTCCTAAATTATTTAATGCAACTTGGCCCTGTGTTTTTTTTTTATTGTTAGAATGTTAGTTGTAACTTGGCCACATTTTGATATCAATACTTTTAAAGGCAGGCCTAGTTTTTGCAAGTTGGAATTAAGGACTTATAGACAGCACTCTGTAGGCTAGCAATTGAGTTAGCAAGCAGGACTAACTATGCTAATCATGACCATTTCTTCTTTATGGGTGGAAGTTGTTTTACACAAAACCAGCATCAATGAAAACACCTGAAAATGTACATTCAAGTAAATTTGGATTGCATAGGTTAACTTCTAAATAAGTTTAAAAAACAATAATCCTATTTTGTGACAACTTCCGATAACATCCCTCGGCCCTAAATTACACTGATTTTTAAACTTGTAGAGCTTGTTCAGGTACATAGTTCACCTTTTTTTTTTTTTTTTTTAAGAATCCAATTATACAGCTTAATATTTGACGGCAATTCAGATCAAGTGCCTTGCTTATGGATAGTGCCGCTCCTGGGAATTGAACCTGCGAACTCAGGTAAACCCATTTCCAGCACCATTACACTATACTGACTTCCATTCTAAACATCCTACTTACATACTGTGTGGAACAAATCTGAGTATTCACCAAAAATCCATTATTCTTTCCTTAAAAATGTAACGATTCAAATGTACTTGAACATACATTTAATTTATATGCAATGAAATGCATGCGTTTGCCAGGGTTGTTATGCACAACGGTTGATTGGTGTGCGTGTGGATGAGGGGAAGGAAAACACGGGCACGCCTGACCGTTTTAGAAACCGGTGCCTCCGACTCGGCGATCTCCGCCAACTCTGCTGGACGCAGTTTGCAAGTGGGCCCTAACATTGCTTGCTGTCCCGAGATATCTAAGCTCCAGTGTGTGCAAGCACCGCGTCCTTCTACAGGATCTGCCCACGAGCTTCACGGAATGCAAACGCTTTCCAAACGTTACTTAGATGTTGAATCAGGGGGAATCAGTACTGAGATTACACGAGAAGGGTGAGGGAGGTGAAGGAGTTAATTAAAATATGCAGCCGTTTGTACACACCTTTGAACACTAATCTTTCCCTTTCGAATGAAACTATTTTAATTGACGACTGAATTATGTTTGAATTGTGAAATTAATTCCAAGAGCCCTAGTGTTTACTTTCTTGTTTACTTTTCATGTGCAATTGCTCTCAGCTTTAAAGTTAAACTTGTGGATGTTAGGGGGATTCAAACAGGAGAGAGGAGGTTTTTACCCCTAAAATCTGGCGTAACGTAAAAAACATGCAGCTGGGGGGGGGGGGGGTTTGGGAGGTCAATAAATAAATGTAATTGTGGTTAAAAAAAACATCTGTCTTAGCTCAACATAGTTGCCAAATTGGTTGGTATAATGGGCTATGCAATACATAATATAATCTCTACCATATATTGAACAAATGCTTCGTGGGCTGTAAAACTTTGTTCATGTCATAAATTTAAAAAAGACAAATTAAATGTAATAACAGTCCAATATGCATCCATGTATAATGAATCATGTATATGTTTGTACTAAACTTGCTCTAAAAAGTATTTAGGCTTTGGCTATGCACACATTATCTTAGTCATTCATGTTCAGAAACCCTTTTTTGCTCTTGAAAATACCAGCTTTTGTCTTACTTTTCTTACCCTTTGATCAATCTTTCTTATACTCTTGAATTGAAACTGAGTAAAATGTATTCTCACACAGGGACATTTCACACCTTCAACTCACAACGAATTTGAGGGCATTCTATCTGCTCTTTGCATCTGCAAAGGTTAACTCATCTAACTAAAATGTATCAACATCTTGCAACATACTAGCTTTCCAACGTTGTCATAAAGCCTACGGCGCTAGGTAACGATAGTGTAGGATGAGAAAGCTCAGCAAAAATGTTACCATTAATTTGCCTCACTGATAAATTTAGACACTGCTCTAGCATATGACACATTGCTGAAAATCCTATTGCTAATTTACCTAATTTACAAAGCCTATGAGGCTAGCTAGCTATATACAGCTGTTATGATAATTAACATTACTGACTTAGCCTAGATCATGACTGTGATCTCTGGTATGTATTGCACTTTTTGAAAATAAATATTTTAACTGTAACAATGTTTAAAAAAATTTTTTTTTTTAAAAACCTTGAAATGTAACGGTAGCTAGGCTATGGTTCAAAGTGTTTTCAACTTATGGAAAACAATATAAACATCCACATGCACCAGCCAAGAACAACGTCCACAACAAACAACGCATATCTGTGCGCTAGTTCTAATGCATACTCATTGTCAGCATGAACATGGCCATTTCACACTGTTATTCCCATAGGTTTTCCCTCAAGTATGGTAAAAGTACCAAAAACCAAAAAACAGAAATGGATAATGGTGCCAAGCCAATGATCGAACGGTAGGTTTTCATATCGACAGCCTCATAACAAAAGTGCCTAAGTCATTTTTTGGACATTTTGAGATTTTTTGCCTAAATCACTTGATTTATCATTCGTCAACAGTGTAAAAAATGCTCAAGTCACTGCAGGTCGCTGTGCACTTCCTGAACCGCTTTATGCTATTCTGCCTAAATCCACGATTTGATTTAGGCAGATTTATTTTTGCCTTTTTCTCAAGACTACAAAAAATGACTTAGGCACTTTTGTTATGAGGCTGTCGATATGCTAGTTGATGCATTTGCATGTTTAGGCCTACTCAGTAAAAACAGTTACTAAAACTACTAAACTTTAGAGCTTGTGAACTGTGACTTTATGAACTTAGCTTTCGTGGCACTGCCCTGCTGTTCAGCTTTCATCCGGGGCGGGATTCCACAAAACAGGATTACCGAGTTAGCTGGATAACTGCATTGAGTAAAACCCGGAACCCTGCCAAATCTGGAACATGGATTGAAGTTATAAAAAAAATATATAAATTTAAAAAAGCTGTTCTGGAGCTTACTCAGTGCAGGTATGGATATAACTCTGTATTCCTGCTTTGTGGAATACCCCCCTGATCTGATACGTTTGTTTTATTTACACGCTCACAATAAACAGAAAAGCATGCAACTTGAAATCAGGTCACAACTGTTGCCGTTATTGTGGATGGACAGATACAATCTGCATGCGGTTTGTTTGGAGGTTAAGTTAATGGGTGCCACGTCAATCCATCCCATTTCCCCGTTGATTATACACTCAGAAAAATCACTAATCTGTTTAGGTTTTTTTTACAAATGAATACAGACATCACTTGAAAACTCGAAACTGAATTGAATGTCATGATCAATACACCTGTATTCCCAGAATGCAGCACATTGAGATGACTGACTCGGATAATTTTTGAGCGTAGCATTTTCACTTAATTGATGCCATTAGCAGCACAAACGTGTGGCCTCTGGTACATGTTAGTCTTATATTAGCCCCATTGTATCGGCTATAATCATAGCATTGGGCTGATAATACGTTCATGCTAAGATATCAGGGTCAGATACCGACAGGAGTGAAAGACAAGTAGATAGTGTATTATACACAGTTATAAAAATGCCTGAAAAACCATACCTGCAGTAGACCAATAGTGAACTATCTCCCTGCACCGACATGACCTGACCAAACCTTTACACTTAAATAAAACTTTTAGTTACTATCCAAAATCTAGAAATGTGCCAAAAATGGGCGAGATTTCAAACATAATGAAAAACTGTCAAGACGCAAAGAAGTAAAACTGAGTGGCAAATACTGAGGCGTTAGCAGTATTTCAATTTAATATTCTGGGTTAAAGCAAATACTGGGAAACAACCATCAAGCATTGGAACCCAAAATGACAGGCTTTGAAAAGGACATGGCGATTTCCCCACAGTAGCAATCAGACATTGTTTCACGTATCTTTGATGTGTGTTGTGGGCTGTCAAAACCCCTGTCTGGATGGCTGCAGTCCCGATCTGCTTATTGACCAGGGCTCCGTAAATGGCAGGGCACAACTGTTAAATTGTTTTAATGAAAGCAGTAATTTGTTGATTCCAAGTCGCTAAGTGCTCAAATGGAACATAACCCCTAGCATTTGAGCTTGCAATGCCACTCTTAACATAAGCCACTCTTGACATAAACTAACACAGAACTCGGCTACATGTATGCAATTTTCTTTTGCTTTTGCGTCGCTTGCTCCCTTGTTTACTCAGTATTAAGAATAGGCATTCAAATTATCTGGAGTGCTCTGCGGTAATAAAGTTGCATGAATACATACCCAAAACTAGAATGGCACTCAGATGCTACACCCGCGCATGGGGCTAAAACTGTGATCTTGCACTGTGAAGTCGGGCATTGACCGATTTGGGGGGAAAATTCAAGATTCGGGTCATTGCCCAACCGTCGACATTTCCACAAACTTTCATCACAATCGGAGTAGAATTTTTCGAGTTATGGACGATAGGGACACAAACACAGACAGACACAGAGACAGACACACGCACAGACAGGAGCGAAAACAATACCCCCTGCTTGTGCTACGCGCGGACGGGTTGTAGAAACTAAGTCAGGCTCCAAACGCATGGCTGTCCCTTCAATCTTACTGTAGTCTTGAATTCAACACACATATAGAACCCAGAGTCAATAATTAAGACATGCTAACCAGAAACAGCACATATTTAATTCATGATCTAACTCAAACTAATTTTGCCCAACAAATCTTCCAGTTCTGAACTACAGTATCCTTTATTGTGCACAGTCACTAAAAAGGAAAAAGTAAATTGTTAGGTAAAAAAAAAAAAAAAGAATGTTTTTTTTTTTTTCTCCTTCAAATGAAGCTTAAATATGCAAGTACAACCATAATAAAATTTAAGTACATTTTCGTTTAACCTTCAACCCCCCTCTAATATCGGTGTGTCAAACTAAACTCCTGGAGGGCCAGTGTGTATGCTGGGTTTAGTTGCAACCAATTACCCAGGCTAAATATTTCCAATTAACTACTAAGCTGAATATATTTACACTGATATCCCTCCCACAACACATGCCCAGGGAGCATATGAGCAATCATCTTATGTAATGCATCATTTAATTAGCCTATCTAAGTATATAACCACTTTCATAAGTCCAAGTAATAAAAAAGTAACACTCAAGAGTCGGACCAAACCAAGTTACCAAAGTACACCAGAGCACCATAATGCCCAAAGTATACAGGGTCATGTCCAACTATACAATATGCAAAGGTGCATATTCAAATGCGATCAAAACAATGCTCATCATACACACACAAAATCTGAAATAAAATTAATAAAAATAAAATTAGCTTCTTCGGTACATGTGCCTTTCGAACGATAGGCCATGATCTTACTTTCAATTTGCAGACTCGCTGGTTTTTTTTCTTTTCTCCAACAACCTTCGTTTCATTCAAGGAAACCAATGAGAGAATTGTTTGTTTTCTGCAAACTGTATTGCCATGGAACGGGATGACCCTAATACTGTGTATGTTACCCTTCAACTTTTCTGTCGTTGGAACGCTAACGTCAGCTAGCAATCGTTCATAAAGATATACACGTTATCATAATCCTGGACAAATTACACGCATTTACAAGCTAAACGTAAATCGTCGATTATTCATTTATCCACACCCTATATAGCTCATTATCTTTCTTACAATCCAACATAAAAGTTACATTACTAGCAAGTAGATAACTGACTATAGCTTGTCAACTGGGCATCATCAATCAAACTTCTGGTTACATGTGTAGCTACCTAGCTAAAGCAGGATGTTAGCCAAACGAGACCATGGTCGTGTTATAAAGCGGGGTTTCATCAAGTCAGCGAGAAAAAAAGAAGACAAAATAGATAGCCAACTAACGTTAGAATATGCTTGTCCGTACACTGTCTTATTTCTTTAAATTAGCTCGGTGGTGAGCTACAACACAATCCAGCATGGCTCCCTGACCCAGGTTTCGCATGTAACCTTTTCCTGCGTTAGCTGAGCCTGACAGCCGAGGATTGGCTTTAGACTTTAGCTCGCTAACGTTAGCTAGCAACCGTTTGCTTTCAACAATCGTGTTCTTGGAAGCTAGCGAGCTAACTTTTTCTAAAAACCAGGAAGACTCAAAATAAATCTAAATATACCTCAAGCGTCAAAATATGGCCCGAATAAACTCCGATCGAGTGACTTTACATGGATTACATACGAGAAATTCAAGGCCCGACCTAATCTACCATTGCAAAACATGAGCGAGCCAGCAGCACATCACTCCGACCGCAAAGGCCCGACGCGAGGCCTGCACAGCGTGCTTGAGTTTCAGGCGGACTCTCCTGGACAATGATACGCAGCGCCTCTACGTGAGATCCACGGCGAGCTACTGTTCTTTATCCCTTCTCGCTAGCCCAAAACGGCAAACCACAGTGTAAATGTCTCGGTCACAAAGCCGAAATTGTGCCCACTTGCCCAGCAATCTCCCATTATCAGCGTGAATTACCCGCGGTACATTTAAAATCACACTCGCAGTCGCACTGATATTAGCCAGCTAGCGGAGACTTACTGTGGATAAAAAGTAGCCAAGTTAGCCTACGCGTTAGCGAGCCAACTTTGTGCTTTATTCCATTTTAGCAAGCGAGCCAAATCTCTCCTTAGCTGTCGACAGCCAGTTATTTACCAAATAACCTGCCAGTTGTCCAATTTTATTTTATGATTTGCGGTCAGTTTAGTTGACTTGGCTAGAGAGGGAACTGATTAGCTACCATTTCTACCAGGACAGTAAGTTGTGTATTTATTAGCACCGTGTAAGTTAAGGCTATGATGAATATAGGCATCAAGCTGGCTAACTTAGCTCTACTGTTTCTTAAGATCCTTTCATCCATCTCTATTCTCATGACCTCCCAAATATTTACACACCGCACTTGCTAATCCGGTGGTCGGTTCCCGCAGTGTCTGGGTAGCTATCTTAGCATGCTAAGCGCTTGTGTTCAACAACAATCGCCCGCACTTCCCAGATCTAGCTAACACTGTGTAGCCATCCAGCCAGCTAACTAAGAAAATATAGCCAGCGAGCTTCATTTATGAAATTGATGATAGCGTTATTGGCTTTTTCTTTAAATTACACCCATCATTGTCTTGTTTTGCTTTCGTACCTGGCTCCGGTAAGTTGCCAGTCTGTCTCTCCGTCTGGATCCGACTTTTGTGGTCCTTTTTTCTCGCAGCAAGCTAGCTAGCTAACGTTAACAGTTTTATTTTCTTTGCTAGCAGCCTGCTAGCCAGCTCCCGTAGAGAGCTGCTCCAACAAATTCGAGCCGACTGCGAGCCAAGCCTCCTTGATTCCTCCCACAGAAAAAAATATAATTGTTTTCTTCAAAGTTTTCCTATCCGTATTCGAGGCACAGTGATCTTTGATCAAAAGATTGCCGATTGAAGGCAGTTCAGCTCTTCGTCCTAACATTGCCGGCCTCCGCCATGACGCCGTCCAGCTCTCACCGATCTGGAGTGTGGAAACCCCGGGCAGTGACGTCACGACGACGCTCGCATTCCCCCTCAAAACTACACAAACAGCCAAGACCCTAAGGCCAGGACGAAGGAACAGGGGAAGGGGTGTAGAGTGGTGGCTTTTTGGGGGGTGCTGGCCTGGGTTCCACAAATGTCACTGCCCTGAAAACCAGATAATGTAACAAGCAACTGACTTTGAGGAGAACATCACAGTACCCCCCAAAGACTCTGCGGGGTCCACATATTTCCGGAACCGCTCAGGTAATGTTATGTAAATAAAACGGACTTCTTCAAGAACATTATTTGTCTGGTCGACGGAAGACTGGTCGTCAAAACCAGTTCCCCCTCCCCCCACAAGAGAAGATGTAGCCTACGTTAAACTGGAGCACAATCCTTGTTTTTAACATTTCTGGCGAAAGAGGATAATTAACAATAGAAGTCATACTTAAATTACAAAGTAAGATTTTGAACCAATTTGTATAATTTCCTTTCATTTTCAGCTCAAATTTTATGTTGTCACATTCTTTTCCTCTCGGCTGTACCTAGTAGTAATAGACTTTTGTTTATCATTAAAACTTTGGGGATATTGGGGATATCTGTTAAAAAAACAATAATAAAACTACACCTAGCATTATGGTATAAGCAGAACTGCAAAATTTCACCTTGTTTCATTTTAAGGCCAAATTTAATGTCTTATCCAGAGAAATTTACACAGCCCACATTTCTTTTATGTACAATCCATTTTTACAAAAAATACATTTATACTACTGGATATTTACCAAAGCTATTCAAGTTAAGTACCTTGCTTGAGTAGCAGTGCCCCACTTGAGAATCAAGCAAACAACCTTGGAGTTCCAAGCTCAGTTCCATTAACCATTATACATCACTGCCACTACAGTGTGTATGTGCACGTGTGTGTGTGTGTGTGTGTGTGTATATGTGCATGTGTGTGTATGTGCGTGTGTATACGTGTGTGTGTATATGTGCGTGTGTGTGTATGTGTGTGCGTGTGTGTATGTATGTGTGTGTGTGTATGCATGTGTGGTGTGTATACATGTGTGTGCGTGTATGTGTGTGGATTTGCGTGTGTGCATACATTTTATGTAAGTTTTTCCTAAGCGCCAATATGTCTTTGTTTGGCTTTCCAATGACTTTTCCTTCAACAAATTACTCTTCAGCTCATAAAGTCCAAAATGCCCCCTTTTTCACTTATACACACTTATGCACACTTATGCTCACGCAGAACCATGTTAACAACTCCTTGTAACACACATTTGCTTCAGATGCCTTAGTTTTAATGACAAATTTTTATTTCCCTGGTGATGAACACAACTTCTTTATGATATTGCTAAAAATGAACAACACACAATTGGACATAATCCAAGAATTATGTATATTTGGTATCCCAAAACCATATGAAAATGAAGCACAATTTAGTAGAAAAAAGCATCTATCTTTAAAATATAGTTTTGAATATTGATTTATTACAAACATGGATTTTTCAGAATCTGAAAAGAAATATCTTTAATGTAAGGGGACATCAAGGGATGGGCAAAAAATACTGTGTGTCCACCATTTGTTAATAAACCCTCAAGAAAATATGAAAATGTTGTGTCAAATGGGGTCACAACCTTTCTTTTGGTCTACTCCTCATCTTTTTCTGCTTACCTGACTATTTTAAATTTTCATCTTCAACTACAGTTAATGATGAACAAAATATTCTCAATAATTTAACCCTCATGTTATGTTTGGGGTCAATTTGACCTGATGCAATGTTTGACGTCTCTTAAAAACTAATTAACCTTATTTTTTCATCTTCACACTATATGACTTTTCCTAATTCGTTGGGATTAAATAGTAACACAATAAACATAATGCTATATTTTTAAAAGTTCTGTACCAACTCTGTATACAAAAGGTGTTGTGTTTGGTCATTTGTGGGGTAGCTATATATAATGTAAGAAAATATACAACCTTTTCTACTTTTTAACTCTGTTTTTTTGTGGGTGATTCTGGTGGCACTTTCCCAAGTTTTAAACTTCACTAACTTTCACTTACCTCAGGCTCTAAATTAAGATGTTTCATCACATATTTTAATATGTAGGGATAAAAGGATAGTCAATTGGGAGACACACAAAACGCGTTAAAGTTTTTCCATTACAATATTTTTGTGTCAGTGTAAACTTTTGTGGTCAATTTGACCCCAAACATAAAAAGTGACATAAAATATCAACGTAATATGAGGGTTAATCTGTATAATTATTTTGATTAGTTCATAGTGGTTTAAATATTTATTTGTGGTCCTGATTTAACAAAGTATTTATTGTCCACTTTCTTTACAACCTTTTTTTTAATTTCGCTGCAGGACTTGCTTTGATATAATTATCAGTATGTTATCATTATGTAACAATACACTGGAAATACAATTTGTTGTGACAAGACCCATTTTCATGTGGAAGAATCTCAGATCTTGCATAAACTTGCCTGGATGAGGCCAAATGGATTGCATAACTGAATAAGTTGAGATACTGTTATATCAAAATTAGCACTACATTAGCAATGTCAGAATGTTTTGTTACAGAAATCAACCCAAAAAAAAACCATAAGACTCAGTACGAAATTAATAATAATAATAAAATAATAATGTTGTAATTACTATATGGAGAAATTGGGGGTAAACACAAAGAAATTGCATTGAGTTTGGAGCGCAGTTCAGCAGCGTTATAAAATGTGATACGGGCACATAGTTCGCTAACAAGACAGATGCTGAGGCTTAGTGCAATGGCTGTCAAAGCTAATTTAAGTCTTCCAGTAAATATCTACCTAAAATAAAAGAAAATGGGGGAAAGACCCCCTGACAAAGATGACCCCGAGAATGGTGTGGCACACATGCCCAAGGACTCCATTCTCCATTGTCATTCATACAACACGTCACGTGACATGACCTAGATTTCATAGACCCCACCCTCCTGGCCTTTATCTGCGAGTCTTCAGTTGGGCCCTCAGCTTTTGTGCATTGCCCTCTTGGGGACATCTTTAGAAAGTCAAGGGTGATCGCTGGCATCACATATAAGTCTAATCACTTTCAGATGTCTGCCCACACATATACTGTAGGACAAATATTTCCAAAAGGTTTCTGAAATTTATAGTCCTTCAAAAAAAAATTGGGACGTTATTTCTAGAAATAACGTAAGTTCTAGAAGTCTAAGGTTAAAAATAGTGTTGAGGCTGTTTAATTATTATCATACATTTTTTGTATTATCTGTTTATTATATGTGTACATTAAAGCCCAAATTTAACTGATTATAATATGCTAATTTTTACCTTACATTTAATAAATTGTGATTTTAATATTCATATGATTTGCCTGTGAATGGCACATAGTAGGCCCGAAGCTTACAAAATATAAAACAAAAATATTTTAAAAAAATTAAACATACAATAAAACTCACCTGTTGGCAAGCAAGCCTGATTTTACAGTGGTGTGTAGGAATATATTGTGAGAACATTTCCAATCAAAAATCCAATATCAGTATCAATATCAATATCAGTCTGGGAAGACAAACGTGTGATTTCTGCCAAATGTCTTGACATGAACCTAATTGCTTATGATTTGTTTATGGAATTTATATGATGGAAGGTGAATTATCCCCTGATTTGCGTTGAGGTCACACTGAGCCATAGGCATGGGTTTCTTTTCAACTTTGGGGGAGACACACTGCTGGACTACCTAGTCTTACATAGGTAGATCTCATAGGTCTAGCAATTAATGAATGTGGAAATATTGGGGGTGACATGTCTCCCTGTCTCCCCTCAAACCTATGCGTATGCACAGAGCAAAACAGCTGTGGTGAAATATACAAGTACCTGAAATTCAGTTACTGCTAAGTCCTTAACCCCCTCCCTGGAACGCACTTATAATTTCAAATTTATTCATGCAACCTGAAGAACCACTCGAGACCTGGTGTCCCCACTAGGGGGGCATAAGTCTCTGGTCTTAATCTCAAGAACCATACATTCTATGCTGAAACCTACACTACAAGGGATATTCAATAAAACTAAAATAACATTTTTGAAACATGAACATTTTTTTTTCTGTCAGGGTCTTTTTTTTTCAGGAGGATATTGCATTATGATGATGACATCATGTGGGGGCCTTGTGATTGGTTAGCACCCTCATTGATCAGGAAGCAAGGTACTCTCTGGTGGCAGTGATTAACAGAAAACATAATTGTACTCAAAATAGAGATGCCCCAGAAGAAAACATGCATGCAAACAGGGGAGGGACTAGTTCATTATGATGTTAAGTATTGCAAACATATACTAGATGTCTGAGTGTAATATGGAATTGTGTGTGCATACCTTTGTACATGAGAAATGTAAGTCTTCTTTTTTTATATATTCAGGGAACAAAAGAGTTAATATCGACAATTTTAAATAAGGTAGATAAAATGTACACAATGTTGTGATGCAAAAAAGCATTACTTGCCTAAATAGCCTATAATTGAGGAAAACTGTTTATGTCTGATGGTACGGTATTGAACAAGTTAATTGCTGTATTGTCAATCATGGTCAGGGAAATGAATGAAAGCAGATCAAAGCCAAAGATCAGCTTAAAGAGAAGTTTTCCGCCCCGTCCATTTTCAGCTCAACAACCACCACTGGCTGCACAGTTGATACAGGAAGCCATGTCGTGTTGTGTTATTGCGCCACACAAAGTTATGTCTTGTGTAAAAAAGGAAATCCCATTGGTCAGGCCGGCTATATAAAAGAGGACTACTTAGGTGCTTAACAACCAGGACCAGCAAACCAGAAGAAGATTCCTTACCCGGACCAATTCACTGGGACTAACCCAAATTAAGGAGGGCTGGAGCACACAAAACTCAGAGCAAAATGCCTTTATAGGACAGAGAGGCTGACAGACTGACCATCTCAGAGAGTTCTTCAGAGTCTTTAATAATTTTTTACTCTGAAGAAGACGTCGTAGACATCGAAACGTCAGTCTGTCAGCCATTTTGCTCTGAGCTTTGTGTGCTCCAGACCTCCTTATTTGGGGTTAGTCCCGGTGAAGTGATCCGAGTACGGAATCTTCTTCCCCTTAAGTCCACTTGTGTTTTTACTGTGAAATAATGTGGTCTTGATTTCTAGCTCAGAAAACCCATCTTTTTATCAGATAAAAGACTATATATTTTATATGATCTGATGTTATGTACAAACATTAAAACAATATCTCAATCTTTTAATTAATCACCAAAAAAAAAACTAAAACAAATATATAAAGGCTCACTGGAACATAAAAACAGAGGGGTTTTTTGTTTGTTTGTTTTTTTATTACAAAAGATAAACATCGTATGGATTTATAAAACTCAATGTAAGTGGAAAATCATGAAATTGAGATTTTTGGGTGGAATATACCTTAAAAATATGCCGTAAATGCTTAAATCAAATGCTCTTCGGTTTGTTTTTGTGAGTCCCGTGTCTTCCAGACAGTATTCAAATTGACTAATGACTTGGGGTGTCCCCTAAAAAATCCTCCTGAAATACTGACTGGGTCCCATGCTGATGGGAGGTTAGGTTTGGGAGCACAAAGTTTTGGAGAATGTTAAGCATTGCTTGCTATCCCATATCAGTGTCTTCTTCACTCTTAATAAATAAGAATAGCCAGCAGATGGCGCTCTGAGCCCTAATACTTGTGGAATGTTTTAGCATGACTAAAAAATGGGAAGAGTTTTTCAAATAATCAATGACAGTTCTTCAAATTTAATTAGATGGGCAAATAGGTCTACACAAGTGACATGCACAACTAGTTCTGTGAAAAAAAACATTAATAAGACATGTTATTAGGAGACTTTTGTCACTGTAGGAGATTTTTATCACTGTACATTGAGTTGCTTCAGCATGTAGCCATTATCAGTTCTATTACCATTTCAAAATGGCAACCGTGGATGGGGTTTGTAGTTTGTTTAATGGAAAACCCCCCATTTCCCCTTTACAAGATTGAATGAATTTGTTACTTAATTTGATTTGCAGTCGTGCAGACCGGTTGAAACCACCAGTATTATTCAACTTTTTTTGAATGCTCGTTGTTAATTGATCTTATGATGCAGAACACAAAGTGGGTGGCACGGTGGCACAGTTTGCGAGAAGGAGGTTGCGGGTTCGAGTCCTGGCTGGCCCGGATCCTCCCGGAATTTGCACGTTCTCCCCGTGCACGTGTGGGTTCCCTCTGCCTACTCTGGATTCCCACAATCCAAGGGACAAAAAATTTGCCTCCCCAGCTAACTCTGGCACATTTACAGAAATGTTATTAACGTACATTGTGCCTGTCAAATAAACACATAAATGTAATTAAATTGTCACCTGCTCACTAATGGGTTGATGAGGAATGCCTTGTAGCTGTAGTTCTAGCAAACCTATAAAAATTGATTGATATCTCAACGAAGCAAGCCAAGTTACACACGCACACAAAGCGTACGCTCTATACATCTCTGCAGAGAAGGGTGGTGCAGTCTGTAGGGTGGGCAGGTTTAGAGCTACGTACCTGTGGTCCCTCCGCCTGTTACTACCCTCTCTGCTCCCCTCCCTGTCTGAATAAAGCGAAAACTACAAAAGGAGGGCGCACTGTCTGCTCTCCTTTTTAAAAAGATAAATAAATGAAGTACCTCTCCCAAGGGACCGCTCCCAGGGGTCTATTGTAACTGAGAGCTTGTCGCATTGTCTGCAGGTAGGACAGTTTTTTTATACATGCCTCTGTTTGCAAATCCATTCTTGGCTGCCAGTACATTTCCCTAAGGCGTTGTTTGGTACAGACAAAGCCCTGGTGGCTCACGTGGGAAAGCTCCGTGTGTCTTTTCTGGGGTGGCTGCCGTACCACCAGGTGGTATTTACCTGACAATGCAGTCATCAGCTACAGCTACCTAAGGATGAGTCTGGAAATAAGACACAAGGCCCTGATCATTTGGCTTTCCTTTGGACTAATGTGTCTGTATTTGAGCATGCAACTTAATTCTACCTATTCTAACCCATTTTGTTTCTGTTATTTCACGTGGTATGGATGTTTTATTGATGATTAAATATATTTTTTCACTGTCAATGAGACTCCACTTCTCGATTTTCACACATACTTGAATTCTATTAATCCTAACCTTATATTGTATGTTGACTACTCTATGCAAATCTTCAATTGGATCTCCCTACTTCCAAGAGTGATAATGGTAGGCTCCACAGTGCTACACAGTATTTTCAGGGAAAAAATAATCTGGAAACAATTCTGAGAACTGATCCTTTTCATCCTTCTCAATTAAAAAGTAGGCTAATGTTATATCAAATACGTAGGTTTAGGGAATGAATGTACATACAAGGAATCATTACACAGCCACTCAGTAGGGTTCAGTCCCTCAATCCTCCCAATCTATTCAGGAATTCTAAACATGATAAACAGAGATATAGTCTCCAACGTTCTTAAGTCACCTGCTATAATACTCATGCAGAGCTGATTAACCCTTTGAAGAGCGGGGTTTTTTTGGAATGTGTTTTCAAAATTCTAAGTCAGTGTTCTAGACCTCCATTGTGACCAGTAGTGATTGTTACAGCAGCATTAGAATGTTCAGTTAAGAACGTTCTAATCATGCATATTTGTGATCTTGCACCTTAAAGGGTTGTGTGAAACTGGAGCACCTGACCATGTTCTAAGAGAGGTCGTCTTTTAGCCCCCATGTTGTCTCATAGATGTTCCCCTCCTATTAGGGATTAACTGGATTTGGATTTTGAAAGTATGGATTTATTGCAGCTGGTGATTCTCAGGCACCAAAACCAATCTGCATCTTATGTGCAGAATTTCTGTCCAACGAAGCAATGAAACCATCAAAGCTTCTTAGGCACTTAGAAACAAAGCGCCCTTCTCACAAAGAAAAAACTCTTAAAGGTTTTTGAGGGGGGGGGGGGGATGTAAGCTGGATGGGCAAAAGCAGATACTACTAAAATTTACCGCTTCCATGAAAATTGCTGCATTGAGAGTGTCATATCTCCTGGCTCACCTTATCGCCAAAAGCTAAGAAGCCCTTTACAATCAGAAAGAAGCTAATCCTGCCTGGTGCAAAAGACATCTGTCAAGAGCTGCTGGGGGGGGGGGGAAACTGCTAGCAAGACAGCACACTTTCAGATAATACGGTTGCTCGGAGAATGGATGACATTGCAGAGGATATTGCAGGGCAGTTGTTACAGAGAATGAATGTGTTTCTGAGGTTCGCAATTCAGGTGGGAGAATCCTTCTGTGGAAAACACGGCTATGATGCGTTTACCAAGATGAACCGCATGAAGATGTACAGTGTATACAGGAGGATATGTTGAGGGTGATGATCTTTCCCCATACAGTACCGGACCTTAAGGGCCAGAACAGGGGGTTGCAGTGAAGGAGCTTGGTTAATGCAGTCTTGGTCAGAAATGTGAAGAGCCTTATAAGTGACGGCGAGGACCTTGAACTCAATTCAGGGCCCTGTTTCACAAAGCAGGATTACTGAGTTAGCTGGATAACTGCACTGAGTAAAACCCAGAACAGCGCCCTGTTTCACAAAGCAGGATTACTGAGTTAGCTGGATAACTGCACTGAGTAAAACCCAGAACAGGGCCCTGTTTCACAAAGCAGGATTATTGAGTTATCTGGATAAGTGCACTGAGTAAAATCTTTTTACTGAAGTCCATGTTCCAGATTTGGGAGGGTTCCGGGTTTTACTCAGTGCGGTTATCCAGCTAACTCAGTAATCCTGAAACAGATCCCTGGACTGTATGGGGAGCCAGTGGAGATTAATCAGAACAGGGGTAATATGACCCTTATTGGAGGTGTAGGGGAGGACTCTGGCATCTGAATTTTGTACTACCTGCAGCTGGGGAAAGAGTCTGGATGGAGCTCCCAAAAGCAGTGCATCGCAGTAATCAAGGGGAGATGTGATTAAAAGTAGGGATACACAAAGCTGGCCCTCATGTGCTGCTGGTTTTAATTCCTCCCCTCTAATCAGGCACCGGTTTAAACCTGACGCACAGGGTGAGAGTAGATCTCTGGCCAGTCAGTGGCATTATTGGACTATGGGAGCATAAGGCAGAGGAGAACAGCAGCAGTACTACAGGTGTGAGTATCCCTGTGATAAAGCCTGGGCCATGTCCGAATCAGCGCACTTGCCTGCTATTGAGCATGTCAGTTGAGTATACTTTATGCAAGTATGCAACCATTCTGAAAATTGAGTGTTCTTAACATCCCCGGATGATATACTTATTTCCGGGTTTTCGCTGATAATAGTATGGACGATATTTTCCGCATACTGCATGTCACTAAACAGTATGTAGTAAGCAGTATACAGCACACTAGTACACAGGATGCAGGAGAGAGGGCTCTGATTTGGACACAGCCCTGGACTAGTTTGTCAGCCTCTGAGACGCACGGAAACGGCCTGGTGTGAAATACTGCACAACCTCCTGAGACCCGGCAAATAAAAACTTTAAAAAAAGTCTTTCAATTTTTTGACTTAATACAAGTGCACTTAATATAGAGGTGGAAAGTCCTGCCATGTGTTTCTTCCACCGATTAACTCAACCAGCTGATTTCACTAATTAGTTCCACCTCCTCACTGAAGAATTGTGCTAATTAGCAAATCCAGATAATTGGAACCAAGTACTGGGGAGGACTTCAACTTTCTGAACCTGGATTTCTTAGTGTCTTAGATGACAAAAAGATGTTGCAGTGGAAATATTTTCAAAAATATTATTAACTTAATTTTTATTGAATGTTGTTATTGTGTCGTGCAAGTTTCAGCATTAGTAGAATGTATGCTTCTTGAGTTTAATACCAGGGACTCACGCCTGCCAGTAATGAATTGCCTGGTCCCTGGAGGATACCAGGGCCACTTCTGATGCACTATTCAGTTTCATGTTCCCAGATATATCCCGCGAGGACAGAATAAAACAAGTTCTAAAGAGTCTCGCATCTGGCAGAGAAACACGTGTAATCTCTAGCCGTGGGATTTATGTATTCTCCAAGGTAATCCACATTAATGTCATTAATAAATTGTTTGAGAGCTTCGGATGCATTTGCCTGTGAAGAGAGACGAGTCAGATCTATCTTGGGAAAAATAATGGCATTCATCAGCTTCAATTATCAATGCATGGACAGATAGGTTAAGTAGACTACTGTAGACGGAGGGTAGAAAATCTTTACCGTAGGTGTTCGGGGGATAGACTGAGATAAAAGCAATTTCCCTTTCATGTAATGTCCGCACATACATTAGCAAACCTACCACCTTTTTTCCATTAGCACTGCTCGCTATGGTGATTGGTAGCGCGTGCTTATGAAGCACCCCTTTGGATTTAGATGTGAAGTACGAGGCAGCTATGAGGGGTGTAGTATTTGAAATCTTGAAATCACTTTTTTTTTTAAAGATGTGTTTCTTGATCTAACGTTCGCAGTGAAGAGGAAAAGAGAATGAATAAATATAGAATGAATGGATATATTACCATCCATCCATCCATCCATCCATCCATCCATTATGTAACCCACTTATTCCTGGTCAAAGTCCCAGGGGGGGCTGGAGCCTATCCCAGCATGCATTAGGCGAGAGGCACACACACCATTCACTCACACACTCATATACATGGGCAATTTAGAGCCTCCAATTAGCCTAACCTGCATATCTTTGGACTGTGGGAGGAAACCGGAGTACCCGGAGGAAACCCACGCGGACACGGGGAGAACATGCAAACTCCACACAGAAAGGTCCCTCGGCCGGGATTCGAACCCAGGACCTTCTTGCTGCGAGTCGAGTGCCTATGTTCTCTCTTGCAGTGCTATATGTGCTATCCACTGCACCAGCCACCAGCATATATTACCAATTACACCCCATTCATATTGCCACCCCTCCCCACTACCTCACAGCATTGTGTAAAATTATAGAAATGTAAATCCACCCCCTCCCTCACACGTTAGGTCATACATTTCTGCCCCAGGGATGTTCTTGGGGGGTTTCAGGCCCTGATCTCTGTAAAGCTGCTTTGTGACAATACCCTTTCTAAAAAACGCAATACAAATAAAATTTTATTAGAAAAATTTTATTGGACTGCCTGGAAGGGTAGTTCCAACGGAAAACTATGCTTGATTTGTAGAAAAGTAGCTCTCCTCCTGATTAAAATGAGCCCTCAGCCAACTTTCTACCTGCAGTGAGCAAACTACTGCGCATGTACCAGGTACATGTTTTACTATAAACTACAACGGCCAAGAGCGCTTCATGAGCGATGTCAGATAACAGGTTGCCACGCCCACTGAATAACGTTACCGGAGCGGGGCATTGTTGCCGTGTCCGTGGTTTTACAGCTAAAACTTTCAAAGTGCAGTCACAGGTAAAAATGAAAAGTCGCAAAGCACAAAAAGTAAAAATATGATGATTTCTATTTAAAATACGTTGGTTTTGGTTAAAAAAATATTTTGGGATAGTTTTGAGTCGCAATTTGGCTGGAAAGTCTTGCCAGATCTGGCAACCATGCTGTAACCTCTCTGCGAGACTAGAGAGGCCACATTACTCGCTGGCAAGTTAGCCACTAATGTAACAGTTCTACTGAAAAAAATACCACCACCATTAGCTAGAGTCTCCAGAAAAATTGGGGAAATACGGCATTTATCTACGGATTGGCAGCGCGTTCACCTATGGCAAAATCTAGTAATTTATTAAAAACATTGCAATTTTCGAAATGGCTAAAAGCTGATGTGTGGTTAGCTACTGCATGGCAAACAGATTTTGCACCTTTCTTTAATGTCAAGAAGCCCTGGTTAACAACAGCTAACGCACTAGCCCAGTAAATGATGTTAACATTGCTTCTGTAATCGAATGCTCAAAGTGAAACGGTCATGGTCATGGATCATGTAACGTTAGCTGACATGGTTCCGTACTGGGGGATTTAACGTATTTTGACGTATAACTCTACCAATATTTAATCTTTATCTGCAGATATTTCAGTACAGAAATTATTTTGGGCCAGCCACAAAGAGAGACTTGATTAGTTTTTTTATCCTTCATCTGTTAAATAAGGTTAATGTTTTTTGGTGAAACTACCCTTTAACTTAAGCCTAAATCTGAGACTAAATAGTCTAGTCTCTTAAACCCAAACCTAGTCTCTCCCTTCAGTTTAAGACTATTTTCTCATTTCCCTTGTTCAGGGAATCAGCCTGGACAAGGTGCTATGCAGTATGTTCATCCCATAAAATTCATCAGCTAAAGATACCATTAACATTACCACCAGTTTTAAAAACCAGTCAAGAGTCAGGCACCATTGCTGCCACCCTGTGGCAGTTCAGAGGAATGGCAGAAAATGTGTAGACCTTCGGCCTTAATAGTAGCAAATTAATAATAAGTTAAAATCTGTTTCATCCGTTTTCACATTAAGCCACATTAATGTGGTCCTCTCCCCAATTAGGAAAACCACTTGAGGCTTTTATTTTGGCATGATGTGACCTATGGATGTGACATGCATCACCTCTGCATGCAGCCCAGAAATGCAGTGATGGAGGGTCAGGTGGAGGGGTATTTTTTTTTTTAGTTTTACCCATCCATCCATCCATCCATCCATTTTCCATTACATTACAATTATTTGGCAGACGCTTTTATCCAAAGCGACGTACAGTGTCCAAACCACTTACTCGACCTGGTCAGTGTAATAGGGGGCTGGAGCCTATCCCAGCATGCATTGGGTGAAAGGCAAGAATACACCCTGCACAGGTCACCAATCCACTCGTTTTACAGAAACGAATATTTATTAAATGTGGTTTATGAATACTTTATGTGAATAATTGTTTGCGATTTTTTGTACGACTGTCTGTGGAATGGATAACTTTACATATGAGTCCCACACGTTGAAGAAGGCATAGCGTTTGTGGAAGATTTGTGTGTATATATATACAGTGCATCCGGAAAGTATTCACAGCGCTTCACTTTTTTCCACATTTTGTTCTGTTACAGCCTTATTCCAAAATTGATTAAATTCATTTTTCCCCTCAAAATTCTACACACAACACCCTAACTTACAGCCATTTAGCCAGCCATGTGTTCCATACTGTACCAGTGTAACTTACAGCTGAATCTAGTCTCACCCCCCAATTTCCATAGAGATCCATTCAAATGCAGAGAGGTTATAGTATCGCTTGTAACAGTACCTGAAAATAAGATATCGACAGTTTTTTGATGTTGATGGTCACAGACTTTAGGAAGTAACAGCATGTAAAGGATATGCGACCAAATATGAAATATGATACTTTAAAAATACGTTAAAGCTAAGGGTATGAATACTTATGTAAATGAGAAATTTTATTTTTTTATTTTTAATAAATTTGCAAAAATCTCAAAAAACCTTTTTTCACATTGTCATTATGGGGTGTTGTGTGTAGAATTTTGAGGGAAAAAATGAATTTAATCAATTTTGGAATAAGGCTGTAACAGAACAAAATGTGGAAAAAGTGAAGCGCTGTGAATACTTTCCGGATGCACTGTATATATATATATACTGTATATATATATATATATATATATATATATATATACACACACACACACAGTATATGGCTGCTGTGAATCAGATTCTTCTTTCTTTTTTACAAACAGCGAGTCCCATTCTTAAAGACTACAGATATTTCACAGCATTACAACACTAAAATAACAGTTGGATTTATCTATCAACCTTGTCACTATGCACTACAGCCTCTGTTGCATTTGAAAAATTATCCATTAAGCCACTGCTGGATGCTGTTCAGAATGTTTCAGTTACCTTTTGAAATCGACGAGGGCCCCTGCAGTAACCAATGACGTGTAAAATAATACTACCAGGGGAAAACAAAACATGGCTATCGACTTGGTGAACAATAAATGGAATGTTCCAGCAGCGATTGGAACGCCGTTGCGATTCCATTGTTGCGAATCCATTCCATCGATTCCGCTGGCGGTTCCATTACGGCGCGGGGCTCAATTACCTTTCGGAACTGAGGCGCCTGTGATTTACAGTACGGATGAATGAGGTCAGTGACACGCTCCTTAAACCAGTGAGTGACTACTCATGCTCTGAAAAGACTCGCCTCTCGTCACACATTTACATCAAGTAAGAACTGGCGTCAACCTCGCCTTCTAAGGGAACGAGTGCACCAAAACGGTTACGGAATCACCGGAACCCTTCACTGGTGGAGATCGGTTGCGTTTTCATTTTATGCCAATTACCTACACAGTAGTAAGAGAGGGAGTCCCACAAACCTTCACCCGTGAAGCATCACATATCTTTCACAGTGCAGACCTTGGATCTTTTGCATCATAACTCAAGGATAGAATCGCACCCAAATCATCTCACCTCCTCCAGGGCATATGCTATCCTGTAATCCTGGATCTGGAAACAAGGCGTTTACACACCACAACGTATAGTAACAAGACCCAGCACAGCATATCATTCTCCACGTGGCCACGTGAGTCATTTATATCTCTGTGTGCCAGCAGTATTTTTTAACTGTTTATTTATTTTTTATTTTTTTTGACACTCGATTAACACCTCAGGTCACCTATGACTAAATTATACTGAAAAGACACAAATATTGTATAAAGATATAGCAAGGGGAAGAACACAGAAACACAGCTATTAAGTTGCTTAACAGGATGCTGGGGCAGCACTTAGGGCTAGCATTTCAGAGTTCAGCGGCGAGCAGAATACTGCAGGTGAAAAACACCACTCACTCAGTGGAGAGTCAATCACCTCAGGCTTAAGTGATGAAAAGTGAGGAAGGACCTTTCATTCTAGAATATTCCATAAGTGCTCAATCGGGTTCAGATATGGGGACAGCGAGGGCCACAACATATGGATGCTAGTTTTTCTGTGGACGGCGACATTTTGATAGGCACCCACATCTGCAGGAACATAATGCTTGAACATGGGGTGGAGATTATCACTCCGTACAATTAAATAACAATAGGCACCGGGCCGGCATTACCATCTGAGGTAACGATCTCAAACTGAAATCCCGGAGGGCCGCTGGGTCTGCCGGTTTGTCCACGTGCTCCTGCATGTAAGCGCTTAATTTGACTGATTGATCGGCTAAAGAGTCTGCACAGCCCGTTTCCGAGGCCTAAATTGGCTGCTGATTGAAACAAAATCACAAATGCGAGCAGAGTGCGCACCCATCCAGGACTGTAGTTTTGAGACCCCTGATCTAAGGGGAGGCGTATAGTAAAACCCCACACCATTCCATCTATTAAAAACTCCAACTACCAGAAGCCTTTAGTGCTAGAGAATCTTGTACCTGCCACCCTTCTGACTGGATGGCTGTAGCCATATAGATTTTCATGTAGAAATCAAGTGCTGTAACAGAATGAACACTTCTCAAATGTATGAAATGAGATGACCTGCGACACTGTAAAGAGAACAATGTTTTATTTAGTTTCTAAAATGCCTTTTTCACATACATACAAATCTGACATTTTTACAAAAGAAACAAATCAAATTTAAAGCTGGAAATATTGCAAAACAACTAGTATCAAATGTTTCAAAAACCATTTAAACCTACCACATTCAGCACCTTAGTCGGTTTGTGTCCAAATACAAGATTTACAAAAAAACGACAACCTTATAAATTACAGATGAACACATACAAATGAAAACAAGAGCAACAAATTATTCATCCTTTTTGTAAAACAATGAAAATAAATACATTAAGGCTTGAAACCCATGGTAAATTTCCTGATCGCATTCTTTTCAAGAGAACTTTTTATTATATTGCCTGTAAATACCAGTTTCAGTGGTTACTAAAGGCAATTTCCTTTACGTATCTGTCACTAAGTAACTATAAACATATATGGATAAACATTCATGTTTGCGTTTCCATACCAGATATGTACATTCTTGTGTTCAAGTTCCCTGAACGGGACGACTTCAAAATTTACAAAGATACAGAGACAACATGTCAAAGTGTACAATGGCGTTTGTGAGGAATGACGAAACATCAGATAACAAGCGGATCGTGAGAATAACTGGCAGTGTAATTCCCTGGCCACGAGGATTAGCAGTATCGTCAGGGTTTCGTATAATTAACGTAGCATCCAGTTACTTGATTGGATAAATGATCAACCTGCATTAATCAGGTTGACTGCATGTTTCCACCTCGGTTAGAGCACACGTAAACCTGCCCTAGAAGTGAGGTTGGATTGTATTAATAATACTGAAGGTTTGTTTTTAATAAGCATTTACGTCCGTTACATGAACCTTAAAATTTTTTTAATTTAACGGCGGCAAAGGCATGGATATCTTACACAAAAAATTAAAGGTGCATCAAGTACGGCGAAACATCCTCTTGTCTTTTTGCGTAAGCATATTTTCTAATATTAAGTTACATATTAATAAATGGATACAGTCTTTATCAAGGCAAACATTCAACATACAAAGTATTAGCTGTACCGTGTTTTCATTTACTACGTATTCGAGTCAAAGAATCTGCGCATAGTTCAAGTGACCAAGAGGTACTTATGAGTCACTTTGAAACTGAAATCAAATGAACAAGGGTCCTAAAATCGTATTGGGCTGGTGTCCCATGAACATTGGGTTAGCCGTTAATTGATGAAGTTGTTTCTCACAGGGATACATTGCTGTTAGTCCTTTAAACAATATCCAGTTATGATCTAATCCTTATTTGTTTTTTTGACTTCAGTCACAGTAGCTGCACATACATTTTTTTTTTCCAATGGTATCAGCTGTGTTACATTCTGCAGTTTTACATCCAACTTTTAGAAACTAAACGAGATGATCTGTCCAGTGAAATGCTCTTTAATGGTTTCAAGTTGAAATCGCTCCCGCAAATATCGCGATCGATACTCAGTGGTTTTTCTCCCCATCTTGACAAATACAAAAATAATTCATGCCCTGAGGCCTCGAATTCCCAAAAAGTACAGCATTTAAGTTCACACAATACAATCTTTTGAAGTGCCAAAATGAAACAAAGTTGAAAGTAATATCTTTGGAATCAATATTAAGGACCCATTTTATCCATTTGAAACATCCAAAATACATTCCCTAATATACCATTAAGCATGACTTAACCCCTCCTGTTTTCTCCAGACAACTGCCACTAAACCCCTTGCTGAAATCTCAAGTACTGTGTGAACAATGACACCATTCCCAAAAAGACTACCCGGCAGATACACTGAGCTCTGATTCACAGCGAAACATTCCCAATATGCTCAGCTTAAAAAATAAAATAAAAAAAACACTTAAAATTCTATTTAATACTCATTCCTTTTGCTGTACCTTATATTTATTCAGACCGTACAAGGCACACTCACTTTTTTTTAAATTTTTTTAAATTTTTTTTAAACTAAGTTCCAGTCATTCATATATTGCGCTTCCCACGTCATTCAAACTCAGTGCAGGCTAGCTCCTCCCCATGCCCCGCCCCCTCTCAGCTCCCTCCTCTCCCCCACGTGCACGAATGCTACGTCAGAACGTCCAGAGAGCTTGCTTCAAAAATCCGAGTCCACCCACTCGTCCACGTTAGATACGGAGAGAGGGGCGGAGTCTCAGGGCCTCGAGCACTTGGACGTCGTCAGCTTCAGGGCGCCTCTGCTGTGCAATACCCTCAAGGTTTTGAACTCCAGGGGCATCCTGTGCGGACTGGCGTTGGAGAAGTAGCGGTACTTGAGCGTGTCGTAGTAATGGTACTTGACGGGGTTGCCGCTGGAGTCCTTCGGGAAAGGCCAAAAGCCGTAGAGGTGGATCTCGTCGCAGAAACGCGTCGCCAGGGTGTACATCAGCAGTCCCGTGCTCGGTCGTTTGATGTTAATTTTGTTCGTCAGCCAGTACCTGTAAAACAGACCAATTTACACGGCGTCAGCTGAGGTGAAACGCTAACGCAATAAAAGCGCCTCTCATCTGCCGGTTATGCGCAAATCCTGCATCACGGCACACAGGATTTCTCATTCTTATTCTGTCACTACCCACAATGCTCCTGCCTGACGTTCTATTTAAGTGGTGTAGTAATAATAATCTGTAATGGAGAAGTCAAATGCCTAATGCCTATTATAGAATTAATCATCTCACAATAGAGCAATCGGCTCTAGTGGATAATGCAAGAAATACGTTCAGGGCCCCGTTTCCGAAAAGCATCTTAGGGTTAAGATCATCTAAGAATGTTTTGTGTTTGTCCTTTATTAAATTTTATGATTAAAATCATAACAATTAACTGAAATAATAATATAAAAATAATTTATAAAATAATTTAAAATAAGAAATACAAAAAACAAATGACGAAAAACAAACAATGAAAGTAATATAAAAACTAAATAGCCGATGATGATCTTTACTCTAAGATCCTTTTGGGAAACGGGGCCCTGTTCTGTAACAGGGATTGGACTGAACCCTGACCCACGACATTGACAGATATGGGTGGTTCTGTGTGCGATGTACCGGGTGGATATTCAAAGACGTTTTTTGCAGCGTGCGCACGACTCTTCATCCATGTTTATTTTCTTTCCGTTCACTCTCTCCGTAATACGTTGGCCAAAATTGTTAGTTTTTTTTAATTTAAAAAAAAAAAAATGCCACAATTAGCCACTCAGTTGCATAATATTTTGCAGGCATGCCTTATTTAAAACATCCGCCACCAGCGTTGGGCAAATGAAAAATATATCGAAAAATACAAGTAATGACATCATGCATATGTCACTATGACAACCACATGTTGCCCTGCAGGGCATTAGCAGACCTCATTAGCATCCCCAGCGAGGAGTGGGGGTAATTAACTGGGTCATTACGTCGTTTCTGGGACAGTGCACCAAGCCTGAAATATTTTCCCCGAGCACTTTCATGTGTGGTCCTGATTGAAACATATTAGGATACATTGGTACCATTGGGCCACTGGTGTTGTATCACCCCTTCTATATTTAGCAGTGAAAACCCAGCACACATGCACATGTAATTGAAAGGTCCTTACGCCTGGCTGCTATGACAACTGCCAAAGAAAAGCGATATATCCTCAGATTTGAGCTGCCATCTTACATGCCTCTGGGGAATGTTGTGGATATTCCTAGAGACCATGCAATACATCAAATTGTACGTGAAGCATAGAACCTCTTCGAGCGACTGCTCTTGAAGAGCATATCATAAAAAATAAAAAAAAATCATAGGGAAAAATAATTATTGGAAGATCTGTAAAGATGCAATAATATGTACACAGCGACTGTAAAAGATAAACAGGGAAATAAAAGTGAAGAAAGAATGCAACTGAGGCTAAATTATGCATTAACTGTACAAAATACATGATAGGAATCCAAGAATCAGAAGCCTTTTAAAAACAAAAACAGGATTTGGCCTTTTTTATTCTACCATTGGAAGCATGTTTTGTGTTGCATTTCTTCTCCCCTCATTTTGAATGCTTTCTCTCTCCTCTTTTTCTGCCAAATTTGGAATACTCTCTCTACCCAGTCCTATTTTTATTTTAGCCGCAACCTCTGCTATCAAACAAAAGAAGAGGGAAAAAAAAGCAAACAAGCTTGATCTCTCCTCTGGAGCATTGTGATGTCAGCCTCAGCCTCTAACCACACTGCGCCCGGCCAGTCAGATTGGGATGAGTCAGAGGTAGACACTTTGGGCCTGATTTACTAAGACCATTGGCATAGCTCACACAAAACTAATAACACAACCAATGATTGGTGCATAACAAATGCTATGACCAATCATTGGTCACGTTATTGGTTTTGCGTGTGATGAAAGGTTTTGCACACGCTAAATGTCTTCGTAAATCAGGTCCTTTTTGTGCAGCTTAACAGGCTGTGGGGTGTCCGGTTGACCAGCAGGGGTCACTGGTCTGGTGAGCTATGAAATGCTGGCTCCCATCCCTGGAGATGCCAGCAGCCAATCACGTGTTGCCCTGTGAGGCTACCAGGCCACAGTCAGCATTCCCATATTAAAAGGCAGAGGCACAACGAGGTTAACTTTTTCTTTTTCTTTCTGGTAAGACAGAACGCCTCAAGGCTGGAAAGGTAGATGATGGCTATTGTAATGATGAAAAAAATAAATAAATGTAAAAAATCTGGGGCCTGTATCACAAAGCAGGATCACGGAGTTTGCTGGATAACTGCACTCATTAAAACCCGGAACCCTCCCAAATCTGGAACATGGACTGAAGGAAAAAGAGCTGTTCCGGGTTTTACTCATTGCGGTTAACCAGCTAATGGAGTTATTCGGCTTCGTGATACAGGCCCCTGGCCTTGATTGGATGAAGTCAACATCTGCGTTATGCAGACAGGAAATGAAATAGTCACAACCGCCTCCCAGTGAAGGGGGGGGGGGGGTGCCGCAGGACTTCCTACGCATGTTTCACAACTGCTAATGCAAATGCAATAATGCTTAATAATGCACGGATACCCACAGGCACGATCGTGCGTTTCAAGTGTTTTTTTCAGCCTGGTCTATGCGCTCCATCTCAGCTACACCACCAAAAGAACTAAAACAAAATCATTTGACTTCATACAGAAAGTCTTAATGGAACTGCATGCTGGGAACTTCTTTGCTCATGTAAATGTAATCTAGCAATCGCATTCATGCACTGATATAGTCTCTCAGTGTAATTTTAGATAGCCCCCCTTGGACGCAACCCTCTTCAGTCACTTTAATGATTCACTTAAAACCAGTTTTCTACACTTGTTGTGAAGTAGAATACATACAAAATAATGAAGCTAGCAACAGTGTACTTTGTACTTTACGTTAGGTGCTTGCTTTTCATGGCAAATATGTTACTTCTGAGCTCGTCTGGACGTTCATTGTGTTCCACTGCACCCACAACAGTGAAACACAATCTCCCTTCTGACATGTACTCTCCAGGCTGCCGTAGTTTTGTGGCCTGTTGCTTTTCTTGGCAGTTTCCTTGAATCAACGCCATTGTGACGTCATCATGAGAACGTTATTAAACGGTTTTTACATTTTGTTCTAACCGTTATTCCATTAAAGGCCCAGTCAGTAATTTTGGTTGCTAATCGACAAAGATTACATGCTTGGAAACTAATTACCTCGTACTCATTATTATTATTATTATTTTTTTTACTGTAACCAGCCACAATACAATGTGACAAAAGGCATGGTTTATTTGTGAAATAGTTAGCTAACTATTCCTTTTCAAGTATTACCTGGCGAGCGTGCACCAAGTGAAAATGACAAGTGAATGATGAGCTTCCATGTTGATGAGATGTGTAAGGAGTAGAAAAACGATCAGTATCAAAAATAAAGAACAACACAGAAATGTGAACAAGGAAGTATTTTAAATACTTATTTTCTTGGGATGCTTATTTCATGATGAACTTTGTCGTTATTTTTATTAGGAGAATAAACCTATACTAGTCTTTTTGCTCGTTGGAAGCCATTAGCTTACTGAAATTACTGAGCGGGCTTTTAATTTATGTGGGCTGAATGCTGAAACTGAACATTGTCATACCGTTTTATTCAGAATTAAGCAAAATTGAAAGTCATTCGTTCCTAATACCTGATTATAATTACCTCATGTTGTTAGTTAAATTATGTGTTGCAAGGGAACCTTGACCTTTGGTGTAAAAAGCATTTCATTTTGAAATGACTCAACCTACAAAAATGTGCCCAGTAAACAGCAAATCATGGAATCAAAGCATTTCTTACAAAGTACACAAAGTACACAAAGTACAAGCAGGGTGGGGGTTTCTTTTATTTTTTAGGGGGCGTTATTATTGTCCTGGAGTGCACACCCCATACCCATCAGAGTGAAAATGCACTGTTGAAGAGTGCCTGTTTTACAGAACACACATTTATGTTGTCAAACATGTCATTTGAGTTGAACCTCCTTTTATGGTATATTGCTGAATATCCTACTTTCATTGAACGCAAGAACGTTTTTACGGCACGACGGATGTGGAGCCAAAATGGGCGATTTACAACCCCCATCTTGTATTGCGGCTTTATTTTTTGCTGATGTTACTGCTGCTCTGAAGTGCATCGTAACAAATCAAGGAGGAAACTTTGTTGTTCTGTTGATCATTGCCGTATATTTCTGAGAAATACAGAGTGAGGCTGAATCTCGCATGCTTCAGTTTCAGAGAGAAAAAAAAAAAGAGAAAATAGAAGAAAATAAGATGAATGGGCGTGTTGAGTTGCGTTTCTGAGTAAACAGGGAAATAAAAGTTGAGTGTTGAGTTGCGTTTCTGAGTAAACAGAACTTGATTTATTTTAGGTAATTGGTTGCCGCAAAATATTTTAGTTAACCCATCATGCACTTTTTGTTGCTGTACATATACATTTTCAAGTTATCCAAGTAAACATAAAAAGTACAAAATTGCAACTACATAAATAGAGCTCAAATATATAAATTTAAAAGGAAACTGAATGAATCATGAAATGATTTAAAATTGTTAAGATTTTTTTTCTTTTCTGAGGTAATTGATTGTCACAAATTTAAGTTTGCTGAACTTGTAATGTTTTTCCGTAGTTAATGTTAGCCACAGACTCAAGAGAGAATTCTACGTAAAGAGGGATGTGCTCTCATGTGAAACAGCGGCCATTATCTCTGTTTATACCATGGTCTGGGTGAATACTTGATTTGGATTGGTCAATTAACCATTATTTCTGTATAATGGCTGCTGTTTCACACCAGAATTGACCGATCAGAATCGATGATCCAGCAAAGCCATCGTTTCACTTTTATTAATACATGTCATTTGCAAAACAATCATAACTTTTTACAAAAACACACGGTTTCAATTCTATTGCAGTCAATTTCTGCATTTCTACTGGTGTTGTCTAACCTTACTGTTTGCAGTATAATGTAGCTCTGGGTGCTAAATACAGAAATGCAAGCGTGTTCTTTCTTTAAAATGCTTCTAATTGCCACATTCGGACAGCAGCCTTCAGAGAAATGCTATGTTTAGAAACGAACGTGTGCAACGTTTGTTATGCGATGCAGCCGAGCACAATTTTCCCGAGTGTGCGGTGGAGAGGGCTCTTGGCGAGCGTTTTTTTCGTCTCGTCCCACTCGCCGTTATTTGGCCGCCGCGGCGGTAACTCACCCTCTCACGGCGTGGACCAGCCTCAGCGAGGGGTAGGCCGTCCTCACCCGGAGCTTGTTTCTCAGGATCAGGTCGTTGACGCGCTCCACGTGCCGTTCGCCGCCTTTCACCATGAAGGCGGGAATCCAGAGGACGCTCTCGTTGAGCGCCGTCAGCCGGAGGACGAAGCGCTCCTGGTCCGTCTCGTTCTTCAGCCCGCCGAACGCCCGCTGGATGACCGACGGGTTCATGGTGGTGAAGTCCGACCTCAGGCCCACGTCCTCCGCGAACTCCGCCTGCGGTGCCAGGTTACACCTGGGCGGAACGAGGGAGGGAGAGAAGAGAGAGAATAAACAACAACAGGGAAGAAAAAAAAGAAAAGAAAAAGGAAATCTGTCACTCATCTCCTCCCCTCCGGTGCTTTTAATCTGTATTTTATTGGGTTGGCGGACGAGCGGGCTCCCCTGTCAATCATCTCCATCGATCTTTATTTGCTCAGTGTTTGCATTCAGAATTAGTTTCTCGCACAGTGTCTCTCCACAGTAGGCACATATTAGAGCATGAAATAATTTTTAAAAAGCCACACACGCCAAAAGCAATAGTGCAGCTGTTTCTCTTGCAGGCTATACCATCCGACTGAGGGCACAACATCTCTGCCGTCACAAGAATTTACAGCGAATTTACAAGAATCTTACGGCCCATTTATCCGACGTGCTTATGTTTGAACGTTTGAACGGTCCAATGACGAGCTCTGTTCTCTGTGATGAGATTTCCCGGAAGGTTTCTCAGAATTACATGGACCCAGCCTGTTGCCCTTTAATAACAGGGGGAAAGTTCAGCGGGCCTGTTAAAATATCAAATTGCTTTTGCCCATTAGAGTCCAGGATCATTTTATGTATCTCTTGTGTATTTTTTTCACCATTCAGACATGGGGAAAGCAGGGAGCATTACAGGTAGAGGTGGGATCACAGTGCAGAACGTTCCATGGAAATCGAATCAAAGACTCGCTCACACAGGTGGATTCACATACAAGACACTCCGCCACCGCCCTACAGATGATCTTTAATGCGGTCTCCTTGTTCGTTCATACGTACTGTGCTGTGTTTCTGCCAACCACTAGTATAGACACAGGCAATTATTTTAATAATTTATCGTCGCTTATTTGAAAACACAACGTAGAAATTATAACGTAGAAAGCTGAAAATAAGCAGCACTACTACCGCGTTGAGTGGGAGGCCAGGTTTGGTTCTCACCTCTGTGAAGTGACTCTTCAAAGGCCTCTTACCCCAGTGTTTAATAATACGCAGTGCCCTCCAACATTATTCACGCCCTTGATAAAGATGAGCAAAAGGAAGGCTGTATAAATATAACACAGTGGAAAGTATTATTTATTTTTTTTATTAGTCTTTTTTTGGTTCAAATATAACGCAGTGGAAAGTATTATTATTTTTTTTTATTAGTCTTTTTTCGGTTCCCTCATTATCAAAAGGAGTGAATCATTTTGGAAGGCACCGTCAAAACTGCAGATCTCACCGCAGGCACCTTTCTGCAGCAGTCTCCCACTGTTGGGAGTTCTACAGTAGTTTTACAGCACTGGAAATGCAAAACACAAACCACTGTGTAGCAGCAGCGTCGAGGATGCGATATGTGTATTTTAAACAATATTAGAATGGAATGGGGAGACTAACACGTTGACTTGCAGCTTGCAGGATCGCTTGTTGTCACTGACCATTTAAGACGCAGGGCAAACAGACTGGCGGTACTAGAAGAGGTAGCTTTATTAAATGCAGCGCTGACCATACCATGCCTGGCCTCTACGGCACACTAACCTTATCATACATGAACAGATTAGTAAAACAACAAAAAAAAAGGACAAACAGCTGTCGCGTTACGGTTAAATTATGGAAAATAAAAGAGTACACCGAATACTCTGCCTAACCAACTTGTTAACGTCTCTGGCCCAGAAAAAGGGATCTGCACAGGCGCCCTAGCCTGGCTCCCTTGTATGTCCTCAAAGGAACAGTACACCCGTTACAAGACGGTGCGTTATTTGTTTCAGCGAGGCACAGGAGGGAAGGACGGGGAAAAAAAACGCGACGGGATTACGCGCGATTCGCTTTACCGTATGACGAAGTCGTGGTCGTCGATTTCCCTCCCGCAGCCGCTGTTGAGCAGGATGCCGGAGTTGCCGACGACGGCGCAGGTTTTGAAACGGCGGTTCTTCATGGGCGACACGTCCGGGAGCAGGCTGTGCAGCGTGCGCGACACGTTCAGCGTCCGCCGCCGCTCCAGCACGTAGTGGATGATGTCGCCGGGTTTCAAACTGCTCTTCACCACCGACACGTCCCTCTCCGCATCCAAGAAG
This sequence comes from Synaphobranchus kaupii, assembly GCA_029718625.1. NCBI lineage: Eukaryota > Metazoa > Chordata > Actinopteri > Anguilliformes > Synaphobranchidae > Synaphobranchus > Synaphobranchus kaupii. The sequence goes on from CM056392.1 coordinate 8,146,102, forward strand.
CGAAGGATGTCTTTCCTTTCAAAAAAACAAAACAATATACTGTACATAAAAATATATACAAAAATAGAAGCAATTAAAAATGGCCATTTGACATTTCACATTCTGCACTTTCTTTTATTATTACTTGTTTTTTTTATTTTATTGAAAAGCAAGACAAAACAAAGAGAAGCAAGCATTTGCCTAATGCTATCTCTTGGCTGTTAGGACAAATCCTAAGCCTTTCCTTGTGACATACTAGGGCTAGAGGATTTGCAATCAGTTCATTTTACATTCTAATTTTATTTAAAAGACACATATGATATCCTTATTATTACTATACAGTGGCTTATATTTCACATTCCAGTGAATGCCAATGTTAACTGCAGAACTGAGATGGTGCATCACAAGGTCTATGACACACCTAAATCATGGCTAACTAGCTGTCTAACAGCAAGTTAGCCATCCAGAATGATGGCACAGGATTACCTGTGAACCCCTGGAGGCAGCTGTCCATAGTCTAAAGCAGTGGTTCTCAACCCTGGTCCTGGGGACCCCCTGTGTATGCTGGTTTTCGTTCCAACCACAATTGCAATACCAGAATTTTAACAAGCTGTTATTTTTTCTTAATTAAGTGTTTTTATTGTATAGAGAGAACACTTTAAACTCTTTACTCTCTTAAGCCACGTTATGTTAGCAATAGCTATGCATGCTTTGAAGAAAAAAAAATCCCATGTTCGTTATGCTTATTGTGTTATATTGCAAACAATTACAAAGAAGAGGTAAGAACTCAGGTGAATAGGCTCCTAATTAGGTAATTGAACACAAGTTTAAGTTCCTTCATAATTTTTTCCTTAAACTTGTTAACACAATGCAGGTTTGGCTCGTTATCATTGGCTTTGTCTTTGAGTTCTTCATTATTTACCAAACGGTTAGTTTTAGTGGCCATGTGTCCACAATTTCACCAATTATGAGCCAATTGATTCACCTCAGTCTTTAATTTGATCAGTTAAAACATTTTTTACCTCCTTTTAATTGTTTACAATACAGCACAATGTGAATATTGGACTTTTATTCTTCATGGCATGCATAGCTATTACTAACAATGTGGCTTAAGAATGTAAATAATCCCTCTAAACATTAAAAACACCTAATTAAGAAAAATTAACAGCTTGTTAAAATTCAAGTATTGCAATTGTGGTTGGAACGAAAACCAGCATACACAGGGGGTCCCCAGGACCAGGGTTGAGAACCACTGGTCTAAAGTAATCTAACCTGTATAACTACACCAAAAACTGTATGGGTTTTGGCTAGTGCGCCAACTAGCTACCGCTGGAAAGTAGCAGGTTGCTAACTGGCTAGGTAGGGAACAAACTGCGCTTAGCCAATACAGATTACTCGTCGTTTCGCCGGCTGTAAATTTTGTTTTGTGGAGCAGCGTTTTTTTGTTTGTTGTTTAAATCTGTACAAGAGAATATAAGCCAAGTAGCCTACTTTGCTTAGTTTTGGTCTGTCTGTTCACCACGTGACACAGCGGCCACCCCCCCCAAACACTGTGCCACACACAGGCAGGTCGGACGCGTTATGAAAGTCATCCAAGTACTTTGGAAAACAGTGCACAGCGCTCAGCACAACACACATTTTCCTGCCAGCTGTCCAAAAATGGCCACCAGTGAGGCAGCAGCTAAACCAGCAGTCTCAGCCCACGGCCTGGAAATCGCCCGTATCCAGGGATCACACGGCCCCCACATGATGTCAAAACATAATGCAATAGGCCATCCTCCTGAGACCCAGCATAAAACAAATATTAACAAGTGTCTTGGATGACAAAAATATGTTGCCCCACTAATGGCCTTGTTATTTTTTTTATAAAACTTACTTAAAACTCAATAATAATAACAAAAAACAGATCACTTTTGTAAAACAAACCTCACTAGGACTCCACAATATGAGCAAAAGACTACGGTTTGCAGCATCAAAGTAAAGATGCAAATAAGACATTGCAAAAAAAAATAACTCGGCAGATGTCTTCAGGGTTAAATTTGAATAACGACTCTGCCATGAGAAAGCCGGCGGTTCTTAAGCAACATGACCTCAAACGTCATTACTCAACGAAACGCGCAGAGCGCCGTGTGAAGCATCGGGGAGAGGAGAGGAAGAGGCGAGCAGCTAAAGAAAGGACTATCGATGCAGCAAAATCTCTTCTGAAGCGTGAGCAGGAGAACCACACTGAAGGAGCTCCGTCAATGACAGGTGGGAAAAAATAGCCTGGTAGCGCTGGAAAACCGGAGGAGGAAAATATACAGTGCATCCGGAAAGTATTCACAGCGCTTCACTTTTTCCACATTTTGTTCTATTACAGCCTTATTCCAAAATTGATTAAATTCATTTTTTCCCTCAAAATTCTACACACAACACCCCATAATGACAATGTGAAAAAAGTTTTTTTGAGATTTTTGCAAATTTATTAAAAATAAAAAAATAAAATTTCTGATTTACATAAGTATTCATACCCTTTGCTTTAACGTATTTTTAAAGTATCATATTTCATATTTGGTCGCATATCCTTTACATGCTGTTACTTCCTGAAGTCTGTGACCATCAACATCAAAAAACTGTCGATATCTTATTTTCAGGTACTGTTACAAGCGATACTATAACCTCTCTGCATTTGAATGGATCTCTATGGAAATTGGGGGGTGAGACTAGATTCAGCTGTAAATTACACTGGTACAGTATGGAACACATGGCTGGCTAAATGGCTGTAAGTTATCAAGGGTCTGAGCTATCAAACGAGCCCCAAACCATCACTCTGTTGCCAGATATGGAGTAGATGTGGATGGATCACTGCAAGGGTTATTTCTCCGGACTCATTTTCCTATAGAACTTTCCTATAGAATGGGGAAAAAAGTCAGGAGAAAACAGAGTGATGGTTTGGGGCTCGTTTGATAGCTCAGACCCTTGATAACTTACAGCCATTTAGCCAGCCATGTGTTCCATACTGTACCAGTGTAATTTACAGCTGAATCTAGTCTCACCCCCCAATTTCCATAGAGATCCATTCAAATGCAGAGAGGTTATAGTATCGCTTGTAACAGTACCTGAAAATAAGATATCGACAGTTTTTTGATTTTGATGGTCACAGACTTCAGGAAGTAACAGCATGTAAAGGATATGCGACCAAATATGAAATATGATACTTTAAAAATACGTTAAAGCAAAGGGTATGAATACTTATGTGTAGAATTTTGAGGGAAAAAATGAATTTAATCAATTTTGGAATAAGGCTGTAACAGAACAAAATGTGGAAAAAGTGAAGCGCTGTGAATACTTTCCGGATGCACTGTAGATCCAGCAGTTGTTCTACACTGGCATTATTCACCAGCAGGCAGTTTTTTGCAGCAAATGCTTGAAATGTGAAAAAGTGGCATCTGTTGTGGCAAAGCGCATCTATTGCATCAGATCCCAGAGGTTACAGCATCGCCAGTTCTGTGCCTTTATGGAGGAAACTGTCAGGAAACAGTGGTGTGCTGGAGGCTACTTTACAGAAGGGAAATGTCTCAGTTTTTTTTTTTGACGAGAACACGTTGGTGAGGAATCATAGAAGATAGCAGAATGGAAGTTCCTGAGCTAGAGGACCATGGCCCTTTAATGTGCAAGTTCACAGATAAGCGATTAGAATGTTCTTAATTGAACGTTCTAATGTCGATGTAGCAAAGCAATAGAGTTCTAGAACGCCGACTTAGAATTGTGAAAAAACATTCCAAAAAAACCTACTCTTCAAATGGTTAGTGGGTGATGGGACCCCCAGCAATCCTGGTTGACATCACAAAGGAGCTGAGCACACTCAACCTGAAGCTACAGGGGGGCCGGTGCAGCTTGTCACAGCAGCAACGTGAAAGCAAAGCATTCCCCAGGAAGCTGAGGTTATGGAAAACCCGGCTTTCTGAGAAAAAACTTCATTTCCCAGCATGCAGCTCTCGTGTGTGTGTGTGTGTGTGTGTGTGTGTGTGTGTGTTTGTGGAGGGGCACAATATTCAGTGATGAAGAACATGCTGCTGCCATTCAGAAGCTACAGCAGGAATCTGTTCAGCGGTTTCCAGATGTTAGCAGACTCCCTCTCAATGTGAACCGTGCCCCAAATTGGCTATCAATGGAGCTTATTGGCCTGCAGGGAAACAGCAGACATGATGAGAGAATTACCCCCATCCTTCTCAGAGCTGTCCTAAATGTCCAAGCAGATCACGGCGCCTTTTTTTTTTTTTTTTGGAAGCGCACACAGTAGCTTTGTTGAAAAACCCATTCTCCACCATGAACTTCGTTAAGTCTAAATACAGGTCCAGACTTTGTGATGCCACAAAGTGTGGGTTTTAACTGGTACTTTCCTCAGAGGAGATGTGGTTCTGCTGTCTGAACAGAGAGGAAGTTCAGCCCGGTGTCCGGTAACAAGTGGTCTTAAGTACGCAAGTTAAAACAACAGAACAACAGTCAGGTTCATGTTCTGTTCATGTTCAGACAAAGTACAGGGCAGTATTTCACTTTTTTTGTAATACGAGAAGTGCCCCCCCCCCCCCCCCCCCGCCCCCCAATGAGAAGACAATATCTTCAGTGGCCCCCTAGGTAATCTGAGTTTGAGACACTTGAGCTGAACTGTATGGAGGCAGAAGTTGGAGTGAAATCAAGATGGTTGACATTTCATACAGGGAAAGTACTTTGTTCAAGTTCTTATTCAATTGGTAATATTAAAAAGTATATATTCTCATAAAATATTGTTTCAGCATTTTCTTTTCCCCCCCATTTCTTTTTGGCATTTCAAATTTAACCGAAGAATTTGTCCTGCACCACCGCATGAAGTAACCCAGTGGCCCAGAAGGGCAGTGGGGAAAAAGTAACCATCTGTTCCCGACTGTAATTATCTGGAATGCTGCCATAGGAATGTGATGTGACACTACTCTGTCAGAACAAAGTTAATCAATTCACACTCAGTTGATGGAATTGGAAGACGGCCTCAGGCTTCTCTGTAGAATATGAATTTGTTTTGTGCACTACCTGTGTGTCAACCCATAAGTTACTGTATGAAATACGGTTTTTCCACCTTTTCAAAGATGTATTGGTGTATAAGGTTATGATACGGGAAATCTAGTCTAATACGTTTTTTTTCCCCCCCTCCAAACGTTTTCCAACATAATTAATTCAATCACACAATCTCAATCTTTCTCCCCCTCTGATATTCTCTCAACTGATCTAAAAATGCACTTTATGACAACGACCCACGAAGACACAGTAGCCCACAAGACACAACCATCTAACATTAGTTAGCTAACAGTTAAATGGTTATGACTGGCCAATGTTCATGTTTATGCAGTTTTTACTGAAATTAGGTAGGCCTAATGTCCCGTGATGTTTTAATGTGGCTATATCAGTTTAGCGAAGTTACTACAAGTTTCATTGTAAATTAATTATTGGCTAAATTAGCAGTCTTTAATAACGTTAATTGTTACTAGAAAATTATCCAAATTAAGATGAGATCTAAGTTTATAACTATATGTGTGTGAAGGGTATGGGACAGAGTAGATAGGGCGACTGCCAGCGGGGAGAAGGCTAGAATAGAATTGGCATACACGTGGAAAAAAAAAAAACCAGGGCATGGCTTGATAACTCAAGCCCAACCCTTTCATGAGTACCTTCCCCACCCCCGATTTTGGCATTTTTTTAACCGCAAACAGAGGCGTGGTCGCTCTGAAACAGCCCGTGGAGATACCCTTCAAATAAAATCTTCCCCAATATGGAGTATTCAATCACAGCAGCAGGTCACTGTGTAACTGTTGCATCACCCACCAATCGGCTCGAGAGGGTGGGTCCGTTGTCTGGAACCCTGACGGAAACCCCCCCATTTCCTGCCCACAACCAGGACTCTTAGGAGGAAGTAGGGCGAAACAGTGTTTGTAAGTACATCACTGCTAGCATTAAGTGCAAGTGAAAAGAAAAGGTTCCAGGTGGAGTAGAAGTATTTTCCTGGGAATCTGACCAAGCTAAGGAGAAGATTCCCTCCTCCCCCCATCCATACCACCCAGTTCCCAATCAAAGTTCTAAGTACGCACTCGAATTGAAACTTGGCGTTAAACGTTAACATGATTAATCTCACTGTTCCTCGTTTGACCGTTACCCTCGTGAGAGAAGAAAAGCGCTGGGCCTATTCCGGCTGGGGAAGTTCTCTAACCACAATTATGAAAAAAACATAACGGCTTAGTCAGTTAACTGGATTGTGCAAGTCACGCACGCACAAAGCTCTTTGTTCATGAACCTGCGGCTTTCTGGTTCGGTTTCAAAACAGCAAAGTAATGCAACATTGTCCCCCTAACTGCATTATTGTGAGTATACTGGGGGGGGGGCTGACAGAACTCCATTCTGAAACAAAAGAACAGGAACACTTTGAACAGAGCAGCGTGCACTTTTCTTACCTTATCATGATGACAAGAGAAGAATTGAGTTGCCAGCCCTTAACCGTGTGCCGGAGAAACGCGGGTACACCTTTCCTCAGATTTTTATCCGTGCTGTTCACCATCAGTCTTGAACTCAGCTCATTATCACTGAAGAGGAAATAAGGAAGAGAGAGGAGAAGTTATTTGTCATACACACGCACAAGGCTTCGGGGCCCGCTCTGCGGATTCACGCGCGAGTAATGGCCCAGTCATGCCTTTTTAAGTGGCCTGCTGTGGCAATATAAATATGAAGTGCAAAGTGAAAAGAAGTAGTCAGGAAATGGCTGCACAATATGCCTCACATCACATCGGGTCAGTTAGCCTGTATCTCTTTGCCCTTGTAAAATGGCCACTCTCCACTCTCTTTCACTGTAATGGGAAATGCTGTTATAACCAACATTATCTCCATCGTAAGGTTTCCTTGAAAGTTTGCCCCTGGTCTCCACATGGATTCATATTTTCAATATTAAAAACAGAAAGATTTATATAAATGCTCAGGGGCGTGGGGATTTTCCTGATATTTTCCACAGTGACATTTGCTATGGAGGAAGGACAATTGATGCATATTTGGGCCACAAATATTTTCTGAGAAACTTGAAAAATGGAGGCATTTTTGGGGGGGCATTTTGGTCCTTCAGCACCTCAGGGGTTTCAGTGGCCTGGCAGAGCTGTAGGGTCCTGGGCCGTGTTCGAATCAGCGCACTTGCCTAACATAGTATTCGAGTTGAGTATACTTTTTTAAAAAAGCTGTTATTTAAGTATGCGACAATTTCGAAAATTGAGTGTTCTTAATATCCCCGGATGATCTACTTATTTTCGGGTTTTTGCTGATAATAGTATGGAGGATATTTTTTTGCATACTGCATGTCACTATACAGTATGCAGTAAGCAGTGTACAGTATGCTAGGTACACAGGACGCAGTAGATTGGCTGTGTCTGAATCAGAGCCCTGACAGCACTGGGACAGCAGAGGCTCATTACCAATAGACACAACCGCTACCCATTGCCTAATTATCAGGCTCCATAAAAGGCCTAGGCTGCGTTCAGATCTGAAATTTATCCTTTCTTCCCCTTCCCTTGCTTCAAGGGGGAATCCCGAAAATGCCAGGATGAAATATGGCAGTCACACCAAACGGTATTCAGTTCCAATTTAAGGGGAGGGAATAATTATATAAATATAATGAGTAGGCTAATTATATTACCTCAGTTCCCCCACAATGCAATGCTCCACGCAAGTGGAGTCACATTTCAACTCTATGGGGTGGAATTCCTAGATCGGTTGCGAGGGCCCTTCAGTTCCGAGGCCACACGGCCTGGTTTTCTTTCTCGCCCTTCGAGTTAAGTTAAGTTCAAGGAGTGAGCAAAAATCAGCCAGCCAATCACAGGACAATGATTTTTTTTTTTTTTTTTTTTGCTCAACATCCAGATCCAGTCACCACCCCCAGCACTGTGCCACACCCTACAGATGCCTACTTTAAGACCCTGTAATATATGAACAATAACACTGCGCTAACAACACCTCTGTACAGTATAATTATAATCCTGAATGGATGTTCTGTATTACGAAGGTTGTAATAATCATGTTTATTATTTACACAAAATCATTTTGAAATTATGAATATTTAAAAAGTATAATTATCGTTTCACACTGCACATCCTTTGACAGGTCGTTCCATAAACTCTATTGTAGAAACACAGAAGATTTCAGTTGGATCATCTCCATTCATTTTTGAGTGACAGCCCAATTTAAGCGTCAGTGGGAGGTTGGGGGGGGGCGCATCAGATAATAACCGAACAAGCAACCCAACACGCAGTAACAATCTTATTGATTAGGAAATAACAACCTAAATTGAAAAATGTGTTTCTCCCGTTCCCCCCCCCCCCCATGTACGGCTACACGTTTTCCCTAAGGGGTAGCACAGTAGCGCAATGGTTAGGCGACTGGGCTTGTGACTCTCCGATCGAAGGTTCGATTCCCAGGTGGAGCAGCGCCATTGTACCTTTGAGCAAGGCACTTAACCTTAATGACTCCAGTAAAATATCCAGCTGAGTAAATGGATTATATGTACAGAATGTAAGATGTGTAATCCACTCTGCATAAGAGCTTCTGCTAAATGCCTAAAATGTAAATACAGTACTCCGTGGAAAACTACAATCCTGCTCACTTTGCCTTTTTTTTAAAATTAAAAAAATAAAAATGTTTTTGGTTCTACGACTGAATACAAGGACAAAACGCAGATAATAAATGTGATTACTTTAAAAGGTAAGAACGGAGTAAAATACGGCATTAAATATGGCCAGAGCCGTGCACATTAACTCAGGATACAGTCACCGAACTACTGATAACATGGCCTCTCTGCTACCCGTTCCCCCTTGATGTCCCCAGAAGTCAGATATCCAGATGTCTACACTCACTCGACTGTAATCTACACACACCACCACTGAAAGGAAACACGCTTGATATTCCATAGGCGAAAAAGAAAAGTCTGAAATTGACTGACTCTTAAAACAAGCAAAAATCCACAAATAGGCCTACCTGCAGCAACGTGGGATGCGCGTGAAGGAATGGATCAAGGTTAAGGAATACCACGCATTCCAGAAGGCGCTTACGACGTGTGAAATAAGGGAAGGATTAGCAGGACGCGCGACGCTCCGGCGCGTTATTTTTAGCTGACCCTTTCTAATGTTCCCCACTACAGTAAGCACAAAGCTATACTGCGGCTCGAGATTCACCTCTCGACACAATGTTCTCCCCGGCATTCAGTTAATAAAAGCCAAAAAGATTAACACCCACATTAATCTTTCAATTAATCCCACTGCCAGCCGATTATGATAGGTGCACTCAGTCATTGGTATTCCGGAAATTCCCAAAGTGCTAACAAATGATACATTTCCAGACCCTTCCCAGACACTCCGGATCCTCGGGAGTGTAATTAACCAATCAGAGGAAGACTGGCATTTGAGAGGGAAAAAAACTGTAGCTGCACATGCAGAGGGCACACACACACACGCGCACACACAGCCACAGTCACACATACACAGCAGGAAACGTGGTTTAACCCAGGGCCGCCAAATCACACGCTTTCAGGCTCTCTCTCATGCTCACTCTCACTCCAAATGACCGCAACTGAAAAGAAAGCCACTCCCTGACTAAACAAATTATGTATCAGCTTTCGCGTTCTAGCAAAAGGACATAGACGGTCATGTCGTAAAGGTGAACACATATCCACATGGATGCCGTCAAGTATTTAATCAGTTATTTGTTCATTTATTTATTTTACGCACACAGTTGTCAGTGTTGTCAGTTGAACAGCATGCTGGGTTATGTAGTTCAGGGAGAGACCCGATATAATTTATATAAGAGAAAGCCTCAGCTGCCTTACTCAATAGGAAAACCTAAAGTGGATACTGGTTGCTCACCCAATACCCCATAGGTAAAATATTTAGCAGCACAAGAGAAACTGGGAAACATTTTTCTCAATTTCAGTCATTATTTTTTTTAATGAATAAAAATGATTGGCTAAATTTAAATCACATTTAGTCATTTGCATTATGGGATACCACTCACCTACATAAAATGTGCCATTGCTCATTTTATGTGGGCAAGTGGTACCAGAGGTGCCATTCTGAACTGCACTGTTACAATACAGTTTAGAAGTACATATCAAAAGATCAGCAAAATCAAAAATGCTACTTTTGAAATATTATAAATTTATATTTAAAAAAAGCATTACTGTCCCGGCCTTAATGACACCAAGATCAAGGTTTTAAAGGTGGCACCGGTACCTGCAGGGTTGAACATGCCCAGTTTTTGCCCACCATTACAATTAGAGGGTAAGTTTCTCAAAATGTAAGGTATTAAAAAAAATAATAATTCCAAAAGTATTTGTGACCCAAATCTCAAATATACAGATAAGAATTTGTGAAAAATATCAGGAAAATCTGAAGAATTCACAGGGAATAGCCTGCAGCGTATAACAGTTTTAACATAATTTCCATAGGCAGAAAAACACCAACACACTTCAAATGACTTCACTTGGTTTATTTGGTTTATTATGATATTGGTTTAGCTGGAACAGTGGCCCCGTAAAGGCAAATGCAGCAAACTTGAACAAATTGCATTAGCTCATTTGCAGTTGAAAACTATCAAAGACCCGCATACTGATTTTTAAGAAAATCTGAGGGGCCTATATGAGAATGTGTTCACATGAAATAACCTAAATTGTCCAATAACTATACTATTAATTCACTTGCATGAAAAAGGTTTCTTCCTGTTAAAATCACCAGCACAGCATTTAAAAAATCTATGCAGTGTTTTATATTGCCTTATACACCCAGGTATCTGATGGGCCCCCGACAAACAAGGAAGAAGACCTACTCCACCAGACAACAACAGTGGTCTCAACTTGTATCTTTAAAAATTGATTTCCACCAAGGGAGCCGAATTTAGGAGGAGTATATCAGACAACCGCAACGGATGGCTCCCGGAGTGTTTTGTGCAGAAAATTGAAAAAAGGCTAGCTCTCCCAGTAAGCCAATTAGCTGGCAGCGTGATGAAGTGGGTATCGAGTTCCACACTCGGGGCTCCGCATGCCTAATCTCCATCACTAGAAACAAAAATACAAGCAGAGTAAATCACACCCGTTCTCCTTCGCACAACTAGAGCCTCATGCAAACCTATCAAAAAAGATACACACATACACACTAAAGCACGGATATTATCACACACATACACACTAAAGCACGGATATTATCAGGCACATACACACTAAAGCACGGATATTATCAGGCACATACACACTAAAGCACGGATATTATCAGGCACATACACACTAAAGCACGGATATTATCACACACATACATACTAAAGCACGGATATCATCACGCACATACACACTAAAGCACGGATATTATAACGCACATACACACTAAAGCACGGATATTTTCACACACAACTAAATCTGAAAAAAAAAAAAAAACTAAAAAGCATGCTGGCAAGCCACCTTTTCGAGGATGGGGCTAAACGCGGTCAAGTATGGGGTTAAACCCACAGATTAGAATTCAAACAAACAATTGCCCTCACCCACCCTCCACCTGGCTGACTAATTCCAATTCCTTTTAAAAAAAGGAAATGTAATATTTTAATTTCCACCTGCTCCCAGCCCTGCAGTTGTGAATTGTGCGCTGGGAAGCCCTCCTCCCTATAGACTGCCGCCAGCTCTAACCAGCCTACCCCACCTGTGTGTGTGTTCAGTCCCCAGGGCCTGTCTCATAGATGACAGGTGCTCCTGACGTCTAGAGAGCAACCTGTCCCTCGTCCGTCTGGCCTGCTGTTCCAACTCTGACCTTTGACTTCAGCTTAGGTCAAACCGTGCACTGACCTCACACGGAACTGACAGCACAGCAGACGGCCCTTAGGCATGCTGGGATACCACATAACAATTCGTCGTAATTAATAGTTGCCACGTTTGAATTAATACCATAAACAGGAAAACCTCACTGGTGTAACAAGCCGCCCCTCTCCCACTGAGTTCCATTACCCACAGCAAAAACAAACAAAACAAAAAACTTTCCTTTACTCCAGTCAAGGATTCAGCTGCTGTCCATCAGAATGAAGTCATGGGTGCAATGGCTCAGAATTCAATGACAGTTTCTCTTGCCAGCTGAACATGGAAAACAGTCCCGCCGTTTCATAGGGCGCATTTGCTAGTACACAGCTTGTCATGGATCAGATCATAGTACCCAATGCATGTGTAATATTGTCAGCAGAATCCCTGGAAATGCTGGGTTTTAAAAAAAAATTTTATTTAATTTTTTTTCTTAAATAAACTTTTGTGCCTATTGTGGGGCTGAATAGGTCCAATTCCCTCCCAAATTTGGAATATCCAAAATCCACGTCACTTTGTAATCTCTGTGTAATTTCAAAAGTGTAGCATGAGTAGCTTCATTCAACTGAATTATGGCTCGGCTAGTTTTCTGCTTTATGTATTCTTTATTTCCGGAACCAGTTTCACTGACATTTAATGCTTTTTTAGCTGGTTACATTTCTACAGGCTGTCTCGCCTCCAGCATTCACATGCGATAGAAGTATTTTAGCAATTATTGCTGTGAACAGCAACCGCAGCAGCAACCACTGTATAAACAGCATTAAGCATTAGACTTCTATTTTGACAACTGAAAAGGGCACGCACAAACAAACTAAGAAACTGCCATATATTTTTAGACCTTTAACTGAAACGAAATTGCAGAACTGAAACTGATATTCAGGCCCTCTTCCAACTTGATTCCCATCTTGATGCCGGGCTCTTCATTTCCTTCCAGTTAGAAAACCTGTTCCAAAGATAGCAACCAAGGGGGTCAAGCCCCAGAAAACGGTGTCATACAAAGCAATCGAGGTGAGAGGTCATCTGGGACATCTCGGGTGGCTCATCCCATTAAGACTGAGTTGCAGTACGCGGATGAACCTCGTGGTCTGGTCTCAAGTCCAGACTGTGTCGGGTGTCAGTGGAATCGCTGCACAGGGTGGCCATTATTACCTGTAGCACTGCCCATGGATGGGGGGGTCATTTTAGCCAGAGGAATCTGTGTGTCACAAGACCCCCCCCCCCCCCCCCCACTATGCAAAAAGGAGCCCATAGTTGCTTCATGTCCTCCTCAAGCTCAATGTCTGTGCTTGTTTGAATGGTTAGTTGCAGAGTGGAAATTACGTTCTACTGAGCCTGCGGATGCATCTTAACCAGTTGGCTGTTGTTAACGAAACACTCTTCTGCGAGATGCACTCTGAATTTTCAACTGTGCAATTTCCAAAAATACCAAAATGAAACTAGGATTGTGGGAATTTATGTATTCATTAATGCCCTTAAGGCAGGGGTTTTCAAACTTTTATGATTCAGGGACCCCCACACAGACCCCATCCATAAAGTTGTCCTTAAATGTCTGTATGTTAAATTTTTTTTATAAAGAACGGAAACTGGTGGGTAGAGTGGAGGGGTTGGGGGTCTTGGTGACGGAGTTGGTGATCTTTACCAAGTCCATGGCGATCTCAACCAGCATAGCTATCACAGCATGCTTCAGTTCAGAAGCATGCCATTCCATCAAGATTACAGCTAGCTGGGCAGTCCTTCGCACTTCAGCAAGATAAGGACCCAAAACACCCTTCAACCGCCTGGCAGAGAAGTAAAGTGAAGGACAACTCCGACTAATGACTAAGGTTGTACACTGAAGCAGGATTACTGGGTTAGCTGGATAACTGCACCGAGTAAAACCCAGAACAGCTCTTTTTACTTCAGTCCACGTTCCAGATTTGGGGGGTTTTGGGTTTTTACTCCAGCTAACTCAGTAATCCTGCTTCGTGGTATACCCCCCTGGCCTGCCCAGGGAGAATCAATCCCATATAACTTGTATGGGATGATCTAGAAAGAAGGTTCGAAGGAAAGCAACCCACAAGTGTCCCACATCTCTGGGAATGGCGGCAAAACAGCTGGGAAGACATGTAGCGTGATTTCCATGCGGTAGGCTAACTTGTTAACCGAATGCCTCGTGTTTGTGAGGCTGTTATGACGGCAAAGGGTGGCCATTTTGAGGAATGCAAGATTTAGAGACAATGTAATATTTTCTTGAACGCTGCTTTGACGCTCCGTACGTTTTGTTTTGTATATTGTAACGTCTTTTAATTTTCGAGTATTTACGGAGACCAGTATGACGTAAGGTACTGTCAATGTACTCAAACTTTTGACTTGTACTTTACATTGATTGGTATTTAAGCAATTGTGCCGTGGAGTTGGGTTGTTGACCTACTTGCGATTATGCGGCTCTGTACAGTCCTACACATTACACTTGCTCTGACACGCTACAGCCGTTTATACCACTACTCAAATTACTTTCTGAACCTGTTCATTTATCCTTTCACCTGCCCGGGCACAAACAAAACCAAACAAAAGATAAAAATATTCATGGCGTTAGTAGCAGATTAAATATATCATACAATCAAAGCGATATACGACGAGCCGGTAATTCGCAGATCACAAAAACACATGCCAGGTTTGTGCTTGTGCAGCCACCCACTGTAATGTTTTTCAACATTTTTGCAGCTTAGCGCAGCTGTAACAGAACATTGATTCTCACACACAGTACTTATTTTGCCTCCCCGTTTCACAGATGGTATATTTAGCTTTCTCAATGCCGTCTGAATCACTAACATACAGAGGAGGATGTTTTAATGGCATCAGTAACAACATTTTACATCCATATGTAAAAAAATAAAATAAAATAAATGATCTCACAAAATTATACAACACATAAAATGTGAATCTACAAAGTAAACATTCATCTAATCATATACAGCTTTTCCTGTGACAGTGAAAAAATATTTAGCATGTACAATATTAGCCTAAATATGACAGGACAACAATACAATTAATTGGACTTGAATTAAAATAAATATAGTCAGGCTACAAAGAAAGAAGGTTAAGATACACATTTTGGAAACGGATCATGTAGACTGACAGGCTTTACTTTTATAGACTAGATATTGTAGGTACCCAGAAAAAGAATTCCATTAAAACTGACTCCGGCAGCCAATACAGCTGACAGCTGACAACTTTCAGACCTTCAACGCATTCGGGGCAGCGCGACTCGTTTCTGAGAGATTCACTAAAAGACTGTGACGACTACGTTTTCAATGCATAAGCGGTTGCTTCAAGGTCGCAAAATCCACGTTGTCACAATGGGCCAAATTTACAATTAGGAGATGATTACATGACTCTGCAACTTCCCCTTTGACATGTCTGTTCATGCATATATATTTGGGATGAACATGCCAAAACAAGGTAGAGGTTTTGTAAATTAGGCCTATTCAAGCATTCGGTTCAATTTACTAAAGCATGCCTTAATTTCCACCCTCATATCTGAATGAAGATTTTAAGAACTCCTGAAAGTAGGTGGCAATTTGTTGTGGGCGGATATATCCTAGCTCATGTAAAATAAATAGTAAGGCCCAGCCTGTGTCTGTATGGCCTAGCCTGCATCTGTAAGGCCCAGCCTGTGTCCATAAGGCTTAAGTCTGCATCTGTAAGGCCCAGTCTGTGTCCGTAAGGCTTAAGCCTATGTCTAAGGCCCAGCCTGTGTCTGTAAGGTTTAAGCCTGTGTCTAAGGCCCAGCCTCTGTCTGTAAGGCTTAAGCCTGTGTTCTCATTTATTGCCTTTACCAACTGGACCGCTTAGTGGAGCTGAACTGCATGTGTTCAGACTTAGGTTAGACCTAACCTGGTTTGATTTCAGTCAAATTCAGTAAAATTCCATTAGTTAATTGAAAAAATTGTCAAAGAACAATTATGAAATGGAATTCATCCCAAATTCAAGAAATATTTCACATAGATGTTGTGAGACTTTTCAATAGCTAATGCATTCTGTCAAATTGCATGTAAACTGCTGCCAGACTGGACGAGATTCAAAACCTCCTGATGTCACCTTGACCAACCCAGTCCTCCATTTATAATTTCCCCTTCTGTTCTCTATGCCAACTTCCCTGAACTGCTTCCACGGATCTCTCTTCAGTGACTAATTCCTCCCTTCAAACAGCCTTGTGTCTTGCCTCAGAAAACTCTGCTGTCCAGAACTACCATCCAGTCTCTTTTCTCCCATTCCACTCAAAAACTGTGAAGCATCCAGCATTAAACCAGCTATCCTACTTCCTGCTCTTACGGTCCACTACTGCAACACTCAGCCATAGATCCTACTTACCAAACCAGATACTCTGAATATTTAAAATTCTGTAATCCTGACTGTTAAGGTCAAAACATTTGCTACAGAGCTGCTGCGTGGTTCATACTGTTAAGGCATTGATCCAGTGCATGGATGGGCCCCATGGTCTGGGACAGAATCCGGACCGTGCCAGGGCCCGCCATGGCCATCAGTGCTGCAGGGCAACACACAATTAGCTCTAGGAATGGGTTTCTGTCAACCGGGATGACAGCATCTCATCACGCACCAGCGACCCCTGCTGGTCGACCAGGTGCACACAAGTTCAGCTTGTT
The DNA here is from genome assembly GCA_029718625.1 of Synaphobranchus kaupii. Taxonomy (NCBI): domain Eukaryota; kingdom Metazoa; phylum Chordata; class Actinopteri; order Anguilliformes; family Synaphobranchidae; genus Synaphobranchus; species Synaphobranchus kaupii. The sequence continues at coordinate 8,162,593 of CM056392.1, forward strand.
GAGCTGCACATTATGGGCCTGACTTACTAAGATTTTTAGCAAAACGTTTTCGCACACACAAAAGTAATACCACAACCAAAGATTGGTGCAAAGATTGGAAACCAGACAGTAGGCCTAGTTAGGAAACCAGACAGTAGGCCTAGTTAGGAAACCAGACAGTAGGCCTAGTTAGGAAACCAGACAGTAAGCCTAGTTAGAAAACCAGACAGTAAGCCTAGTTAGAAAACCAGACAGTAAGCCTAGTTAGAAAACCAGACAGGAGGCCTAGTTAGGAAACAGACAGGTAAGAAAAGCAGGAGCTGAGTATCTGGTGAGACGATAGAATCTGTGAGTCAGTTTGCTCCCTACCCATCTAATTTCCAACTGTGCTCAATTCAAAATCACGACCGTCCAATTCTTCTCATTTAGGACAATTTATGTTCTTCACGGGTAGGCATTCTTGCATACTTTAGAGTGATGCGTTTTTGTCTCTGAGCAGCCTTTTAAATTCAGTTCTGAGACACGTTTATTTGATTTTTCATTTATTGTCCCATGCAGTATATACATCATGTAGGCTATGCCTTCAATAAAGCAATTAATTAAGCCATGTATGCATCCTCACGTTTAGAATACAGATCACATAGGAATTCATTACCTTGTTACTGTACTGCTATCTGAAAGAGCAGGGCTGCGTCAATCTAACCAATATTATACTGCAGGAACAGGTCTTTATCAATATGAGCTTCTTTATTTTGGATGCAAAAGTAACAGACAAATCCAGGCGCCAAACAACAAGGACACATTTAGGTTAGACTTCCTAAAGCACTGGAAGTCTGGCGATGCTGATACTACACAATGGAAAGTGGTTCATTTCTGTACACAACACTATGCTTTTGTGTGTACCCGTATCCACAGCAACGCGCACAGCAACAGAGTTTTTACACTGTATCTATAGAGCTGGATATTTATCGAAGCAACTCAGGATAGGTACTTTGCTTCAGGGCACAAAGGCAGTGCCCCATCTGTGAATTGAACCTGGAGCTCCTGAGTCACAAGCCCAATTCCTTAACCACTACACTACACTCCTGCCCCCAATGTAACCGCTATGACATTGCTGTCTGATTCAATGAGAAGAAATTCCTGCAGACTTTTGCTTATTTTTAGTTATTTATTTATCTTTAATAGGTTACAGCTGCATCTTTCCAGTGCTTAAAAAAAATTTGCAGAGTGGTGCCAGGTGATGCCAGGAACAGCACGTACTGTAAGCTAGAGTGGGAGTAGGAGTATGCACTCTGTTCATGTGCTTTACTTTTCATCCATTTTGTTTGTACAAATAAACGGAATGGGAATTCCACCATGTCACAATGCAGCCAGGTCAAAATTTTCAAAATGGATCACAAGTCATCTCTTATTTGACAGATGAATCATGATGTAGGCCTAATACCCATCAACTGGCTTTGGTATGCACTGCTGCAATCCAACCTTGATGCCAGCGTCTGCTAAATAAGTAAAATGTAAACCGGGTGTATTTGCCATTTGCGAATTGGGACCTGTGCCAAGCCGCCCTCTAGCTCAGGCCAGGGCTGGACATGGATGGCCATATCGGTTTCTGGATTATCAGACCAGCTTCTGCTCTTAATTATTTAATTAGCCCAATCATTTACATAATCTGACATTTTAGCTACATTCCGTGATATGAACAGCAGCTGGTGAATGTTCTTGTGCCTGTATGCCCATATAGTAGTGTTTTATTGTGGTCTAATCTAAGAGTGAATCGGTGTCGGTGTATATGACTAATTAGCTGATTGAGCCAGGGTAACTGGTGGCACCAAAAACCTGGACACACACCGGCCTTCCAGGACTGGAGTTGCCCACTCCTGATCCACCAGGTTCTCATCTGCCTTAAAGGAGGAACATTCAGAATTGTCTGCTGGCTGGGCCCTGTCTTTACATGGCACACTGCAGACCTGCTGAACACATTCAGTGGGATGACCACCATCTTCATGTACCAAAATGACAAAAAAATAAAATAAAATTTAGAATTAAATAAAGCCCCTATGCACACAGACCCAGCAATTCATTCTTGTCCCCTACACGTCTCTGGTCTTAATCTCAAGAACCATAATATTCTACCACGCTGCCTGAAACCTATCAGGGACATAAAATTAAAAATAAAATAAACAATATATTTTTTAAATATCTTCACTGCAATGTGTTTTTGTCATCCAAGACACTTGTATTGTGTCAACAACAAAAAAATGTAGCACGTTTTTTTTTTTTTTTTTTTTTTTTTTTTCCGGGTCTCAGGAGGTTTCACACATCAGGCCATTTCCGCGCCTCTCGGAGACTGAGAAACTAGTCCAGGCTTTATCACAGCGATACTCACATCTGCTCCTCAAGGTCAGGAATCCTGCAGCCACTCTCCTCTCTGATACTCCCATGGACCACAGTCCAATAACGTAAGACTCTCGTATTACATCATACAAAATTTAAATACGTAAAACTTTATTTCTGCCGAGGATATATGGAAACGTAGGGCGCTATTGGGATGCATCAGTAGCAGATGTATAGAAGTTGTGGTCCATGTCTGTAGATACTAGCTGATGTTGAATAAACTATACTGGCTATACTGAACCAAGGTAAAGCCTAGTATTTGGCCATTAGGTCTGACTGAGCAACATCAGCCTTAGATGAATTAATTAATTGGTAAATATTATCATTATAATTATTAAATATTATTACTTAATTAATTAGCAGTGTAATCATGGGACAGAAGACTGCTGCTCCATAGGAACAGGACAGGCTCTCTCTTTTCAAGCAACATCCTTGATATATTTTTATATCTTTTCTAGCAATATCCTTGGTCCTTATAATAGTCAACAGACTAAAAATACCCATTGAGGCAGTGGTCTGGTCCCATTGTGAAGATCAGCATTAGCCTACTTCAGACTGAAGTCACTGGAGATTATGATTGAGGCACTCAGTACCGATGGTTGTGATGGTCATTGTAAATACCCAGGAAATTAGAAAATACAAAAATAAAAATAAAAAATCTTTGCAAAGCAAACAAAATGAACAGGATACGGTCTGCCGCACACAAACATTTTAAAGACCAGCCGAATGCAAGGCATTCAAAGCATATAATTTCATCCACTTGCCATAAAAATCTTTACCCCTGCAATCATGATGTTGCAAAGCAGCATGCAGGAAAGTATGTTTCTGTGTTCCATTTCTTTTGCTGAAAAGCTTTCTACCGCTGACATCTATTCAAAATGGCTGTGGCAACAAGACTAGGGGTTAAAGAATGAAGGAGAATACTGTGGTATGCTCGTCTTCACTTTGTCAGACTGCGGCACCCTCGTGGAAAACGTATGATTTCCACATTTTCATTTCTACATCACCTGGCTCAAATTAAATCCTGCCTAACTATCTGTCTGTCACGTGGGAAGATAATGTAAAAAAAATAAATATATATATATTTCAAAGGTAATTCTGAGGAGAGGAAAGAGAAAAATGGGTCACAATCAGAGGAACAATATCCTGATAATTGCAACACTGATGCCAAGTTATCAGGGTGCCATCTTAACGGCAATACAGGCCAGTTGCAAAGAACGTTTCTCATGTTGACGTGGAGCTGTGCTACTCCACTAGCTCTGTGCAGTTGCCTCCTTTCTAGGTTAATCAGCTGACGGTTTCTATCACACTCTTTGACGTGACAGAAAAGCCATTTCAGTAGTTAGAATGTTTATTTTAATTAAACGTGCAAATATGTTTTACGCAAAAGTCGAAACTTAAAAATTAGCCCATGTCGACTTCCATAAATAATTATAATTACATGGCTTGAGTAGAGCAAGTCAGTTCTCTTAGAGGCGTCAGACTGAACGTCTGCTGGGGCAAAGAGCGTTTTCCTGTTTTGCTTTGGGGCGAGTAACTTGGCGCTTGAAGTTGAACACGTAGAGGAAACCGCACATCTTGCACGTCACCTTCAATCTCAATGCAACCGTCTGTTGCTCTGACCTCCAATGTGGCCTTCCCCCAACTACCAACTCTCAAAAACACACGCACATGTACTACCTCTTAAAAATCTAGCTTCTTCCCCGACCATTCACAGAGCTTCAGGAAAGAGATCAACCAAACTTTGTGTTTACATGCCATATACAATGCCACATGCATTGACCGTTCAAATCTTTGGGGAGATAAAACTACATCACAGTAGTCTGGAGACACAATTAAAGCCTAGGGTACAGCTTACACAGGCTCGAATGGATGGTGAGCAAGACACCTCGCCTAAGTTTAGGCACTAAAATCCCGTTGTGCAGAAATTTTGTTATTATATACAGGGGTATCACCGGGAAAATGTAGGCTAATCAATAATTCACACTGAATTTTATTCAGGCTAAACTGCTTATTTTTGTGCATCAAATTTAGTTTCTCTCTTCACTTCATGATGTACTCAAGAAGGTAATTTCCATTCAGACATGTTCGTACAAGTTACAAATCACATTTTCCTTCCGTTCCTATAAAATAACATCAGGGTATTGCCAATAAATATAATCTCACTCTCATTCTGTTTCTCTCCACAAAATACCCTTCAATAGACTTCATTTCAACATTCAGATGCAACTTGCTTTGTGATTGCAAATTGCAATTGCTTTGTACTGCCAATTATGTCAGAGGGAATACTGCCACTATATGTATGCATTTGTATTTTTGTATACTATATGTATTTTTTCCCACAGGACAATTCTTGGATAAATCTGGTTGTTTTCACCATGCAAGCAGTCAAGGGTATACCACTGTAAGCTGGCCTACAAGCAAAGGGGTAACTTTCTTTAAAAAGACCATATTCTTTGCATCACAGGCAGAAAATTCAGGAATGTTTTTTTATTTATTTATTTATTTTAATAAACATAGTAACTTCATGGAAGGGACACCTTTAACTGCACTTTCATACATCACTCCTTTCTGGAATATGTTTAGAGTCGAATACATAGCCGTTTAATAAGGTAATTTTAATCTCATCGCGTGATATTATTTTGAAATTACGATGGAACCGTCCCAGTGTGGGCTACCTGAGTACAACGAGCAAACCCAAGAACAGAGGGAGACAGTCCGTCTGACTCATTTACACAGCACACGTTTTTCCGCAATTTCATTAAAAATGAAATGACTTTTAAGTATCCACTCATATTTACAACACGAATATTAGAATACAGAGACATACCAGATAACACTAATGAACTTGACGGGACTAAGTAGCAGTGCGATAAATGTGACTGCAAATTCTGGGCAAACAAAGGAACATAAGGCTCCGTCCCAATACAATTACCATGGGCTGGACCATTTGCAGGACCCTAGCCTCTACGTTTCACACAGCTAGGTAGCTAGCCGTCTATATAAATAAATGCAACAACACTTTTAGACGAAAAACAATGCACATTAAAGCCGCACTCGTTATACCGTTATGGGGGAAAACGATTCCATCACATCGAATTGACTGGTAGCTCAATAGGCTAATTAACAAGCTTTGTAGTGGCAAGAGAGAACGTAGCTTGGCTAACATTACCCCGTGAGTTGAGCTTCCTGATGTTCATCACTTCTTGTAATTTCTTTTGTTTTATAGAAAATCAGCAGGATGCTTATCGTACAGATAGTCCACCGTTTCCGCGTTAGACGCATTTCGCAAGCAGAGTTAAATGAAAATAAAAATCCTTAATGATGTCTGTCCTTTATTAAATCTAATATTAGCCAGATTTTCTCTTTCTCGCTTGTAGCAGTCTCCTCGCTGTTGCACGCATTATCATTACTTACTCAGCAGCTGCACACCAAACCCGGCCTCCGAAACCCCGCTTAGTGATTGAAATGGCATTCATCCAATCACATTATTCTATTTCATACATGCAAATAGGACGGACCACGTAACCAATAAGCTAAGGAGATAGGCGTGTACGCTGGGGTTTGAAGTTATGAGATCAGTCGCAGTCTACGCGTGCCAAGCAGAAAATGTAATAGATACGACGACTGGAACGAAAAGTTAGCATACCGAAGCACAGGCCGTAATTTTTAGGTAACTTGTCATTTGTTGATTTTCAGGAACGTGTAAGACGATTTTATGAGTAAATTTCATAAAACAGATATTTATATCGATATAACTGATACCGTAGTTGGTATAAGTACTAAAATTACTACTACTACTACTACTACTACTACTACTACTACTACTACCACTACTACTACTACTACTACTACTAATAATAATTAATGTACCACACTGCTGTTGCTAATATTATACTCAAATTCGTGGACATGGTAATGGTATTAGTACAAGTGGGAGGAAAATATTCCCAGCACAGGGGCTTATAATGCTTATTAATATGATGCAAACAACAAGGGGGAAATTAAATGATAGGCTAACAATCTGAAATAAAATTTGGCTGCAACAGGTTGCCAGAAGTTTAGTGAGAAACATGCATGTGAGAACAGAGCGAGAACAAGCCTATTGGCAGATTGAAAACCACATTTTAAAAATAAAAAAATACAGTGGTGCACTAAAAGCACTCACCTCGCGTACGCCGAACACCAATATTTAGTATTATTTGACTGCCTGCAGTTGGCTATGTCACATGCTGGCTGCTGACAGTCCGGCCTGGACGAAACTGCTTTCCACATGTTATTCCTAAAGGGAATCAGTGCGAAACATTTCTTCCACAAGATCTCAACACTGCTGTATCACAAAGCAGGATTACTGAGTTAGCTGGATAACTGCACTGAGTAACACCCCAAAGCCTCCCAAATCTGGATCATGGACTGAAGTAAAAAAAGAGCTATTCCACGTTTTACTCACTGCAGTTACCCAGCTAACTCGGTAATCCTGCTTCGTGCTACAGGCCCCAGATGTGCTCAGTAATAGCAGATAATTTAGCAGATTTTAGCAGACAGCCGGCACACAGGCAGACTCCCCCCTAACCTGACCCTCTGCTCCACATCACCCAAGGCATTCAGAGAATGTCTTTGTCCCAATCAGGGACCCAACGACCCCTCCACCACACTCACAAATCAAGGAGTTAAATAAAGCTGAAGCTCAGTCTAATTGATGAACTATTACACAGCATTACATTACAGGCATTTAGCAGACGCTCTTATCCAGAGCGACTTACACATTTATTACACACTTATTACATTTATCCATTCATACAGCTGGATATATATTGAAGCAATTCAGGTTAAGTACCTTGCTCAAGGGTACAACAGCAGTGTCTTACCTGGGAATCGAACCTGCAACCTTTAGGTTACAAGTCCAGTTCCTTAACCATTATACTACACTGTCTACCAGAGACGAGACAGACCCCATGCCACTTCTTTAAACATACCCCTCTTAAACTGTAATGTGGGCGTGACGTGTGAGGTAGGAGGAGCCAAACGCAGCAAGGGGATTCATTAAGCCCTAAGGCCACTAAGGCGGGAAACCCCGCAGTTAAGGAAGGCAGACAAAACAACGAACAAGCCTACCGACACTACTAACCGGCTCACTGTCACACGCCAATAAGTAGAAGCGCAAGGACAGATTTCTCAATAGCCAGAAATAATATGCGCCCTGTCTCGCTAACGAGACGCATAAGAACGGGCGAGTAGCGTGATGGCAAAAATAAAACAGTCAACAAACACTGCAAAATAATCTAGAATAGAATATGAGGAGGCGAAAGGAACAGATCCAACATTCCAAGGCTACTCTCAGACTCGCAGTCACACACAAACATGTCCACAACATCGCCCAATCTTCCCTATAGGAAGACATGTACCGAAAGACGAAACAGAACAACAGTTCCGAACAAAATCGTCAAAAAACTCCATGTACAGAGAAAGGTACCGAAAGGAACGAACAGGACAGGCTGCACCGGACATTTACCGGCTAAAAGACCAAAGCAAGATTAGTAGAAAATAAACGCCCTATCACTCCATAAAGAGGAATGTAACAAGGCGAACAGGAACAGAGATTTAACGTTCCAAGGCTACTTTCAGAGACTCGTAGTCAAACGCAAACATGTCAACAAAATCGCCCAGTCTCCCTGTGAGGAGAGACGTACCCGAAGGACGAACAGAACTACAGTTCCGAACAACATTGCCCAGTCTCCATGTACAGAGACAGGTACCGAAGGACGAACAGAACTACTGTCTGAACAAAATCGCCCAGTCTCCCTGTGAGGAGACGTACCCGAAGGGCGAACAGAACTACAGTTCCGAACAAAATCGCCCAGTCCTCCAATAGGAAGACAGGTACTGAAGGACGAACAGAACAGCTGTTCCGGACATTACCGGCTAAAAGACTAAAACGAGTTTGATAGAAAATAAACGCCGTGCCTCTTGGTAAAGAGGAATGTAACGGGGGAAGGAACAGATATAACATTCCATGGCTAGTTTCATAGGCTCGCAGTCACATGCAGAAAACATAAAGGGGTAAACGCCCGATCTCCCAGGAGAGAGAAACATTTTTACAGGCGAGCCGATGGAGCACCGTCGTCCCATAACTTTACTATCAAACATGTCTAACGCAAGCTTAATTGAAAACACACGCCCTAGCCTCTCAGTAAAGGAATATGTAACGAGGCGAAGGAACAGAGAGCTAACGTTCCAAGGCTACTTTCAGAAACGCGCAGTCACACACAAACATGTCCACAACATCGCCCAAGCTCCACATAAGGGGAGACACACCCGGAGAACGAACAGAACAACAGTTCCGAACAAAATCGTCCCGCAGGTAAAAAGGACGAACCGGACAGCTGTACCAAAAGACCAACGCAAACTAAATAGAAAATAGCACGCACTGCCTCTCAATATAATAAAGAAAACCCTGACTCACAACAAAGGGGAACGTAGTCCACGAGAAGGAGACAAAAGAGGGAACAAACGTGCCGAAGCTACTAACCGGCTCACTGTCACTCGCAAATGAGTAGAAGCACAAACGCCTGGATTCTCACAAGGCGAAATAGAGCAGAGAACTCCCATACTTCTACGAGATAAGTAACCAAAGAGCCAGCAAGAACTAACGCCTTGCCTCAGTAATGAGACGTTAAAATAAGCAAGTACCACAAATGGTACAAACAACTCACACCAGACAATGCAAATAACACAAATACAAAACAAACAAACAATATCGAAGCCCAGAACGAAGGGAACATGGGCTTAAATAGCTCACCGGTAAAACACGCACACCTGTAAATGCTGATGAGACTTCTCCGCGAAAAAAATAGACGGAGCCAAAACTCCACTAATGGAGCAGCGCCCACGTGTGGCGACCGAGGAACATGACTGCAAGGGAAAAAGGTCATAAACCATGACATAAACAGCAGGTGGCATGGTCAAACACATCGTAGATGTCATCTGCCTTCTGACATAAACAATGTCAATAACTGTAATCATGCTGTGGCACAAATACCTGTCATTTTAAGCAGTCGGCAGCATGGCCAAAGACAACTTAGACATCTTAATACTAGCTCCCATTCAAGTAATCTTATCCGTGCCAGTATTACTTCCAGACCTACCCAGAAGCCTGTCTCTAAAATCAATAAAACAGAATTACTTAATATAAGATCACTAGGGAATAAATAATTTCTAATCAATGACTTTATCACATCCCATAATCTTGATTTCATGTTCTTAACTGAAACCTGGTTAGATAATAAAAATAGTGCTGCTATCGTGATTGAGACTAGCCCCCCTAACTTTAATACTTTCAATGTCAGCCGTGATGGCAAAAAAGGTGGTGGAGTAGCTGCTCTCTGTAGAGATATATTTCAGTGCAAGCAGGTACATTTCGGAGAGTTTGCCTCCTTTGAATATCTTTCTTTCCTTCAAAAGCATTCTCAACAAATTGTATTTCTAACAGTTTACAGGCCACCAAAATACTGCACCAATTTCTTAGATGATTTCACTGAGCTACTTTCTCTCACTTCGACTGAATATGATTGTTTAGTTATTACTGGCGCCTTTATGTCCACATTGATAACATACTGGACAACTACGCAAAATAACTCACTATCATACTGGAAACCTTTGGTTTATCACAGCATGTGCAAGGACCAACTCACAGTCGAGGGCATACTCTGGATTTAGTTATTACCATATTACCATATTTCTAGTGTATCTGTAGTTGATGTTGCACTTTCTGGTCATTTTTCGGTGTTCTTTCATATCTCCACTATTCTTCAGACTCGTTTCTTCAAAACGGCATTTTAATGAGAAGACTACTGAAACTGGATCAACTCTTAAATCATTTTAATTCAAACATTGAAGATAGCATTAATACAATTGCCCCATTAAAGGAAAAGTTGATCTCCCCCAAGCTTGCAGCACCATGGAGAACTGCAGCTTCTGTAAAAGCCCAGAAAAGAGAATGTAGGAAAGCAGAACGCAAATGGCGAAAATCGGGCCTCCACATCCACTACGACATTCATAGAGAAAACCTGTACAACCTTGTATTTAAAAACGCAAGACAATCCTACTTCTCTGATGTGATAAAAAATAACTGTAACAATGCTCATGTTCTATTCTCAGTTGTTGATTGGCTGATTAGTCTTCCAGGGTCAACTCCCCCTGAACATTTATCGGCCAGTAAATGCAATGAGTTCGCTGAATTTTTCAGAGATAAAATTAAAACAATTAGAAGTTCTATAAATCAGCCGACACAAAACATATTACCTTTTTACCCAGCTGGAATGACCTCGATAAGAATGTCTAAATTCAAGACCATTGACTTCCATACCCTTGAAAAAATTGTTTTGCAATTACATTTATCTACCTGCTGTCTAGATCCTTTGCCTACTGTGTTTCTCAAAGAGTGTTTCAATTATTTATCCAAAGACCTGCTACAAATTGTTCGATTTCATCTGGCCTTTTCCCACAGGGTCTAAAAACGGCAGTTATTAAACCCCTATTAAAAGAGAGCACTCTAGATTCATCTGTACTAAATAACTACAGACCAATATCAAACCTACCATTTATAGGTAAGGTCATTGAGAAGGTTGTTTATCAGCAGCTTAGTTGTTTCCTTAAGATTAATGATTGCTTTGACATCTTCCAATCTGGATTTCACCCCAACCACAGTACTGAGACAGCACTAATTAAGGTTGTGAACGACATTCGTCTCAACTCTGACTCTGGTAAAATATAGGTTTTGCTTTCATTGGATTTAAGTGCTGCATTTGATACCCTTGACCATTCTATATTATTAGATAGACTAGAAAACTGGGTTGGACTATCTGATACGGTCCTTCACTGTTTCAGGTCATACCTGCAAGATAGAGATTACTTTGTCTCCATTGGCAGCTTTGTCTTTCAGAAGGTTAACATGACGTGTGGAGTTCCTCAAGGATCAATCCTTGGCCCTCTCATATTTAATCTCTACATGCTGCCCTTAGGAAAACTTTTGCGGGACAACAATACTGCCTACCATAATTATGCAGATGATACACAAATCACAAATATATTGCCCTCTCACCCTGTGATTATAGTCCAATTGATTCCCTATGTCATTGTGTCTCACTGATAAATGACTAGATGTGCCAGAACTTTCTCCAGCTAAACAAGGACAAAAGAGAGGTAGTTGTTTTTGGTCCCAATAAAAATTTGAGAATTAAGGTCAGTGCCTATCTAAAATCTCTATCACTACAGACTACAAATCAGGCCAGAAACTTGGGTGTTATTTTAGATGCTGATCTACACCAGGTTAACTCATTAACCAAGTCAGCATATTATCACCTTAAAAATATAGCAAGGATTAGAGGCCTACTATCCAAACCAGACCTGGAAAAGCTTATCCATGCTTTCATCTCTAGTAGACTAGATTATTGTAACAGGCTTTATACCGGCCTTCCTAAAAAAAACCCTCCGAAAACTACAGTGTGTAGTTGCAAGGGTACTCACAAAAATAAAAAAATACGACCACATCACACCAGTTCTCAGGTCTTTGCACTGGCTTCCATTGTGCCAGAGAGTTGAATTTAAAATTATTTTATTGGTCTATAAAACTCTAAATGGCTTGCTGCCAAAATATCTCCTAGATCTTTTTATTCCCTATGAACCATCAAGAACCCTTCGTCTGGAAAGGGACTACTAACTGCTTACAGACCTAAGACAAAACATGGTAAAGCATCATTCAGATATTATGCTTCATACACCTGGAACAAACTCCCAGAAACAGAGACACCAGTGTACAGAGAATAGTAAAGAATAAGTAAACAGCAACAAGGGGAAATCACAAAATATAGCCAGTTTCCAAAGTTGTTTTCAATAAAAAAATTTTTTTTTTAGCAAAATAGATCAAATCTAAGGAAATTAAAGTTTAAGATGGTGGGATGTGTATAACCAATAAAAAAAATGCCTTACATCTAGAATGAAATCAATAAATCAGAAGGAGAGAAAGAGAAAGAGAAAAATCTTTGCGTATAGAGGAAACAGCCAAGAGCAGCAATGGGCGGACTGAGAGCGAACTCCAGTACAAAGAGGATTTTAATAAATTATGAGATAGCCCTTCAGCTGGAAAGGAGGAACAGCAAGTCTGGGCAGGACGTGAGTACAGCAAGAATGAAACATACACAACCAGAGCAACGCAAAGTCACGGACCATATAAGACAAGGGTAAATAACTGCCCGTGTAGAACGAAGAGAGTGGGTTATAGACGAAAAAAACTGTCTATTGAGTGAAAGAAATAAAATAAGCAAGAGTAGAAAATGCAATGAAATACGGAATAAAAGTTTGACAGAGCAAACAGTTACCTGGGATCGAGTACTTTGATAGTGATGTGCTCTGCCCCTAGTCCTCATAATAGTCCTTGGCTGTGTCCAAATCATCTCACTTGCCTACTATTGAGTATGCCAGTTGAGTATACATTTTTAAAAACCTGTTAAGTATGCGGCAATTCTGAAACTTGAGTGTTCTTAATACCCTCGATTGATATACTTATTTCTGGGTTTTCGCGGATAATAGTATGGAGGATATTTTTCACATACTGCATGTCACTAAACAGTATGCAGTAAGCAGTATACATTATGCTAGTACACAAACAGGATGCAGTAGATATGGCTCTGATTCGGACACAGCCAAGAGCCCAATCTACTGCGGCTGTGTCCGAATGAGCACCCTTCCATACTATTAGGTAGACTTATTGAGTAGACAAGGCGAAAAAGTTGTTAAGTAGGGGAAATATTCTCTAAATATAGTATGCTTTAAACCCCTGTATGATTACGTCCGGGGTTTCTCTGCGTATATTCGGGAGCACAATTTTCAAGAAGTACACAAACATTTTGGTTGCATAAATATGATGTGTAGCTTCGCTTTAAAAATGGCCTTTGTTTTTTTTGTTTTTTTGTGAGGTTTTAAAAAAAATGAGGTGCAGCTTCGCTGATGTTTTCCTTCAAATACAACTAAAACAACACGTGACATGCCAGCGGAAGAGTGGGGTGCAGGGTTTTCAGATCTTGTAAGACTTTCCAGCCAAATGGTGACTCAAAACTAGCCCAAAATATATTTTTAACCGAAACCAACATATTTTAAATAGAAATCATCATATTTTTACTTTTTAAAATAAGTGCGGACTTTGCAACTTTACATTTTTACCTGTGACTGCACTTTGAAAGTAGCCCAATTTAGCTGTAAAACCACGGACATGGCAACACTAGTGGGACGTCTTACGACCTGCTGATGACACTTCCATAGTGCGGTTGGAAAATAGTATGGCGGATATTTCTTATCGTCGTGTGCTACACGGTGCACATTAAACAGCACACTTCTGCCAGTGCACTGTATGGAGGAGACAGGGCACAGTAGATAGGGCTCTGATTCGGTCTTGTGTCATGTGTACTAGCGGACTGTGTATTGTTTAGTGACATGCAGTATGCGAAAAATATCCTCCATACTATTTTCCAACTGCACGGTGGAAGCGTCATAAAGCCCGTGCGCGGCCATGCTCATGTGTTTGTTGATGTTGAAGGAAAACGTCCGTGAAGCTGCGCCTCATTTTTAAAGCAAAGCTGCACGTCATATTTATGGGACCAAAATGTTTGTTTACTTTCTGAAAAGTATGCTCCCGATTATACTCTATACTAGAAATAAGTACAGTATATCATCCGGGGATTTTAAGTGTATTACATTTAGAGAACAATTTGCCTACTTAACAACTTTACTATCCAGTGTACTCAATAAGCATACTATGGAAGGGCGCTGATTCGGACACAGCTCTGGTGCCTGCTGGGAGGGAGGGTGGAGGGGCTGACAATTTGGAAGGAACTAACCACAATGGTGGCTGATAATTTTAGCTAAAGAATGACTCATCTCAACTCCTCTAGCACTTCCTTTTTTAAAATGTATTTGTCACTATATTTATTGTTAGCAGCAACTGCTTTTTATAAAGTGGCTAACGGCAACAGAAGGATGACAGCACGGGAGTGGGCCGGTCTGTATGGAAGCTTCTCTCTGATAAGCCCTTAAACCTCTTTATATCCCAAGTGCCTCTACAGACCAAATACCATCAGGCAACTTTTAGCTGTCCAAAATATCCCTGGACGACATAATGAATTTAATGCTTTGTTGGAAAGGATTAGGCTCAGTTGATTAACTGATGGCAGGTATGCCTTTTTCAAAAAACAAAAAACAAAAAACCAATGACATTTAGTTCCTTGGCAGAGTTTATTTGAGAGTACCCTGTCTGCTGTGGTATGTATTTCGCTCTTGTGCTATGTGTTTTGTAATGGATAGAAAGGAACTTTCCAACTGCTCCTGTTTTTCCGTTCTAAGGAGTGGCAGAACTCTGGCTTTCTGTCTATACTTACCATCAGGCACTTAAGCTTGGTATTGATCCATTTCCTGCAGGGCATGCTGGGTATTGATCTATTTCCTACAGGGCAGTGGGAATTCTGAATGGTGCAATCAAAGGCCAATATTACACAAGATCATGTATTTATATGTAATCCTGGGTTTGGCCAATTGCACTCTAAATCATAGAGTGCTTTCTTTATTACATATAATATACCCCTGCAAAAATGTATTGAAATGTAATTGTATATCGAATTACAACACAATAATGCAAATGCATTTCAATTTATAGTTTGAATAATCCTGTTTTACAAGCTGCTTTAGAGTCAATTGAAGAGTATTTTATTGCTTTAGACCAGAGGTGCAAGGCAAGGGTCGATCCGCTTCAGGATTTTGTGACAACTTCTTCTCTTAATTATTGAATTAGCTCAATCATATCTTGATCTTGACATTTGCATAAGCACCATCTACAGCCACAGACTGCAAGTGTGTCCTATAAGAATGTGCTGTGCTCAAGTACAGGAGTGAACCAGCATAGTTTATAGAGCTGTCAGAAAACTAAAACAAAGGTAATTGGTTGAAACAAAAACCAGTATGCAGACTAGGCCTCCAGGACTGGGGTTGTGTGCACCCCTGCTTTAGGCCAAGAAAAGGCAAAGAAAAGGCAAATGTGCTTATACCAGCCATTGTACAGCCAGCTGGTTACCAGAAATATAATATAATATTCTATAAGTATAAGAAATATCCTTCATTGCACATTAAACCGTCTGGACCAAAAATACATTTAAAATGACATAATACCCTGGTATTCAAATCACGGTCCTCGAGGTCCGAGACCTGCTGGTTTTCCACCCTCCCTTTACCTGGCAGTCAGGTGTGACGACAGTCTGGCCAATCACTAGCACTAGTTGTTCAGTTAATTACCTGGGAGAAGGAAAACCAGGGCCAGACTTGGATTCGAGGTCCAGATTTGAATATCCATGACATAATATATTTTTTAAACCCAGTAATTGAACTATTCCTTTAGAAGTGATTAACAACAATAGTAAAAAATAGTACATTTGCTAGTAAAATTCCAAGTATAGACGGTGTTTAATCTGCACACAGAAACAGAATGAACAACAATGATATCAAGGTAGTTCACTGATCACTGATGTGAAGAACATCCTGTGTGCTTGGAGACATTTCCTGTGAAATGGCAGGAGAAATTGGATCCAGTGATATAACGAGAGACTGCATGTTGTACAATGGAAGCAGGCCAATAATGAAACGTTTGTGAAAATGTACTGCGTTTTTGAAAAGTAAAAACATCTCGAGAGCTTGTTTTAAAATGCAAAAACGCTTTTGAGTCTCCATTTTACAAGAGAATAGAGAACACAGTGGGTCTTTAATTAGAATTTTGTGCAAACTTCTTTGACTTCATGTGCCCAGGCCCCTGACACTGCGTTAAACTAGAAATAAGAGGAGGTGAAAGGTAAAGTCAATCTGCCGATGAATTGAAGGGCTCAAGATGTGTCTTGTGAGGATCACATAGCAAGGGGGGTGGGTACAGCTAACGGCTCCTCGCGTAAATCTGGAATGAAAACCGTTTCAGCTTTCTTGGCACAATGTTCTGTCTTCAAGTAAATTTTTTTTAACGCCCCCGCTTCTCACTTCCTTTCTCTCTTAGAGAGTAATTTAAGGTTGTAGCCTATAAAAGCACTATTTCCTTTCCCTTACCCAATTATTATTATTATCATTATTATTATTTTAAACCAGACTGTAGTTTATATATATAGTAGGGCCTACGAGTAATTTGATTCCCACTGCTATGTGTGTGCAGAGATTCTAGCTAGTACGAAGGTGAAACCACCCTTTGAAGTGGAGCAGAGTAGCTATTTATCCACCTGCATAAACAAAAAGATAATATAGTGCTTCACAAAGAGGCCAACTTTTGTTTTGTGTCCTCCCAAGGGGAGGTGTGCTTTTAGTTTCAAGTTCTTTGAGCTGCTGTTCTAACCCGCAGTAAATTTGTTTTTGTTTTGTTTTGATTTGTTCAAGGTCATTCAAAAAGCAATGGCCAAAATGGCCACTTTTTGTTACATGGTCTCATTAACATTGTTCATTTCAATATTTTTTTTTTTCCAGTGTCCTGGATGTGCTTATCAAAGTGTGCTACATTTCACAATTCCCGGCTTCCCAGTGGAAATCTTCACCACCAATTAATTCAGCTGTGAGTTGAATTGAGCACACCACATTCATTACGAGGCTTGTTAAAACAGTTTTCCATGAACAATGCTAGGAGGCCAGCCAGTTGTTTTAACATATTTGTTCAGCTGTGAGGTTTCCCCCGCCGAGTGTGAAAAGAACAGCTATACAAATTAAATATACAAACTGTTCCATTTTCCCTCTCTGCGCATGTGAAACTAGCCAATGTGGACTTTCACTGTCTGCTTCATTATGAGGTTCCATTGCAAAGTTAGTTATTTTCTGAGCTGCATGCTATTGCCTCATCTTCAAACGTAAGTTAAATGTGTTCTTAGTGGCTAAACTGCTCTTACTTACACAATTATACTCAGGGTCCCTCAGTAACAGTTGCGACGACACCAGGGAGTGACAGTAATACAAAACATGGAACAGTGAAAGCACAAAATAATCAGAATGAATAAACATGGTAAAAATAAGAAACAAACTAACACAGAATACAGAAACCTAACAATATTGGTACCCTGTGATACTGTTCTACTTTGTATCAGAATGTCATGGTGCACACTTTGTCCAAACACAACATTCATATTCTGGGTTGCACAGTGGTGCAGTGAGTTGCGCTGTTACCTCACAGCAAGAAGGCAGGGAGTTCGAATCCCGGCCGGGGCCTTACTGTGTGGAGTTTGCACGATCTCCCCATGTCCAGAGGTATAAAATCCGGGGGTAAGAAAGTAAAAGTACTGCCATGTGTTTCTTCCAGCCATGAACTCAGCCAGTTGATTTCACTAATTAGTTCTACCTCCTGGCTGAAGAATTGCGCGAATTAGCAAATCCAGGTGATTGGAACAAAATACTGGGGAGGACTTTTACTTTGTGAACCTGGATTTTACACCTCTGCCCGTGTCCATGTGGGTTTCCTCCCACAATCAACAAACAAGACATGCAGGTTAGCTGACTTGGGGGCATTAAGGGCCTGTTAAGGAACCGTAAAGCAGCATGCATATTAAGTCAACATTCCCTGTATAAATTATAGTGTTAAATAAAAAATATCTTCCTCTGCAACTGCTTCAACCTGCTTCAATATTGCTGCTCTGGGCAGGTTCTGCTTCTAAAAAATATGACCCTTCTCTGCAGGCCCACACCCCTTCTCTCTGATCTCTTACTCTTTAGGGGCGGAAGCAATGGTACAATCGAATAAGGTTCAGATTTAGGAACATCCAGCTCGGTAAGCCTCGGTAACGTCTCCTGACACCTCGTGGAATGCATTTATTTTATGAATCTGTCCTCTCGCAAAAGAAAACACATAAAATATGTGCTGTATGTCACCCCAGATAGAAAGGGGATCAGAAGTGAAATGAAATATAGCAATGTGAGCAAACACAATAAAGAATATGATTGTTCCCTCACTGTGTGATGGGATTCTCATCCATTGTTATTCCGTCTGGCGAAAAGTTGAACACATTGTATAATATGTTTAGAACGGGGTTGCTGGAAAGGGGGCCCTCCTCACCTTTGACCCCCTCACTTTTTCCTCTCAGTTTAGCACTGATATTTCAACGTTATGAATAAAATATTATATTTCCGACGTGGCCCTGCTCTCTCCCTAAGTCGACAGAGGCGGTTCTTAATTGGAGCCCCGTAATTCAGAAATTCAGAAATGATTCTGGCGCCCTTCGTTGGAAAGCCTCGTCATCAGGACTTTTATTCGTCTTAAGTAACAGCACAGTGGCGGTCCTGTCCATGCTATTTTCCGTTATTCCTAAAATGCGGCTGCATGTTCCATGATCTTGGCATTTGTCACATCACCAGTACAATAGATAATTCCAGCCCGAGGCATGTAATGGGAAGGGTGCCAAGTAGCCAGGGAGGTGTCAACGGTGACTGTTCATTGACAAGGTCAAGGAGTTGGTACTTCTGTGTCTGTGTGTGTGTGTGTGTGTGTGTGTGTGTGTGCATGTCCATGTAACTGTGTGTGGGGGTGTCTGTGTGTGTGTGTGTGTGTGTGTGTGTGTGTGTGTGTGTGTGTGTGTGTATGTGTGCATGTCCATGTAACTGTGTGTGGGGGTGTCTGTGTGTGTGTGTGTGTGTGCATGTCCATGTAACTGTGTGTGGGGGTGTCTGTGTGTGTGTGTGTGTGTGTGTGTGTGTGTATGTGTGCATGTCCATGTAACTGTGTGTGGGGGTGTCTCTGTGTGTGTGTGTGTGTGTGTGTGTGTGTGTGTGTGTGTGTGTGTGTGTGTGTGTGTGTGTGTGTGTGTGTGTGTGTGTGTGTATGTTTACGTAACTGTGTGTGGGGGTGTCTCTGTGTGTGTGTGTGTGTGTGTGTGTGTGTATGTTTACGTAACTGTGTGTGGGGGTGTCTCTGTGGGTTCCGACTGAGGAAGAACTGGAAAACCAGCAATATGGATTGTCCTCGTTCCAATTCCTGCTGAAACTGTACAGGTATGTCTGAATCCTGCTCACCTGTCCTTGGTTTCCGCCGCCCCCCAATACACACCTGTTTAATGTACAGTGCACCTGTGTCTCACTGTTCTACCCACTTCTTAGAGATTTCAATCAGACCCCATCTGTTACAGTCACTCACTGTCACAAAAGGGCTTCCGTTCCGTGATTTCTGAGATCTGCGTCAACAACCCAAGTCTCTGATGTTTGCCTTTGTTTCTAATAAGGGTTGTTTCACTGGAAAATCACCGGGAATTTTCCATGAACTGCACCGCTGACAATGTATGTATCTCTAGAACAAATGACTGAATGTACCAATGTACCTCAAACCACCAGTTTGAAATTTTTTTTTTTTTTTCTCACCAAACACTTCCCTGTTTTCAAACGCAGTCTGTTTCTAATGCAGCCCCCTGCCTTGTATATAATGGTGCTTTGTTTAAAGGGTAACATGCGGGAAACGTGTGATTTTCTTAGCACAAGCGCTTCATACTGAAAAAGGGAAGAAACTTGTTTCACTTTAGAGAAATATCGTTTATTCCGCAGGAATGTCACACACTGACGTCAACTCTGCTTCTTATAGTGTTCAATGAATGGATTCTTGATTCTCTAGTTCCTATTAAAAGCTCCCATTTGTTTGCTGATCTCCATAGCAGCCTTTGAGAAGTGCAGATGGATGGCCTGAAGCATATAACTTGCGATGGAATATTTATATTTATTTAAAAATTCTGTTGAAGTCAAGGCTTTGTTTCAAAATCATCCATGAAGCCCTTGACCCCACATTTTCTGTGTGGAGAAAGGCCGCTCTAAACTGTGGCCATCGAGGTGACCCTTACAGAAATTGAACATACTGCAGTCTCTGGTAAATATTAGGACCTTTTGGAAAATAGAATGATAAATGTATTTCACAGCAATGTATTTCAAAATAATTTTGTCTACTGTGAGGACTTGGTGAGGAAGTAAAACCATAGAATTGAATGTGTACTTTCTTTTTCTCGTTCCACTATTTATTGAAAGTGGAAATAATTTGTATATTTTTCTATTTATTTTGACGTGTTGCAATACCCTTTCTGATATTGATTATCTGTGTTACACCAATATACACTGCCAGGCCAAAAAAAAAGTCGCCATTGCACCCGTCATGCATAGTGCCCACTGTACAAGCCTCTGGAGGCAGTGTTATGATCTGGGGTTGCTTCAGTTGGTCAGGTCTAGGCTCAGCAACATTATGCAGCAATAAAATGAAGTCAGCGAAGTACCTGAATGTACTGAATGACCAGGTTATCCCATCAATGGGCATATGCCAGGATGACAATGCCAAGATTCATCGGGCTCAAATTGTGAAAGAGTGGTTCAGGGAGCATGAGGAATCATTTTCACACATGAATTAGCCACCAGATTCCTGACCTTAACCCCATTGAAAGTCTTTGTGATGTGCTGGAGAAGACTTCACGGAGTGGTTTGACTCTCCCGTCGTCAATGCAAGATCTCAGCCAAAAACTTATGCTACTCTGGATGGAAATAAATGTTGTGACATTGCATAAGGTTGTCGAAACAATGCCACAACAAATGCGCGCCGTAATCAAAGCTAAAGGCGGTCCAACGAAATATTGGAGTGTGCAACTTTTTTTTTGGCCGGGCAGTGTATTAGGGTTTGTTTAATTTCTGCGACTTTAGCCATGGTTTTACTGTGTGAACTAAACTTAATGTTCATAGATTTGGGTAGACTTTATGATAGAATTGAACTTTATGTGACCTGTGCTTGCATTCGTTCCTGAGGTATGCACTTATTGTACGTCATTTTGAATGAAAGCATCTGCTAGATGAATGTGATGTAATGTAAGGCGTGGGAGGTCCTGAAATAAACCATCCATGAAGGGCAAACCATAGATGGCCACGTTGATTATAGGAGGCATTGGACCAGCATCACAGAATCAACTGTAACCACCCTACAATCCATCACCACCTCCTCTGTCCAGGCTGGTGGGTGGTTGACAGTATTTCTACTTTTTTTAACAAAACATGTGATGAGAATGTTCTTATCTGAACATTCTAATGCTGATGGAACACTCATTACTGGTAACTGAAAGTGAAAGTGAGTTCTAGGACACTGACTGAAAAAAACATTCCAAAAAGCCGACTCTTCAAACGGTTTTAACGGCTTGGTCTACCACACAAACTCTCAAAGAACCCAAAATAAGGTGAAATTCCCCCATATTATACAACGTCTCGACACAAGGACAGGTAAAAAGAAGAGAAGGTAACTCCTGCAGGTTCTGTCAGGTACATAATGTAGTCCTGTCATTCACTTGTAAAACGGTAGCAGCACCCAACTGATTTTAACTTAAATTCCATAGAGCTGTTTTCTTTTTACCCTTGATATTTCATATCGTCCAAAGGAAAAAAAAATGAACATACTGTTTTCAAATCGATGCTGTGTATTAGTTATGGTTTAAACAACTGAATTAACCCTTCTTTTTCATTTGTCTCCTAAAATGTCAAGTTCCCTGTTGTATTGTAGGTCCACTCCTCTCCAACTGAAATTCGGGAGAGCATAGACAAGCACACCTGTTCTCCAAGGTATGTTCTGACTGCTGCCAATTCACCTACAACCTCCTGTCCATCAGCAGGGCTGCGCAGCCGTTGTGTTAAAGGAGTACACCACAAGCGCAGCTTGTGCAGGCAGACTGCAGCTGCCTAACCTCCCAAGACCCGGCAATTATTGTTTTGTCCCCTCTAGGGGACATGAGTCTGGTCTTAATATTAAAGGGATAGTTTGGAATTTTGGACATAATGTCTCAATTACGACTTACCCATGATGTAGTTGATTGATGGAAACCATTTTCATATAATTCCATGCTGTCCCTTCTTTTGGACATACACACATTGCTAATGCTAGCGCAACTCTAAGGTAACTAGTAGCATCCGCTACCAAACGCACTTAAACACGCCACAGTGCACCCAAAGCAAATTAAATACGAAGACAGTCTATCGGGGTTATTTTCAGTGATTATACCATCATTTGAAGTCAAACTATCGTTGAATCCTTTACTTTGTGCTCACCTAAATTCTCAGTGGAAGTACGGCGGCGTAGGTAACGTAAAGTATAGCTCTGCCGCCGTATGTAGTGCCGGCCAACAACAATATTGCGCATGTGAAAGAATCAGACTAGTAGTATTGTTAGCTAACGTTCAGGTAAGATGGTATTTCAGTGTGTATTTCAAGGTTGTTCAAATCATGCAAAAAAAATGGGCACCACAAAGTTTTCACCGATTTCCAGTGGAAGATCAACAAAGAAAACAGCTGTGGCTTCTTGCTGCTCGCATGGATGTCAACACACCAATTGAGACTCTAAAAAAGTTAAAAGTGTGTAGTGACCATTTCACAGAGGATGACTATGTGAAAATCAAAAAAGGACGGTCGGGACACCCTCTACTGAAGGAGACTGCTGTGCCATCTCCTGTTTTTCTTCATGCACCGAAAACAACTGACGAGCAGGTAACTAATAAATGATTGCATGCGCGATCTATCTATTCAATTTAGCTAGCTAGTTGCCATGATTGGGAAGTCATGGAAGTGGTCAAACTTTTCCTGCAAATTGGTAGCCAGTGTGCTTGCTTGTATATACTGTGTTATTCTGTAGCATGTTTGTGTTTAGCTGACTTGTTGTCTACCAAATATGTAACTTTATGGCAAAACGGATTGTGTCGGCAACTGTGGAGTAGCCTACAACAGATACCCTGGCTAATCTACAGCTAGCTCCGCCGCCGTACTTCCACAGAGAATATAGGTCAGCACAAAGTAAAGGATTCAACGATAGTTTGACTTCAAAAATGATGGTATAATCACTGAAAATAACCCAGATAGACTGTCGTCGTATTTTATTTGCTTTGGGTGCACTGTGGAGTGTTTAAGTGTGTTTGGTAGGCTAGTGGATGCTACCTTAGAGTTGCGCTAGCATTAGCAATGTGTGTATGTCCAAAAGAAGGGACAGCATGGAATTATCTGAAAATGGTTTCCACCAATCAACTACATCATGGGGAAGTCGTAATTGAGACATTATGTCCAAAATTCCGAACTATCCCTTTAAGAACCATATATTCTTCTATACTGAAACCTACAGTACTAAGGGGCATTCAAAAAAATAAAATGAAATATAAGAAATATTTTGGAAAATATTTTCACTGCAACAGCACCGTTTGCGTGGGTTTCCTCCCACACCAAAGCCATGTATGTCAGGTTAGGTATACTCCTGCCATTTCCCTAGAAATGGAGTTGGTCCCCGGGTGCTGCACTGTGGCTGCCCACTGCTCCAAAGTAGTTAGGATGGGTCAAATGCAGAGGGCAAATTACCCCACGGGGTCAATAAAGTATATCTTATCTTTGTTATCCAGGATATTTGTATTGTGTCAAAAAAAAACTTTTTTTCTGCTGGGTCTCAGAGGTGCTTCTGTGCAATGGATTGTGGGAAGCTCTGAGAACCTCCATCCTTCCCTCCCTGGCCCATGCTATGACCAATTTTGTGGCGCCCCAATGGGACCGACTGTGTTTTGCCAAATTCTGTGTTGCCCCTGGTGATAATGGTTGCTTACATCGTCAGGAAATGATTGTGAAGCCAGAGGACTCTTCACGTGCAGCTCAATAGACGAGCCTGTGGGCACCCAGTCAACCTGCAGGCGGCGCTGTTGTGCAATGACATCGCGTATCCTCAGTACATTCAATAGTTTAATGCAGGGAATTAAATTAATTCTGGCTTGCGGGTTCTAAAAATCACCAGCTATTTTCAACATCTTACCAGCCACATTACCTTTTACAATAGAACACAACTTGGTTTGTTACCAGCCACAATCAACATTTAACCAGCCTTTGTCTGGTGGCTGGTGTTAATTTCATACCCTGCTAATGACTCCTGTATAAAAATGAAAGCAAGGTTACATTTGCAGTCTGGAGCTTGAGCTCGTGGCTGAAATGAAAAAGAAAATCAGATGAAATAAATGACTGGGCTATTTAAAGAATCTGGAGCAGACAGTCGTGTGAAATCCTAAAACAGATCCGTCCTTTATCGTGCAGCTCAGCTGCACATCTCTACAAAGATCTACAACATTTAGGTAATGTTTGCAATTCTTAGTGTGTGACATTTCTTAAAATAGGGGAAAAAATCTATCCTTTTTTAAAAGAAAATCAGAATGGTAATCCAAAAAAAACTGTTATCGGAAAAAAGAAATAGCTAAATATTTGTCAAAGCTAATGTTTTATTGTCATTTCGGTTCGTTTGTTTTATATTTTTTATTTTTAGAAAAACATCTTTCTGTTCCGAGTTCTTTTTTGCACTGCAGCACAGGCAATATTTCCAAGTGCACAGAGAATGTTAATGAATTGGTACAAGGAATGGAGAAAGTTTCCATACACTCTTATTACTGCAATGTTTCCTTTTGTTTACTGGATGTGGATATATTAACTACTAAGGCCCAGGCACAGGCAGTTCTTTTGTCTGGCTGCGACACTCATTGGCCTCATTTAAAAAGCCCAAGCTAATGTGACATAATCTATGTGCTAAAGAAGCCACAACCATGATGTTACCCTTCTAAAAGAAAAGCTAATGGCCTCAGATATTATAGCTTTGTAAAAAGCCAAGGAAGGAGTCCATAATTGTATTCCCATTAACCTTGCAGTCTATAGCCCCCAGAGACCCGGAAATTCAATTCATCCCCTGTAGGGGGGCATGAGTCTCTGGTCTTAATCGCAAGGACCATATATTGTAGCCTATCGTGCTGAACACTACACGACAAGAGACATTCAATAATATTTTTGAAAATATTTTCACTGCGACATATTTTTGTCATCCTTGTCAACTTGTATTATGTCAAAAAAAAAGTTTTAAAAAAAAACTTTTCTGCTGGCTCTCGGGAGGCTATCGAAATGTTGTTTATGAAGTTGGCTCGATTTTGGGACTTAAGGATGAAAAAAAGCCAGCTGGCATTTACTGTAAATCCTGCAAGTCAGTGCAAAATCGATGACAACTCAGCTTGTTGGTTCAAGAAGCCATAGTTGGCGATACTGATACAAATCTGAAGTGCCTGTGTTGCATGGCTTTTTCACTGCCGCTAATTTGTCACAAACGCTAACTGGCACTTTGTCTTGTTTGGTCTTTTTTTTCTCCCAAAAAGTGGTGTCAACCCTTTTTTAAATTTTAATTCCCTCCATGTTAAAACAGTAAGGTGGACTCAAGCCTGAGAAGGAACAGCTGTATTTGCGTTTCTTCATTGACGAGTCTGTCACAAGAAGCCATTTGCAACTTTGCCTTCAATTTAATTTCCTTGGCTTCTTCCAAAGACACGCAAGCTTTTTTTTTTTTTTGCTGACAAGCAAACAAGCTGGCCCTTCCAGAAATAAAATACACTGCAATATATTGTAAATACAGTATGTGGACTTTCTGAAAACTATAATGGCAAATACTGTATGTGGCACAACAGGGTATTTTAAAAATAATACATTGCAATATCAAAAAGTGGTAATAATTTGTATACTTGCCCATAAATTGTGTTCTGTTGCTATATCATTATGATACAATGTATTTAGTTTTAATATATATGCAGCATATTCAGTTAGTAGCCCTTCTCAGTATAGAATTGCAGCCATTATGGAAATGGGGTTGGGAGAACAGTACATCAACATTCAATTTCCACTGAAAGGATGCATGTGCATTCTGCTGCAGTCATATTACCAGGGAGCTAAATTGCATGTCTTTCCACCTGTGGCACCAGCTCATAGCTCAGGTAATGGCGTCCGTCTCCCGCGACCCCACCCTGTACGGATTGATTTTACATCACACTGCACTACAAGAAATAACATTTAACTGACTGATGACTGCGGCCTGGCCTCTCCCAGGCCCGAGACGGACCCTGCTCATCGAAGCAAATCACGCACCCCATATAGTACCGAAATGTATCACTCTTACCCTGCAACTGGTCATTCCCCCTCAGACATGTGGAATTAACCCTTTGAAGAGTCGGTTTTTTTGCAATGTTTTTTTTTTTCCTTTCAGAATTCTAAGACCAGTGTTCTAGAACTCAACTTCTTTGATTGTTACATCAGCATTAGAATGTTCAGTTGAGAACAGTCTAATCGCATCTTTGCAATCGCACACCTTAAAGGGTCACAAATGTTTATATTGAACATCGTTTCCGGCTGCCGCTGCTGCTACTGTCGCGGCTGATTTGGGCTTCGTCTCCCGCTGTGGCATTTGCATCAGATGCCGGCAACATCTGGGCCTCTTTCATGTCATTTCCTTCTATTTTTTCCCCATCTTCCCATCTGTCTGTTTTCTTCTTCTCCCAACAAGGAAGCCAAGGCTGCCCAGCTCCATTCTCATTCTACTGATATGCAGTAGGCAGGCGTGTGGTCATTGAAAAACTCCCCTCCCCCCCCCACACAGCTTCAACCTACAGTACATATCAGCCTGTTCTTCTCTCGTTTTTTCTTTTTTTTGAATGAATGACTGAGTGAGTGCGACAGATCGACTGACCTTTAACTGATCTGAATGACTCATCCTATTTAATCAGCCTACTATAAATCACACCATATAGATCACCGAATCTGTCAAGCTGCTCTGCGGTATTGATTAGAAAAAGGCTGCGTTCTACCCATCTGTTGATTTTGTGGCTAGATTCTCTGTGTGTATATCACATCCACAAATGATATGTATAAGTGTTGGAACAGTTGTGTGAAATTGGTTGTTTTTCCTCTGTACTAATCAAATTTGTATTTCCAAAGCAACCAATGACTTTGAGGCAACATTCTCAGTGTTTGCATTTATTTCATGTGTTTTTTTTAAACAGACAGACAACTGTATACACACACATACATATATACCCACACACACACACACACACACACACACATATGTGTGTGCGTGTGTGTTTACAGTAACCTATATACACTGCCTGGCCAAAAAGAAAGTCGCCGTTGCACCCGTCATGCATAGTGCCCACTGTACAAGCCTCTGGAGGCAGTGTTATGATCTGGGGTTACTTCAATTGGTCAGGGTCTAAGCTCAGCAACATTATGCAGCAATAAAATGAAGTCAGCTGAGTACCTGAATGTACTGAATGACCAGGTTATCCCATCAATGGGCATATTCCAGGAAGACAATGCCAAGATTCATCGGGCTCAAATTGTGAAAGAGTGGTTCAGGGAGCATGAGGAATCCTTTGCACACATGAATTGGCCTTAACCGCATGAAAGTCTTTGGGATGTGCTGGAGAAGACTTCACGGAGTGGTTAGACTCTCCCGTCGTCAATACAAGATCTCGGCCAAAAATTAATGCAACTCTGGACGGAAATAAATGTTGTGACGTTGCATAAGGTTGTCGAAACAATGCCACGACGAATGTGTGCCATAATCAAAGCTAAAGACGGTCCAACGAAATATTGGAGTGTGCAACTTTTTTTTTGGCCAGGCAGTGTATTTATATGTATAAAGTGGAGTTTGTTCGGTACAGATTCTTGTACGTTATTAAACTTTGCTGTTGTTCAGTAATTTTCTGTTTATTATGCAGTCCCTCTTCCAGCATTAAAATATTAATTACCAGCTGGGTCAGCATAGCTGTGGAAATAAATGACTACTCACACAAAAACAAACGGAAGGCATCGGATTGTAAATATTGTTTAATATGCGTTTTGATAATGCGTGTTCTGGCCCCTCAGGGGTAGAATGAACAGTCAGCTCCCCCACAACTGCAGAGGTGGGCAGATTCGAGAGCCACCTCTTTAGGCTGTACCGAGGCTCCTCCCACTCCAGCACCTTTACCTGCCCTATCACCTGATTAAAGTCTCTTTTCTTTTCAGAGCCGACGCCCTGCTGAAAATTCCCGCTAAGACCAGCTGGGATTCTAATCAACACTTCTGGCTGGTCAAAGCTGGTCTGTGGCTGGTCAAAGCTGGTCTTTGGCTGGTCACAGCTGGTCTGTGGCTGGTCAAAGCCGGTCTGTGGCTGGTGAAGGCTGGTTAAGCCTGGTAGAGTAAGCTGGCGGACCAAACTGGTGGACTATAGGCTGGTCAGCTGGTGATCGGCCAGCTAAAACCAGCTGGAAGTGTCGAAAATACAGCTTAAACCAGCTTAGACTGGTTTAAGCCAGAGTGTTCACCAGGGGTTCTTTGAAGTTGTTCATTTAATTTATCTTAATGCTCACAAGGGTGTGTTGTTCGGTAGGGTCATCCATAAGCTGTCAATCACGTCTGCACTCCTGTGCTTGCTGTATCTCTTGGGGCTGTTCCCCTCGGGGGAATTATTGCACTTCGATCCCTGGTGTGCATTGTGTGCTTGTATTGGCATTGTACGTCACTCAGGATAAGAGTGTCTGCTATATTCCAATAAAGTAAAATAAAATAAAGTACAATAATAAATAATCTAATCTACTCTAATCTACTTCAGAGGTTGCCAAGTGGCTCATCCTGTTAAGATACTGTTTGTGTGTGTGGATGGACCCTGTGGTCTAGTGGCAACAAAAAAAAAATACGCTAGTGCTAACTGGACTGACTGGTAGTCCTGTAAGGTGACACATAATTGGCTGGCAGTCCCGTGAGGTGACACATAATTGGCTGTGGTGTTGCTCAAGTAGGAGGGGCTATGACACGGGCCGGTGGTGTGGTGGATAGCACCGTTGCCTCACAGCCAGAAGATCCCGGGTTGTAATCCAGGCCAGGGCCCTTCTGTGTGGAGTTTGCATGTTCTCATTGGTCCAAGTAGAAATTATTCGCTTGTTTTAAGTTACTTTTCTTGACAAGTAAAATTAATCTTACCCCATTGGCAAGTCTTGAAATTAGTAAAACTATCCCACCCCCATTGGCAATCTTTTTGTCTTATTTAGCAAAAAAGTAATATAAATAAGATTTAGAATAAGTCTAAATCTAAGACTAAAATGCTTGATAAGATTTATTTATTTTTAGGTTTTTGCAGTGTGCTACAGGAAAAGAGGCGATGGCTTGATATTCCATGATTCATAGATACACCTGCATGCTGGCCCTCTCCCAAACTGAGAGTGGAGGTGTTAACAATGAGACTGGTGATACGACTCGCAAAACAAATTGGGAAAAGCATAAACAAACTCTTCATGTCATGCAATTAGAGGGTAGGTGCTACACATTGGTGGTGGAAGAGGCGAGTTTTCCCCTCATCACTGTAAGCGCTTTGAATATCGAGAAAGGCGCTATATAAATGCAAGGTATTATTATTATTATTATTAATAATTATGTGTGTACATAAAAAAACAAAGACACTGCTTAAATGGTTACTTTCAAAATAATGTTTTTTTTTTTTGCAAACTAGGTTTTCAACAGAATAAAGTCCTCTGGGGGGTCCTTGAAAGTACTATAGGGGGTCCCTGGCCAGACTTGATATGCAATAACACAGATTTCAAATATAAATTTTTTAAATATGTATTAATATAACCCTTTTTAACTTATGATGGGGTCCCCTGGATGCCTTTGAGCCTGAGTTGGGGTTGGGGGGGGGGGGGGGGGGGGGGGACTATTGTGGGGGTGATTGTAATGAAGCAGTGGATCTGAAGCAGTCTTCTACCCAGTAGCATTTTTTTTGTGATGGCATCCATTACAATGTTACAAATTCTGAAATAAAATAAATGTAATTCTGGTCGCATTACGGACTCCTTTTAAAAAAAATGTATTTTCGGTATTTTTGGTAGCCAATTGAAGACCCTGGTGCTAAAAGTACTGAAGTCACAAAATGTCTATTTTGAGAAAATCAAATCCGAAAATATCATTGATCCATAAAATTGTGCTGTTTTTATGCATTGCTTAGGCACCTTTTCTGTTAACAATATTTATAGGGTGGACTTAGCTAAACAAATACAACATGTTTCTATGCTCAACTTGAATTGTCTAAAAATGTGACTTCAGTACTTTTAGCACCAGGGTCTTCAATTGGACCCTATGTAATTCAATTCCCCCTGTGCAGCAACCGCTAGAGAATCCCCACTACAACCCTGTCAGCCGCCAATTGCCACGCCCTCAAGGCCCCGGCCATGCTCGGATCTAGCAGGACCGGGGATCGAGCCCCCGATCCTCGGGGCGCAACTGCACAAACTGAAAGTCTGTGCTTTTACTGCTACACCACTGTGGCGGCCATTATGGGCTCCTTTTTATGGAGTTGAAATGCTCGCCAAGCTGTCTGAAGAAAAGGCCGAATTCTATAATGTCTGGAATCATTCCTCCAGTTACATAAAATAATCATATATGCATGTGAACTTATATAAAAAAAGAAACAGAGAAATTATTGGAGAAATATTGTTGTCCTATGTTAAATGTGAAAACCAATAAAATATTAATTATAATTATAGTATTCCACAAAAGCAGGATTACTGAGTTAGCTGGATAACTGCACTGAGTAAAACCCGGAACCCTCCCAAACTCGGACCAGGGACTGTAGTAAAAAGAACTGTTCCGGGTTTTACTTTTTAGTGCAGTTATCCGGCCAACTCAGTAATCCTGTTTTGTGAAATATCCCCCTGATCGGCTGTTGGAACCTTACCAAGTCAGTGACATTTATTTAGCAATTATGCATTTGAACCCAGGTGGGTTCAAAATCCACATAGGTGGACCTCATTAACATTTTTGTGCTTGATTTACTAAGACCTTTAGCGGGTGCAAAACCATATAGCACACACAAAACCAATATCATGACAAATGATTGGTCATGGTATTTGTTTTGCACCAATCATTGGTTGTGTTATTAGTTTTGTGTGTGCTAAAAGTTTTTGCAGGTTATTTTCAGGGTTATATAATTCTGAAAACATCTAAATTCTTTTATTTCATTTTGACATTATAATTACTATTATAGTTACTAATATATCTCATTCAATTTGACCCAATTTTTTTTGTTTTTGTTTTTGACGTCTCTTAAAAAACTTGGCACTATATGACTTTTCCTAATTTGTTCCAATAGTAATCATGCAATATACATAGGCCTAATACTAGGTTTTCAAAAGTCCGATACCAATGTTGTATGCAAAGGTGTCATTTGTGGGGTAACGGTATAAAATGTAAGAATTTGACAATTTGACCCCAAACATAAAAGGCATCAAAAAATGTGGGTGTTAAATATACTTTAATTTGATTTTGCGAGAAATAATTAATGGGGGATGAAAACATTCTGAAGGCACTGTATGTATGAAATTAAAGTGAATATAATGCATGTATTTATGGAAATGATAAGAGATTTACTTGTCCAACTGTATGCTTCCTCTAACAGTGGAGAGGCTTAGAGATTATCACTCAAGCAATTTCAGTTGAACAAAATATCCTTGTGATCATAATGATCTGGACATCAGCTCCTGCTTGAGTCTGGCTTGGACCTGCAGAATGACATTGCTGTATTGTTTCTCATCTCAAGGATAAACGAGGAGGCATAAATCTGACTGCTGCTGTCAAACGTTAAAGCACAGGCAGACACACACACACACACACACACACACACACACACACACAAACACAAACATTTTGTAATTGTTTACAATTTTCACAACATACATATGTGCTACAACCTAGAATCATCAGAGTAACAGGGTTATTTATGTATTCTGGTTTTATGACTTTATATATATATAATGTAGCTCTGTAACACCCAATGTAGGCCTAATGTATATATATATATAATATTATAATAATATATAATAATTTTTTATTTAATTCCCTCGTTAATTTGCCCTGTTAATTAGCTATTTACAGCTGCCGGGGGACAAATTGTGAGAAATATTCACGTGAGTCAATGGAGTTTTTTAGGGGGAATTAAATGCAAGCCGACTCCGGGCCGCTCAATCAACCAGCAGGGCGCGCTATTGAGCCCTGTTATTGAAATCAAGGCCCTCGTGGGCTGAGTACTGCTGGTTTTCCACCCTCCCTTTACCTGGGCGTCAGGTAAAACACCTGATTCCACTAATCACCCACTAGAGTCTTCTTAAGACCTTGATTAGTAGAATCAGGTGTGTAACTGCTTGGCTGAAACAAAACCCTGCACCCACACCGGCCCTTTCTGGATAAGATTGAGTACCCCTGCTATAGAGTGATAAATCATGGGCCTTTAACCAACTGACCCTACTGTCCCTGGGCGACACAACCGCCAAATGTGCACCGTCCAGCGCAGCTACTGGACACAGTGACACTGAAACTGTCCGGATTGGATCCGTGACTGTGGGGCTCCTCCATGTAACACAACGACACGGCTGTATATACTGTAAAGGCCCGTCCACTTCAAGAACGATCACTATAACGATAACGATGTGAGCATCCACACTGATGAACGATAACGTTCTGTAAAGAGCGGCACCAAACAGGCGCTGGGCTGCGCGCTCCAGCTGTGTCTGCAGCTTGTAAATTTTGATGGATTTTGATCGGCTGTCAGTGTTTCTATCGTTCATGAAATCGCTCTGAAAGTGATCCCAACGATATCGTTCGTCACTGTCGTAGTCGTTATGGTTGTGGTGTGGACTCCGCCATCCACTAGTTAGAATGATTTTTAAAACAATATATTTATAGTTATCGTTATAGTTATCATTCTTGGTGAGGACGGGCCTTAAATAACGCAGGTGGTCAGCAGCCCAAATAACATATTTTCACGATATGCTTTCAATAAGAAAGATAACGGTCATAAATGCAGTTTCAAAATGTTATTTTGCCCTCAATAATCTCATAATCCTCGTGGACTTTAATGGGGAGCTCCAATGTTCTGCTCGCACTACAGACAAATGGTGCTTCCTGCCTTACCGCGTGCTTCACAGCTTCACATGTTGGCTGAGGGTGTTTCTTTGATGGCATGTTATATGAATAGGTTTGTACGCAGGAATTTATCTCTTGACATGTGAGACGTATCCTAAGATTTTACCACAGAACTTTGATGTTCAAAAGGTTTAACTTATTAATTAGACAAACCCACCTCACTGTCCAGTGTGGTGATGTAGCTCTGTAACACCCAATGTAGGCCTAATGTAGCTACTGCCAATTCTGTCAAGATGCTGCCATTTTATTTTTCTAAGAAAAGATACATTAATAAATCACATTTTGAAGGTCAGTGTAGGGGCTTGTTTGTTTCTTAGGATTCGCATGTCCTATATATAAATAAATAAATAAACTCTTGCATAAAATATTCAATACTCTTTATAAAGTAGCCTAATTGTATTGACGTTTTATTCATAAATTGCAAAAATTGTCCACAAATAATCTATTTTTTTAATTTCCACAAGATGGCGGCAGTGTACCTTCTCTGATTTTTTATTCCACAACCAGAAATCAATGATGAAAATGTAAAGTGGAATATCACCTGGAATTTAAAAAGAATCACATTCATGCATGTAAATGTTGATTGAGACGATTTTCTAGTAGTACAGTAGCTTCATATATAGGCTGCAGCAGCCAGTAAGCTGATTTGAAATAATTTTTGTGAATTAATTAATTTTGTGAGTCTACGTGTGAATTAATTGATGGCATTGAATTTATTCAATCTATTTCATTAATGCCTTTGATTTGTCCAACAAAACGGCTTGCAGGAGAAAAATCACTGTGACATCACAAAATGAGAAAACAATAAATAATTTATTAATTTTCGAAGACGATAATGTGCTAAGCAAGGTTTTTTTGAGCCAGGGTCCATCGATTAGCTGGTTTCATGTACTGCATCTCTTTGTAAGCAAAAAGGGACATGCGTTTCAGTTCTGCTTATAAATATGCCCCTTGGTCATCATGAAATGTGCTTTATGGTTTTGTGAACATAAAGAGGAAATCTGATACAAATTTAAAACTCATTTTTGCTAACTGCAATTTGCCTCAGGTCAGTCTGCTTGTGTGTATGTGCATGCGTGGACAAAATATCGGAAACACCAGAAACGGGAAAAAACTGTTTTTTATAAAACATAAAACAGCTGCTATAAGTTTCCTCCCATTTCTTACCTATATTCTCTACATTCTTTTATGACTGGCATGCCATGTATACATTTTAGTTTCTGTCTTGCTTTTTTTTATTAGCTTGATAATGAATCATAATTAACCATTAATCATATTTTTATCAAATAATACTATTTGCCATCGGCGCCTGGTTCCCCACCATCATTGCCGCCACATCTGGACTGTCATCTCGCTGCTGCAAATTCTATTATCATGGACAGTGGCTGTTTTGACCATGCCAGTCTTTAAACCCTAGACCCTGAGCTGACCAGAGGAGGATGGGTTCCCCCTTGAGTCTGGTTCCTCCCAAGGTTTCTTCCTAGTTACACCAGGGAGTTTTTCCTTGCCACTGTTGCCTTTGGCTTGCTCTTCTGGGGGGTTTAGGCTGGGTTTTTCTGTGAAGTGCATTGTGACAACTAGTTGTGAAATGCGCTATATAAATAAATATTTATAATATAAATATAACAATAAATTGATTTTATTTGATTTGATACTAATTTGTCAATTAAATGCTGCTTTTGTGTCAGTAATAAGTGAGAACACCTTAGAGCTAATGTAGGACAAAAACTGAAAGGATTTTGGTCCATGACAACCAGAAATGTGCACCTCTGCACAGCTGTGGGGAGTGAACTCCTCTGCTCAAAGTGAAGTGAACAGGTGAATAAAATATAAAATCATTGAAACTGGTCTAGAATCCAACACTTGCACATAACATGAGTCACAAATATGACCCAATTGTTAATTATTCTTTTTCAGTTACGTTTTTCACTAATCACATTCCACTGTAGCCTACTACATAGAGATCAACTCCAGTTGTTGGGGTCCAAAATGTTTTTTGATTTATTCTTATACATTTGTCGAAGTACTCACTTATTACTGATATAACAACGACATGTAATTCATGATTTATTAGCACTCCACAAAAATATGTCTAACAGGCAATTATGGTTGATTGGCATAATTATTAAAAAAAACAAGTCATCATATAAAATGTACATGTGGCACAAAATTCACAAAATAGCATAATCAGGTTAGGAACAGAGGTTGAGGTTTTGTGTAGCAAACGTAGCACGTGTTTATGTTTTCTGGAAACTGGTGTTTCCAATATTATGTCCACCCCCTGTATACGTGGGAGCGTCTGTGTGTGTGTGTGTGCGTGCGTGCATGCTTGTGCGTGTGCATGTGTGTGTGCTTCTTTGTGTTTGCGTAAGTGGGACTATGCGTGTGCATGTGTGTGTGCATTTATGTGCATAGTGTATTAGCTACATATCCGGGCAGCATTTCAAATTTTGTTCTTTTACGGGTTTCCCTTCTGGGACATTGAAGGATTATTGCTCAGACCTTTGGGACGGCTCGATCCAATTCACTCTCTTCAGGATTGGCCTAATCCTGACCGATTTGTCCACACCGTGTGTGTTGAACAGTGAACTAATTTCTAAAAGCGCTTCTCCAAATGGTGGTCAGTCATAGAGCAGCTGACCGAAGGCCATGTATTGTGGACTCCAGAGCCCAGAGTGTGGAGTATATAGACTGGAGTCTAGAATTTAAAGTTGAGAGTCTGAGGCAGTGTGTGGACAAATAATAAACCAATAACTTACGTTTATATTAAGGTTAAGATGAAAAAAATGCTCTCCTGTTCATGGTCTATCTTGACAACATAATCTGCCCAAGGATACTTTTCAGAGGGGCCATAAATGCTTGTGTGATGACTCCATGACAAGTGTATCAGACATGACAAAACTGCCAATTCGTTTACGACCTTGATGCAGCGGTATTAAGGGGAAATAAAGCATCCGATCTGAGTGGGCAATACTGAAACCAATTTTCCACCATACCCACAGTTCATGTGTTCCTTTTAAACCTTCCGATTGTGTTAGCATTTACTGCCATTTGTGTTGTCACAGGTCAATATGAAACAATAAAAACCATAAAAGTTCCAAATATCTTTTTTTACATGCATTTCCTAATTCTCTAGGATGTCTTAAAGGCATTTGCTGAAGAAAATCAATAATTTGAAGTTATGTTACAAAAATGAAAAGTGATACAGACCTGAACATAATGGGAAGGTAAAACCAATCTCTTTCACTATACTGCAGCCAGGTGCCCTATGGTTTCTAGGAATGAAATTGGAGACATTGGGTGGAATTCAATCAACTTTAGTCCTTAACACTCACTAATTAACATTTACTAATTAAAAGCAAGAATTATAATTTTTTTCTTCACAGACACAATTAAGTGATTTCAGCAATCACTGGAACTAACTCGCCAAACTGACTTTGCAAAGAAAACATTTAACTCCTGCATCTGTTTATGAGTCACAGATAAGGAATAATGTTGATTGAATACAGGCTTTAATTCGCCAGTGCCGTGAGTTATACCGCTAGAGTTCGACAGTTGTGCCTTGACTGCGAAAATAGGGTCCTTGGCCACTTTCCCAACAGTATTTCTCAAATACTTCATAAATGCTAATTATGCTATGTTTTGAACTTGTTCCTGATCTGATCATCATCATACATTTTTACTACAGGAAGTCATATTGATGATGAAAACTCTTTTCAGGTGAGACCTAGTTAACCCCTGACTTCTGTTTACTTATTAGTACCTGTGAAACTGTTAGCTAACCTGGGTATATTTGGCATGGGGGTATACATCATGTTTATCTGTGGAAAAAATAAAAAAGATTTTTATGCAGTAGATTATTGATATTTATTGTCTTACATTCTCAATTCTTTTTCATCTTTATCTTATCATGTTCAAAGAAAGCATATAAGTAAAAGACATAAAGAAAATACAGATGATGAACAACAAATAGGGACACAAAACAAGAACCAAATTTACACGGGTTTAGTCAATGGTTATGAAATACATCTCTCAAAAGTTTCATTCCTCTTTTACTGAAAGTTTAGAATGCTAGGGTGAAAGGCAGGGGATGGGCAATAGGCACAAAATGTACAAAAAATGTAAACATAAATTGCATATGTGCATCATGAAACCTAATGCAATGATTGCAAAGAGAAAATAGCCTACAGTTCAAACATTTTAAACATGGATTGAATTTAAATTAGGCTATCCAGAGTGAGAAGAATGCAAAGATAATTTGAGAGCATTCCTTTAGAATGCAAAGTAGAATGTCGCTGTGCAGCCAAGGAGCAGCCTTATAAAAATAAAATATTGCGGCGTTCTCTTTACAACAATAGGTGACGGTCCCCCTCGGGGAAGCGAAGCTCGACTTAAACGCTGAAACCGAGGTCGCCTACGGCACTGAGCTGTCACGTAGTTTTTTCCGCGTATTTCTGTGACACCGCTCCACGTCGTATGCCGCGCGGCATTGTCCGTAGAGGTCAGCTCTCGCGCGTCGCTCTGCACTCAGAAAGCGTGGGAGGTGAATCTCTTTGACAGACAGTGCCTTATTCATAATTCGGCACGGATCCCTCAGGACTACAGCGCCATATTGATCTCCAGCTTTACTTTGGCCTATTTTACGTGTGACGTGAAAGTGACGTGAAGCTCTTTGGCAAAAAAAAGGACGGCAAGAATGGGAGAAAATCCATTACTTTCTTTCCTCTAAAAGTGGAATACCCTTCCTGAGACTTTTCTTTTTTAGTATATAAAAAGATTCAATGTTAAATATGACATTCATCAACTCATAAGTCTTGGTTTGTAGGAAGTAGCTACATTTAAGTGGAACTTGTGTAACATTCAAAAATGTACACGCTTACACCTCGGCACATGCTCTCTGTTTAATATTGGAACCTAAATCCTGTTTTTGCACAAGGCACGTATTTTGTATAGGCTGGCTGCAGAATAAGGCTTCAAGCTGCCCAATTTGTTTTCATTGAGCTGTTATTTTAATATTGCACTGGTTTCACATCAAACTTATTGATGCAAATTATTTGAAATATATATATATATATTATTGGTATGTACAGCATGTTTCTGCTTGTAAAAAAAACTGGATGCTTTCTTCAACTTATTTAAGTGAATATCAGCACCTTAAGCCAATTTGGAATGGCTGTCTCTATTTATTAAGATTCATTAGCTGGGCAATTAATGGTTTGAGGCCTTGGAACAATTAATTATAACAAGTAATTCATCTCATTGAATTGAATTAATGTGTATTACTCATTTGTTTGAGCACCAATTAAATGAAAAATAAGATTTAAAAAAATAATATTTTTTGTTCTTTTATTGGCAAAAAAAAACTGAAATAAATGTATTTCACACATTTCCTGAAGAAGACAGTTCAGGGGGTTGAGCAGTATTAAAGAGTTACACCCGGAACCCTCCCAAATCTGGAACAAGGACTGACGTAAAAAGAGCTGTTCTGGGTTTTACAAACAGCTAAACTACTTTACAGCCAAGTCAGTGATACTGCTTCGTAATACAAACCCCTGGTCTGCATTAGGATTCAAATGATAACTCCAAGACTGCTAATTTGCCATTGCTGGAAGGAAAATTAACATGCACTTGGGATGAGAACAACACAACGGCTGTCCGTGTGAAAACATTACACTAAATCTAAGCTTATTGGAGCACTGAAAATGGACTATGATCTAATAGTTCATATACAACTGAAAAAAAATTGTAAGACATGGTACACAGTGGTACAGGTTATGCAGGGAAATGCAATGTGTGGCAGCTCATCGAGCGGTTTAAACCTGCCGGTGGCCAGCCCCTCGATGGATTTCTCTGAGATTGGGCCCTGTAATCTTTGTGGAGAGTGGGGGGGCACCTGTCCAGAGATTTCCCCCAGCCATACAACAGGAGAATGTAAAAAAAAAATCCCACCTCTGCAGATGGAGAAAAGCCAGAACAAGATTTTATAACACCACCAGAACTACTTTTCCCATCACCCCCTGAAGGGTTGGAACAGGCTATCCAGCCAACTCCCCTAGCATATGTTCAACCAACATCCAACAGCCACACTTTAAACCACTGGTCCTTAGAATTTTTAGTATCCGGACCCAAATTAGAAATCTAGTACCTTTCAGGGACCCGTCAAGTACACATACGAGCACATCCTCATGGTCCACAGACTCATTCTGGGAACCGCCTCGTACACTCCCGTGACCCATTTTGGGTCCCGACCCACAGTTTAAGAAACACTGCCCTAAACATAACATGGAGTAACTTTAAAGCCATTTCACATCACCTCCGTCCAATTTACATTTCCTCCTTTCCAGACATATACAATAGTCTTAAACTTAAACTATTCTATCAGATAATATGCACTCCTGAGATAGATGCCAGACCTATCCATTCAGACCTAATGAATAAAGACACACATGTAAAGGCCAAACCAGCTCAGCCATAAGTTTAACCCTGCCTATCAAGCAATACACCTTACCAGTCAGTCCAGGGCCTGTACAATTTAACCAGCACACTAGTCACAAACAGTATGCGGTTTGACGCCTGCAAAGCCTACCTCTATTTATGTTATATAACATATATTTATCTATATGAGGCTCAACACTGTATTTACTGCCTCTTTCATCATCTGTCCCTTATTTTAAACATCCTTGAAGGAGGATAAGTGCTGTGGAGTGACAATCTGACAGTCCAGTAGCTCCACAAATAGCCCTGAAACACTGTGCCACTCCAGGACTGTAGTAAAGTAAAAAATAAAAAAAACTGCTTAATATTCCACGTTATTCCCCTTAAGGCCATGAACTACAGTATATCATACAATCAAAACATATGCTAAACTTCCGGCTTAGATAGATATAATTTGATAGTTAATTGGTACTGTCACTACAGGCGGCGAACAAATAAAAGGAAAATGGAAAGACAATTAACAAGTTGTAGAGAAGAGGCTTGCCTGTCTGTGTACTGACCACACTCGGGCTCTTAAACAGCCTGTCAATTGGAACAGAAATGGTGTTCCGCTAAATTGCTAGTATTTAGGAAATAAAGTTTAGGTGCTGATAAGCTTGCTCTTTCTGAAGCTAGGACATCTTACTTTTCCAACTTTATCAA
This sequence comes from Synaphobranchus kaupii, assembly GCA_029718625.1. Lineage (NCBI taxonomy): Eukaryota > Metazoa > Chordata > Actinopteri > Anguilliformes > Synaphobranchidae > Synaphobranchus > Synaphobranchus kaupii. Next base: position 8,202,931 of record CM056392.1, read on the forward strand.
GGAAAATAAGAATAATTCTAGATTAGAGGGTGCACCATAGTTCTGAGACATCCCTTGCTGTAGTAATTAATGCTTTGCTGCGCTCTTCAGACTGTGGTTGTACACTGACTTAACAAGTGTTTTAGTCTTGTAATGAGATTTAAAATCTTATTTTTTTCTCAAAAGTGGAAAATATGAACTTGTTTTAAGTTACTTTTTGCTTGACAAGTGAAATTATCTTCCCCCACTGGCAAATCTTGAAATGAGTAAAACTATCTCACCCCACTGGCAGATAGTTTGTCTTATTTAGCAAAAAAGTAACAGAAATAATATTCTGAAGTCTAAATATAAGATTAAATGCTTGTCATGATTTGGTTTTTGCAGTGTATTTCTATATTTTTCCAACTTGACTTAAGTGCTGCCTTTGATACAACAGATGACTATATTCTACTTCACAGGCTACAAAAATCAATTGTTCTCTCTGGTCTCAATGGGTAAGCTATTTTGTGGTTTAGTCCTATCTTTCTGACAAACTATCTCTCAACAAACTATCTTTCAGTTTGTTGGGGGTAGATTTTGAGTCACCTGAGCATCCAAGGGTCCACTATGGAGTACCACAAGGAACTGCATTGGGTCCCTTGCTGTTTTGTCTGTATAGGCCACTCCTGCCAATTCATTTCTGTCCACTGCAGAGGACACAAGTCTCTGGTCTTAATCTCAAGAACCATGGGCCCTATCTTACACCCGGCGCAAAGCGGCGCTAACGCAAACGCAAGTGTCTTTGCTATCTTACACCCGGCGCTAGGTCCATAATAACGGCTAACGCTTACGCCGTCAAACTAGCATGTTTGACGGCGTAACTCTTGCGCCATCATTAGTGAACTGGGCGTGTTGGTCTTAAGATGAGGAGTGGCCAGGATTCTTTTTGGCGTATTGCTATCTTGAGCCAGCAGAAAGCGCTTGCGCTAGAACCACCACAAACCTGGTCTAAAGTCATGTCGCAATTGTTTACATGCTATTTTAACGGCGCATATAAGTGCGTCTACATAGGCGTGTGCACAACGCGCATACCCTCCTGTCTGTTACACACAGGGGCGTGCACAGGCATGACTAAAATATCTAGATCACAATGTGAAATATTATTATTGTGTAGGCTATATCAAAAATGCATAATAATAAAAGGTTCCATAGGTCCACATACCTTTCCCTCAGCGAAGGGAAACAATGCCACATTACATTGCTCTCAGCCCACTCCATCAACATCCAAGCGATGTGCGATGGTACGGGACAATGGCTATCCATTAAAGGAGCTGATAACACCTATAGCTATCAAGCCTAATGCGCGAATTGTCATTCAATGGAAAACTCGCGCACGGCAATAGACGGACATTTAAGTTCTGAAAATGCGCTTCAGATGTCATTACAATACAGCTCTGTTTATCTATGAATACAGCCTGTAAGTAAATAGAATGGTTTGTGACTGAAAAAAGTTCAAAACCTTGTCCAGTGAATATTGCATTTATTGTTTTTCAAATAGCCTAGGCTACAGCGTATTCGCTGTGCATAAGGTTTTTTCCGATAGCCTATGGTTAAAAAACGGAGATGTCAACATGTTAACTAAATTGTAACCTTAGCTATTCTTCGTCCTTCATATTTTTTTTAATTACAGTGACCAGGTTTCCATACTCTCACCGTTTAAAACCCAGCTGATTTCACCCGTTATTCCTTAACTGAACAAAACGATTTTAAAGAGAACTAAGCGTCTAATTAGAAACTAAAACAAATTTGCAGCACGTTACACAATTAATTCACAATTAATTTTAATGCCATTCTCTGCACGTGAGCTGCATGTTCTCTGTTTCCAAGTCGCACGTTTCACAGTCTTCCTGGGAAAGTGGATTGTTTTAAAGGATTACGCTACGAGTTAAACAGGTTGGTCACATTTCCATAAACAGGACATTATTAAACAAGGGGAAATATGCGTGAACTTATGGGTTGCGAACCTGACAGCTTTATTGTAGGCTATTTAGTGTCATCATTAAGGCAAAAATAACGGTATGTATGTTATTAATCAATATCAGCCTACTATGCAGGTCGCCTAATGAACTTTGGATGAAGCTTGAACTTCGAAAACTCTTGGAATTGATGTTTGACACTTTCATTGCATAATCAAACGAAATTCGCTGAACAAGCAGGCTAATTTAGCGTTTTCTAAGGTGAGACTGAAGCCATTGATAGCTTATTCTCAGCTGTTGCAGGTCCTTTTAGCGAAATTTAACCGCACATATTTTGTAAAATAACAGCCCTGTCTGGAATTACCGGGAACTCATAGGCTAATGGTTAGTCCGAATAATATTGATCATACTCCATTTAGCCTATTCCTTGATCACACTAAACACGCACGAGCATGTCTGTTTCGCCATCATAAGCAATCCGCCAAGGTGGAAAAGCAGGCTTTTAAAGGGAATGGGATATGACATTTTGATTGGTTTATTGAATGTCACGCCCAAGACACACCTATAATTAATGAAGCGACTAGGTTCAGCCCAGTTGCGCCATGCGCCGTGCTTAGCGCCAAAAAAACACGCCGTTAAAATAGCAAAAGTGGACTTGGACACGCCCTAAATGGACTTAGCGCCATGCGCTTAGACTAAGCGCCAAGATCGCCAAGATAGGGCCCCATATGTTATACCACGCTGAAACCTACACTATAAGGGACATTCAATAACAATAATAGAAATAATATTCTTGAAAATATTTTCATGGTAACACATTAGTCAGTACAAGGCACTTAGGTTATGTCAAAAAAAATAAAAAAAATAAATTAAATACGTTTTTCTGCCGGGTCTCAGGAGGATAAGCAGACATGGTGTTATCTACCACAGATATGCAGATGACACTCAACTTTATACATCAGTTAAACCTTAGTGAAGTTGTCCAGCATGCGAAACTAGAGTCCTGTCTTAAAGATGAAAAGGCCCCGGTGACCCAAAAAGTCCTTTTTTTGAATTCAGATAGGACTGAGCCGGTATAAGGATATCGACTTTACCATTATTCGTGTCGTCTGTGGATTTCCGTGGAACACATAGAAGGTACAGAGTCATTGTTTTGACTGAGCCTGTTTTGTGTCACTCTTGTTACAAAATAAGGAGCCATTGTCACTATATTTATAATATTTGTAAAATAGTTTATAGAGGTAGAATTGTGAGTTTTAACACTTTCAATCGGTACATAATGTGACCAGATCTCATAGTAAAAGAAAAAAAAAACAATTAATGCAAATAAACTAAACCACTTCCTGCCCGAAAGGGGTTAAATATAGATGGATTTACTGTCAGAGGTAATGCGGTTGTTCAAAACCTGGGCATGGCTCGACTCAGATTTCTCCTTTTAGGCCCACATTAACAGTATCGCAAGAATCACCTTCTTTTACCTTGGGAATATATCTAAATTGAGGAAGAGACTGTCCCTGCGTGATGCCAAAAAATGGTTTGTGCTTTTATAAACTCCTGGCTGGTCTGCTGTAATGCTTTAGTATCTGATTGCATTACCTTCACCTTGAAAATTCACCTCAAACTGATTCACAATGCAGCTGCTAGGTTTCGTACAAGCACCAGGAAATCTTACAGATATGCTGCCATAGCACAGCACCCTGGGGATTTTCCGTATTACACTCAGACCTTGGTGTGTGTAATACTTAATAATAACACTATCTATCTAGTCCTTTATCCATTTGCATTTCTGACCTCTTTCCAAGGGCACCGAGCCATCTCCAGCACCCTGAGTTCACAGACCAGTCCTGCCGCTCACCTACTCCTGGATCAAGCCCGTGCTCTGCACTAGATGCATCACATCGCCCTTCGCCATTTTCATGTTAATATACATTCCTTTGCTTGAACTTTTTACCAGCTAGTGTAATGCCTCAAGCTATAATCTCTGTTGATTTGCTGTGATAGAGTCCTCATTAACTGTCTATTGCTACTGAGCCTATCTTTAACTATTGACACCGATCCAGACAACGGAGGACGGCTCCCCATCTATATCTGGATTCCTGCCAAGATTTCTTCCCAGCAGGGAGTTTTTTTTTGGCCACTGTTTGAGTATTTTCTCTTCCCACTGGAAAGTTTTTTCTAGCACACTTGCTGGATTTTGGGGGGGTTCACGCTCATCGTCTTGCCTAATGTTTTGCTGTGAAACCTCTTCATAAAGAGCGCAATACAAATACATTTAATTGAACTTATCAAATATTCTTAATATTCTTTTGAATCTTGCAATTGCGGGCCCCATCATTTTATTTGAGTCCTTATCCTTTCAAGTCAATTTGAGAATGTCATTCAAACATACCATTAAAAACGAACTTACAATCAGAAATATTTTTGCAAAAATGTTTGCGATGAACTGTGTCGAAAAACAAATAGACATTGGAACAGAAACCAGTGTCTTAATCTAGTAACGAAACCAATCCTGCATGTGTAGCACATGAATAAGGATAGCATGAGAAACGTCAGGAGACATTTTCTTTATAACATATACTTTTACTTTTCTAAATAACAAAATACTTTGACATGAGACATAGCAAAATGTCACAGAATCTGTGTACAAATTCCAACTCCCAAGATAATCACAGGTTTCAGATGCTGAAAAACACAAGAGTAGGCTACAGCAAAATAGGGCAAATGTGTTGCAATGAAATGGTACAATGGGAGTGTGCATCCATGATAGCTCACCCAAGGTTGCAGAAAAAAAAAACTACCACTTGCATATTATTTCAACAATAACCAGATGAAATAATAGAGTTTGTATTTTTTTTTTGTTGTTTATTTGTTTGAATGGTTTTATTTTTTTATGAAACTAAAGAAGCAAAATTAAGCATTGGGCAGTTATCATTTTAGGCTTGACATTTAAAATCGAGTCATTCTTTATGTATAAGCTGATAATTTTCACAACAATGTGGAGTGCTTGATGACTGGGGTCAGGGTCACCTCCATTTCGATTATGGAACTGAATTGAAAGCCAATTCATGAATTGCACAAATGCCTGTAATATTCTGTGAGGATCTTTCAGGGAATCTTTCAACCGATACTGATTCACAATGCAGCTGCTAGGGTTCGTACAAGCACCAAGAAGTCTTATAGATATGCTGCCATAGCACAGCACCCTGGGGCTTTTCCGTATTACACTCAGACCTTGGTGTGTGTAATACTTAAAATCCTAATTATCTATCTATCTATTCCTTTATCCATTTGCATTTCTGGTCTCTTTCCAAGGGCACCGAGCCATCTCCACCACACTGAGTTCACAGACCAGTCCTGCCAGTCCTGCCCCTCACCTACTCCTGGAGGTTTTTTTTAAATAGCCCCAACTTGGCTAGTTGAAAATGCAGGCACATCCCATTGCTGTAGCTTCCTCTGCAAATTCAGGACGACGAGGACTAGCACCTGGAAACGTATTAAATCAGACAACCGCCCCACTGCAAGGCGCTGAAGGTACTGCATTAGAGGAGTCTACAGCTGCTGCAGGCAGGTCACAGGAATCCCCAATCCACCGAAGTGATGAGGTGTTAATATGCTGTTCACTGAAGTTCTCTCCTGTGTTCGTTGGCATTTAAAATTTTATATTAAGCAGTGCAACTCCCATTCCATAGCTCATAATGGATATATTTTTTAATAACATTATTTAATAATGAAAAAGAAGCATTATAATGAGAAATCGTGAAATGGACATTTAAAATGAAGACAACACCAGTGTCACCAGTGAAATATTTGGAAACTGACAGCTGTTGCTTGCCATTTTCATCTACCCTTTACACCAACTATTTTACAAAACATTTACCTGTTGCTAAAAGTTTCCAGCCCAATAAAAATAACCAGGATGAGGTAAGAAGTGCAATGAGTGATTAGTTACACAAGAAAAGTACATTTTATAGGCTAGGGTTCTCTAAACTTTAGTGTTGGCAGATAATGAGCTTCGGTTCTGAAACATGTCTCCGTGTCTCCGTTTTGTTTGTGATCCACGGCTCGTTGCTCAATGACGTATAATCGATTGTTCTTTAACGATTAGCCTGGTCTACTCACGCGGCAGAAAAACGGGGTGAGGGTTAGAAGCAGTTGTCGGTACAAAGTGTCTGAAACATTTATCCAGAAGTCGCAAGAAAGGTAAGGGCTATTAAAGTACATTTTGTGTGATTTAACTAGCAAACTGAGGAACTGACTGACAACTGGAATGCCAAGTTACGTTACATCTATTTTATGACTGTTCTACGGGTTGACTGCCTCGCTTTTGAACACTTGGATTAACGTTAACTGTTAGCTGTAACGTTAAGATTTTAAAGTTATGGCATCTCAGCTGTTTCGAAGTTGCTAGCTGGCTAATTACCCAAGTATTTACAACAGCCCATCTTAACGTTATGCTAATTAGTTAACTGTTTAACTTACTTAGCTATCGTTAAATTTAGCGAGTTAACGTTAGCTAGCTTGAAATACGAAAAAAATACAACTTAACGTTAACTAATCAAAAGTACTGTGTTTTGCAATTGTTAATCCACATAACCGATCTAACTGGTTTGACATCAAAAGAAAATAGCTAACAGTTAACGTTAGTCTACGTGCATGTGAGCTAACGTTAACGTTAGTCTAAGTGCATGTGAGCTAACGTTAACGCTAGACCAGTCCAGGGTTTGCCCGCTAATGTAAAGACACGCACAGGTAAGTTAGCCAAAATACACACCCATATAGCCAGAGCAATACGTGTGTACGTGTGTGTAACGTTAGTTTTTGGTGACTTGCTATTTGGCATCTCGTTTCTTCCTGTTTATCTCGGTGGGTAAATTATTTATATATATATATATCTTTTTTTGGGGGGGGGGGGGGGGGGGGGGGGGGGGGACAACAGATTTGTCACAAGTAACCGGACGTGTTGTGTCATGTCATTAAAGTTACAGTTCACGATCTGGGTTTTCAATATATATTCATTCAAATTTTACATATGTTTTCTATTGGCCCAGACAGTTTTTATGCAATGAAGTATAGGCTATTTCAGGGATTTACAGAAGTTTCCGACTTGACAAAGGTTGGCATTGGATGTGTGTGGTTTAAATTAAAGCAAGAAAATACGCTTTGACTCCAAAGCTGATTGTGCAGCTACATTATGCGCCCTGAGCTTGTAGACTGTGTGTCTATATTACTCATAATCATAAAGAAATATAGTTTAACCTCATTTCGGTTGGAACCATTTCCTATGGGTAGGCTATGTTACGTGAAAAGGAAAGAAATGGATCTATGCAGGATATTAAAACGACTTAAGTAAAGCTATTTGCGGTTTTGTGACTTTGGCCATGCCAAAAGTTTAAGTGCATGCGACACTGCAGTGGCTTATAAACCTGAGTGGAGAGAGAGGATGTTTCACGCTCGTTTTCACAAAATTCGCTCACAAGCGAATATTATTAGGTAGGCTACATTGATATTTGATATTCTTCTTTACCCGGCTGTAACCTGCAATTATTTAGCTTAATAGTTGTGTTTATTAATACACCAGGATAGTTATAGCCTCTTCCTGATTCCTAACAGTCATACAATGCAATGCATTGTGCTAAGCAACCAAAAGTAGGCTATTCGGCACTATTTGTGCAACATTAAAATAGAAAATGTATTTTCTCAATGTGTTTAATGTGACCTTAGGATGGTAAATCATTCAGTAGATATATCAAATGTTTAATTAGCAACAATTCATTGCTCATTACTTTTCAGAGATTGCAATTATGGTGGGAACAAAACCACATGGTACATAGTGGGTCCCCAGGATTGAATTTTTAAAAAAATAAAAAAACCTAAAAAGTGGATCACAATACTGGACTAAAACTGCTGTATTTATACTCTTTCCATAGCGATCCATGAAAACTAACATTCAAAATATAGGCTAGCTGCAAGCAGCAACTCCTGCAGTCCAAACGCCTGCTATTCTGTGTCCATGTGTGTGATGTATTAATGATTTTTAATGAATTGTTGAATCATATCATGTGTTTTTGACAAGTTTAGTTCCATCGCTTTAAGTTAAACCATTAAAGATGTAGAAGCAGTTTTGTGATAAGCCTGTATAGAGGTAGTAATGCCTGTTTTCAGGTATGTCAGTAGATGCACCATATGTAATATTGTGGATTTCTGCTGGACTCAAAATGGTGGAAAACCCAGTATGGTGGATATTATCATTGAAGAGATTTATTGACAAGGAGAAGCATGATTTCTCCATTTGGTTTCAACTCTCAAGGTCAAAGTTATGATTTTTTGTTGATATTGCACGTTCAAAAGCTGATTTATAGCATCAGTAAGTGGCCAGTCTATTCCAAAATAACTAAGTTGCCATTCAGAAATACCTTTTATTAGTGTACCATTTGTGTGTTGTTTCTTAAGGCATGGGAATGCAACCAAATAAATGGCCCTGAAATGGATGGAATAATAACCAAGGTGCCAAGACCAGGCTTAATTTTTGAAGCTCAGTTCCTGGTCTTGTTGAGAGCATTACCCAGTGCCGTTGGCTTCAGTATAGGTCTTTCAGCCAACCGTTTCAGTGTAAGTCAATGGTACCAATGTGGTCAAAATACAAAGTCAATATTTTTTTCCCACCAGAACATGTTGTCGCAATAGTTGTTTTTTCTTAGTCTAATGTCTCCCCAAGTGCCGGTTTGTTAAGTTATTGTGTCATTTGGACAATATGTTTTTTATATTTTGAGGACTAATCAGGGTCAGTTTGCATCACTGCCTAGTCACCGCATGTCACTCGGAAGGGGCAGTATCTCACACGCTTAGTGGACGACCCAGCCCGGACTTCTTAACCATCTGTGCAGTCTCTGGCTCCAATTTTTACAACTTGGCAGCACGCAACTGCATGACTGCAGCTTCAGAACACTTTTCGAAGGCCAATGGAAAGTCAGTCGGTGAAGTCACAGTCACTTTGTCCATTGTATATATATATATTTATTTATTTATATATATTTTTTACAGTCTTTGATACTAACGTATCACTTACCTTGGACACACCCTATCTTAACCTAGTGGTCAGTAATAAGAACTGCAGCCAGAGACAGCAATTTTTTGCGACATAACATTAATTTAGCAGATGTTCATCTCCAGAGCAACTTACAATGTAGGAGAACCAAGGTGCATTCTCCTGATATAGCCAACATGCGTAATATTGCCAGACCTGACTAACAACATTCCCAGACCAGGGAGTACATGTAATATCACTATCTATCACTAACAACACAGGTTGTGTTAGATTGTAAAAGGTAATGTGGCTGATAAAATGTTGAAAATGGCTGGTAATTTTTAGAATCCACGAGCCACTCTGGGGAGTGAAAAAGTTCATTTCATAATTTCCTGCTTGCAACCCTCAACATCTGCAGTCAAAACTCTGTTTAACCCAACAGAAGACATTCTATAACTCTGAACTGGACTTAAAAATACAATTACCATGCAATGATATCAGTTGTCTACTCCTATGATAAATATGCAGAAATGTGTAAAATACCAAGAGAGTGAAAAGGTTGCTTCTTTTTTGATAAGAATGCAGAAGTGCTGTGATACTCAGTTTTTGGTTAACAGCTGAAACTGCAATGTTGACAATGTTAATCTCTTAAATGGTGTGCTGTCCTGTCCTGAGTTGTTGGCTGTTTATGCTGGACTGGCCTTGGTCACTGGTTCACTTTTGACACCACACTGAGTGCACTTGACATTTTTCCATTTGGTTGTTCATAAGCAATCAAGGATAGCTAATGATAAGATTTGTTCGGTCAAGGTTGACATTAATCATCCCGTGTGTAATACCGCAACATAAGAAAGCCAAAGTAAGTAGTATGTTTTTTTAATACTAAAATGAAACGTTGAAATATTGACACATATTTTGTCTCTCTGGAAATTTAAATGCCTGTCCGGCATATTCACTCTGACCCTGGGAATCTGTGCATTACTGGAACGATTTGGCATCCTGGTACTTCGTTGGGAATTTGGAACTTCACAAGCCTGTTAACTCCTGTGAGAAAGTAAACGGCCGTAAAGTAAACGCACAGAGCTCTAAATTAAGATGACCTACAGCATCCTGTTGTGTATTAATTTAATTAGTATTTACTTTGCCATTTCCCCATTTTCTGGACAGTGTTTCGCACCACCTTACATGTGTGAAAGTTGAGGCGCTGGCCATTTTTTGTGCACGTTTGATGTCAAATATGTGAGGAGTGTCACTTGGAAGGGGAGTTTAATAAAGAAATATAACCAAATATAATCAAATATAAGATGAAACAGGTTTAGCCTTCCTTGTGGAAAAAGAATATACTGCAGCAGTATATTGTACATATATCAAAATGATCATCACACTATATTTAAAATATACTGTAGTATATTACATATACTACATATACTATACTATAAATAAATAGTAGTTTGACAGGACTTTGAATAACCCGATTAGCTTGGGCTCTGTACAGTACCCTTTAGTTTCAGGCCCAGATCCACTTTACCTTCCCCAGGAAACATTAAATACAATGAACAACCCAGTCAAGTGCCAACTGGTGTTATTTTCTCCTGACACCACCCTGGTCATGTTATTTAAATAAATTTGAAAAGGCAGTTTGTGTTTTCCATCAACGCGGTCATGAATGAGGTCCGCTTGTTTACTCTTTGATATTTCCAGAGCTTCACAATATGGCATCAGACAATGCTATTAAACAGGAATGGGCAGTCAAGCTGAATATTACTCCAAGTAGGCCTAATGTTTCTTTGGTTTATACATTTATAACTGTCAAACCTCACAATGAAGTGATGACGTTTATAATTATTTTTATCTTATTAAAGGGCAGGCCTGTGACGTGAACGGAACAGTTTAAATTCTTATCATTATACACTTTTTAAATTTATATATTAATTTGGCCAAGCACATTAAGTCTTATCACAAAATCCTTTTTTTAATTCCTTTTTTAATAAACATTTTACTGCTGCCCTATTACTTTATCCCATATGTGATTTTTTTAATGTAGGGCCTAATTGTACAACTGCATGTGTGTATTTAGGGAATAAGGTAATCACCACAAATATTAAAGTGTGTTCCTGTCATCAACTTACTGACACCTCAGCACAAAACTTTATTTTTTTGTTAAGCAAATCTTTGTTAAGGCTGATTTGTGTGCGAAAAGGTAAGTATTGACGCTTTGGGATTTATGGGTCTAAAAGATGTCTGCATTTTGCACATTGGCCTTCTCGCCTTTCATGGCCGGAACCACCGCTAGGTCGCTTGGAACTTACAGTTGGCCTTGTGTAGCCTTCCGACACGTCTCTTGTTTCTCTGAAATCGACATGTTGCACTACGATAGGTGTGACGTTAACTCAGCCTACGGTTTGTACTAATGCTTTTGTTTTTGAGAAGTCAAGAAGGCCAGCATTCCTTTTTGCTGGCAGCTTCAGACTATAGTTGGCTATGGACAGGTTATTATTAAGGTGCGTCTTAAGTATGCTGCATATTTCCCAAAGAAAACATGGACCAAAAAAAAAAAACATGGCTAGTGTTCAGTGTGTACTCTTAACAAGATCTAAATATAATTAAGAGGCTTTTCAGAATGTGTGAGTTGTGAGGTCATTTCCTTTGAGCGGGATGTGGTAGAACAGCGCCTTGCGTTGGCTGTCGCTCTTTTCTTGGACGGCGGTAATAATGCAGCAAGAAGCAAGCGCCGCCATTATTGGAGGGATTTTACAGTGACGGCAAAGCAACTACTCACAAATAACACCTGCCTAGGCATCAGAAAGATGGAAAAAAAATTATAATAATTTTCCAGTTTTCCAAATGGGAGAAGAGTGAAGCAGTGCTTAATATCTCCCTTCCACTCAGTAATAAGATCTGATAAAAGGATTATAATATTTTTTTTTTTCCTTTTCCTTTTTGGCTGCCTCAGATCTCTCCAGTATCTGCAGCAGGGCTCATTTTTCCACCACAAACTCCAGTTTTCTGAGCTGTATAGCTGCTCCGAGAGGCCCTTTGACTGTAAGGCATTGGCCGGTTACCATAGTTTCCCTTGCATCCAGTCTTGGGTGATGATGTGTGTGAGCGGGGCTGGGGTAATGCCAAGCATCACCCTGTATCTATTGTACACACTCTGTCTCTCTCTCTCTATCTCTATCTCACACGTTTTCTCTCTCTCCTCTCTCTAGCTCTCTCTCCATCTCGCTTTTGTAATTATTCGCTGCAGCTCATGGCTGCATGTGGCAGGCAGGCATGTAACTTACTACGCAGCGAAGGCCATCATCGCTCGATAGGTGCACCGTCCTGCTTTTGACACTAGGGGACGTGCTTCCTTCTTGTGGCTGTTGCATATTGTCTTGTATCAACTTAACTGTGGGTTGAATCGGCCGTGAGTGACTGTACCCACTTGCACTGTGACAGGAGTGTCGGGAAAATGATGAATAGAGATATTTGACGTTTGGGATTTTGGCGAGGTTCAGAAGAGGGAGAATCAGGTCCTTTCTCTAGAGCAGGGGTAGGGAACCCTGGTCCAGGAGAGCCACAGGGTCTGCTGGTTTTAGCTGTTAATTAATTGATCAATTAAAGCAGTTGATTACACAGTTAACTCACCTCACCTGGTTTCTTTGGTTTAAGTAGTTGCTGTATTTAAGGTGAAAACAAAAACCAGCAGACCCTGCGGCTCTCCAGGACCAGGGTTCCCTACCCCTGCTCTAGACAGTAGTTCCTGCGTTGCTGCAATTTATGCTGGTAGCAGCTGGGTGGGTCCAGGGATGTGGCTGATTGATGTTTGCTGTTGCCACGGTTGCGTGTGTGTGACGGTGTGGATCAATAGGAGGTGATGGGATGAAGCTCTTGTTTGGCAGTGCGTGTTTTTTCCATCGCCTTTATGTGAAGTCCCAGCATGTTATGAAAGCTTGCTGTCATGCATTGATCCTGAAGGATGAAATATTTATATCTGTCCTTCCAGCTTCATGGAGGATATATGGATTGTGTTCTGCTCTGGCCCCAATAAAGCTATTTATTTAGTATGTGGAATATCCAGCTTATCTGACCCCCCCCCCCAGCACTGGCTTCTCCTTAATTATTCTGAATGGAAATATAGTCTGTATTTTTGCCTGAAGGAGCACTCAAACGCTTTGTGCCAAGCGTGGAACACGGCCAGAGAATGGCTTACGAACGTGGGATATGATGTTATGCTAGATATGTGCTGACGCTGCTAAAGGCGAATTATAATTATCATCTTTCAAATAACTGAGATGAACAAATGCACTTAAAACAGCAAGCGGAAGGCCAATGGTCTGCTTTGACATTTACAGTAGCTATTCACAGCTGACACAAGTCAGTGCACTTTTTTGTTTTAAAGATTAAACATGATATTTAGATATTTGGCTGTATTTAGCGTAAACAGTTGTCATTGGGGGAGGGTTGTGGGAGCATTCTCATTAAAAGTACAGGGATAGGGTTAGGGGTGTCTTGGTGGCGTAGCCTGTAAGAGCACCGTCCGCATGTTAATCGCGAGCTGTGACGTTGGCGGTTGGAATCCGGCCATGCGACCTTTGTCGCATGTCTCTCCCTCTCTCTCTCACTCCCCGTTCTTCCTGTCTCTACACTGTGCTGTCTAATGACACTGAAAAACATTTAACAAAGACTGGATTGAACTGGAAGATTATGATGGCAAGGCAAGATACCGAAGACACGACGAGGAGTGATACTTGAGAGCACAATTGTGTTTTGAGCCGTTTCACCTCACTGATTAATTGATCAGACAATAACCAGCATTTACCGTGGAGCCCAAGCCTTAAAGGGATAGTTCGGAATTTTGGACATAATGTCTCAATTACGACTTACCCGTGATGCAGTTGATTGATGGAGACCATTTTCAGCTAATTCCATGCTGTCCCTTCTTTTGGACATACACACATTGCTAATGCTAGCGCAACTCTATGGCAACCGGTAGCATCCACTACCAAACGCACTTAAACACTCCAAAGCAAATGAAATACGACGACAGTCTACCGGGGTTATTTTGAGTGTTTATACCATCATTTTTTAAGTCAAACTATCGTTGAATCCTTTACTTTGTGCTGACCTGTATTCTCTGTGGACTTGTTGCTCGTCTTTGTTGTTGTAGTCGACCAGTGCCGGCACTACATTCGTAGGTAACGTTAAGTATCGCTCCGCCGCCGTACTTCCACAGAGAATCTTCCATCATTTAACTGACGACCTGTCAGGTTGTCTGTCCTTTTTTAATTTTTTAATTATTTTTTTTAACTTGAACAGGTCGGGATGTTTGTCACTTAAATGTTTGGTTTTGTTGGAGGTGGATGCAGTGAAAAGTCATTTGCACAAAGGTTTTGTGGGGTCTGTGGATTCAGCTGCATTATTGTTGGCTCAATAACCACAGTATAGTGCTATATTCTGGTGGATTCAGCTGCATTATCGTTGGCTCCATAACCACAGTATAGTGCTATATTCTGTTCTGGCTCCACTATCGTGCACATGTGCAGAGAGGCCTGGTTTTTATAATCTGCGGCTGCTGTGCCAGCATTGCTTTTTCCTTCTTCCCTCTCGTTCACGCCTGCTGTTTTCTTTTCCAGCCACACACACACACACACACACACACACACACACACACACACACACACACACTCTCACCCACACACTGTCCCATAGAATAAAGGGCGTGAGAAACCTGTGATAGAACAGCTAATTAATAACAGTGTAAACAGCGGCTAACAATGGTGCTAAATCCACACCCAGTCGTCTTGCGTAATGCTGTCAGTGAGATGCATTGGCCTGATGTGTGATGATTTCTGTGAAGGACGCATAGCCTTGGCTCCTATACCACAGCTCTCCTCCCTGCTCCACTGTGTGCTGGGGCTCTGCGGACAAAGTGCCACTTTCGACTTTATTCGCCGTTATTTTCGCATGCTCCGTCGCATGCCATGCCTCCATGCGCCGTGCATTAGCCATGCGCCGCGCATTATACCCGCTTGCCCGGGCGCCGTGACCTCCGTGTGGCCTCGTCGACTGTACAGCTCTCTCTTTACAGCGTTTCGTTTTCCTGTTCTTCACGGCATTTCTAAAGTTTGGTCTGTTTAGTGGCAGCGCTCTCTTGACGGTTCTGTTAACGAATGTTTAAAAAAAAAAAAATGCGATCGACTGCATGTGACCCAAAGTCTCCCAAACGTGGTCCCCGGAGCTTAAATTTAGTAGTTTCAGCTTGCAGTCGTTTCAGGACATTTTATCTCTGTGCACTCTTGGCTGGCTGATTGGAGGCCCACTGCATTTTCATAATTCAGTGTCATAATTGTGCTTGAAATAACAAGAAAAACCATTTCAGTGCATTTCTATGTTCTTCACCCACCCAGTGACATAATGTTGAAATTAGGATTCTGTTAATTCAACCATGTGAAGGGCTTTCACACAACTGAACTGACCTCTGCTGTAATACCTAATAAGTAAAATACAGCCACTGTTTAGAGGTGTAGATAAATTTATACGGTTAGCCTAACTGGTGCAGTGATAGGCTAAAATGAGCTGTCACCTCTGGTGCACGACAACATGAAGTCATGGTTTCCTTATAAGGAAAACGAATAGGGCCATTGGCTTGTGGCAAGTGGTCTGGATGCACTCAACCTCTGTCCGGCATGCCAGACCTTGGGGCTAGCCAAAACATGTTTTACTACTGGAAAACCTCCTAAAAATTAAACAGGGAAGGGAAACAACCCCCCCCCCCCCCCCCCCGATAAAATATGTTTTTAAAATGTGAAATGAAATGATGATGATTGTAATCAAACAAAATGTTTTTATTGGACAATGAAAATTTAAAAACCAATAAAGACAATTTTTCTTTTAACCTTGTTTTAACCAGTGCTGAACTTAGGCCCATTCTTTTATGATGCAAGCAAAATTATTCTAAAGGTAGGTTTCGACAACCGAGGCTACACACTGATGGCTAAAACCAGTTACGAGTTTTTGAAACGGTTTCCGATCCCAGCTCCGAGGGGTTTTAAATTAAAACGTTTTCGAAACCCCAGACAGTGTGGATTTGACGGTTTTAAGGAGCCGAAACAGTTTTTGAAACAGTTTTAGTGCCAGTGTGTACTAGAGCCTGACCGATATGGGATTTTTGGGGCCTATACCGATACCGATTTTAGAGGGGGGGAATTCACCGATTACCGATATGGTGAACTTTTGAGCTTAAATGAAAATAGACTTTTTTCTACGTGGATTGTGCACAGATTTCGCACCAATATGACTATGCAAAGGTACTCAGAAGACTGCTTTCTTAAACAGATAACTTTATTACAAATATATTTACATTATTAAATTATTATAATATTAACATGATTATCATCATCAAGCAATTTTAGAAATGAACACTGTGATCAAATAAAGAATAGAAATGAAATACATATCAAAATAAACATCAGTACTTTAAGTAACTTACTGACCATTTCAATAAAGAATAAATAAAAATAAAATAAATAGTTAACTAAATATCAGTACTTTATTTTTAATTAACTGCTTGATTGATAATTAAGAATAGGTTGGGAGTTAGCTATATCTGTATAAAGGTAGTCTAAGGTTACAGGAAGCCTATTTTACAGCCGATCGGTAGGGGTGGGAATCGAGAATTCTCAGAATCGTTCGCCTTCGAGCTTATCAATTCTCTTATCGATTCCAGCATGAATTCCCGACAGCTACGCATAGCAAAACAACGTCACATCATGTCGTTTTTCATTCAGTCAGCGCATTCTGGCAGGCAGAGTTTGGCACCCCGTCTACAAATATAAAATGTAAACGTAATTTTTTGAAAACTAATTTAAGCTAACGTTGCTATCATTTAAAAATCAATAGAAAATGTGTTCGCGTAAGCTCTCCATTTTGTGATCCGTCTTCGGAAATGATCAACTATTCAACAGATTTGTGGAATGTGTGGACTTCCCTCGGGAGCCTATAACCAACTACAAGTGTAAAACGACAGTGTTTTGATTGGCGGTAGACTAATCTGACAATGATTGCCTGCTTGGTCATGCACAGATGAGTAGCCTAGATTTGGAAAGCGAATAACTAACCTAAATTCGCTAAATGATAATCTTCAGTCTTTGTCATCTTCAGCTAATAAGAAGAGCCAGCTTGCCTCCAAAAAATGGTCAGGTAACGTTAAAGATCTCGTCTTTCTTCCATGTAAATGGCTAAATGAGATAGGGGAGAATGGTGACAATTGAAACTGTTCTGATAATACAGAAACCAACACAAACATTACGATGCAGCTTTATGAAACATGCCTAGGAGGCTAACTAACTCATAAGTAAAGTTTGCGATCTTCGTTAGAGAATGAAACTCCTAAATATCTCAATCACAGAGCAGCGTTGTTTAAACAACAGTATTTTAGCCATCTTTTTTGACAACGTTAAACTGATCATTTATCCTCTCTTCTCGTGTCCTTTTTCATTATTTTCCGGTGTCTTATTTTCTTTGATGTCTGATATTTTTAATTACTAATATTGATCAAGCCAAATGACATTTATAATGCCATTTCAATTTACAGAATTTTAAATTCTGACTGTTTTATTGGATGCTCTGCCACTTGTCACTTGTGCAGGCATAAATATAGCAGATAAATATTTTCCGTGATATGACTAAGAAATATGAATGAAAAATGAATACTTTATACTTTATAAATATGATGTCATTGAATCCATTTTAGATTACCACCCGATAGTAATAGTTGGTTTTTTAATAGCCTGGGAGCAAATAATATTTAAGGAATCGATAAAGAATCGGACCGATAAGCAGAATCGATAATGGCATCGGTATCAATAAAATCGAACGATTCCCATCCCTACCGATCAGCGCTTTCTGTCTGGTCACATAACGTTGGCTAACAAGGGGAAAAAAGAGCCAATCTAAATGGCTCGTTCACTGAACGACGCATCAATTTAAAACCCCTCGGGGCTAGGATCGAAAAAGTTTAGAAAACCCTTAACTGGTTTTAACCGTGAGTGTGTACAGGATGGGTTACCGAAACCTACCTGTAGAATCATTTTACTTGGGTCATAAATAAAGAATGGTAGGGTACTCTCAAGTTTCATGGGAATTTTGATTGTGTATTATTAACAAAAGAACATTGACTCAAATCGGTCACTGCTATGATGATTATTATCTTTGTAGTCTGATTCGGCAAATCGGCAAAAAAAAAACGACCCACCCTAAACCAGACCGCATGTGATAGCTTCTTCATTTAATTTTAAACCCTAAATCTATTTTTCATGTAGAAACAATCTCATTCATCAATGAATTGGTGAATAACTGTGCTTTCCTACTTCACACTCAAGATGGACTGCATTTATTCAGTCTACACCACTCGCCTACTAGCCTACAACGCATCATAATTGATTTTTTTGCTAGATTTGTGGCCCTTCATTTTTTATTATGACTTCTGATTTCATCACTGCCGGGGTTAAAAGACTCATTAAGACAATCTTTGTGCCTTGATGGTGTACCGTTTTCATAAAAATATTAAAAAATAAACTTTTTCTAATGATAGGGCCACTCCAGGAAAAGTAATAGAATTTCATGCAGTAAAAAATTTAATTTAGGGGGTTTTCAATGCTGTTAAACTCATAAACGGCCATTTTTGAGCCGAGGGTTAAATTAAGCATATTGGCAATAAATGAAACTACTAGCTTGTCTATAGTCTCCGGCGCTTCATCTACAGACTTTTCATTGTTCCCAGTATCGGAATGTAAAGTTGCAGAACAGTAGGCTATCTTTGTAGGCTACCCAAACAGTGTGGCTACCGACTTTATGAAAGCATTGATTGGTTCAATTTCGACCGGAACGTAGGCAATAGGACGGTTAAAATATGGTAATGATACTTTTCGCGTAAAAGTTCATGGCGCCAGCCGCATGTACAGTATACCACAACGCTTCTTTGTCTGTTTTCTGGAGATCGGTAAACCTTTTAAAGAACAAGTGTTGTTGTTTTTTTTACACGGCGTGTACATCATCAGGTTGTAGTTTCCGCAATCCTGATGGCGCACAACTGGATGCTGTTGGGGGGGGATCCTCTTTGCTGCGAAAGCTCTTATTGGATTACTGCGCGCGACTGTGGCTAACCTTTATCTGTCACCGACTGGCTTCTCATTTCAGTGCCTCGCGCGCCACCACAGACTGTATTTATGCGTTTTAAATTAAAATGAGCCTGGAGAAAAGGATGAATGATAAATATTCGCTCCGTGGACCTCCGGTGGTGGTGCTAATGGGTTGGGCTCACGAGCAGGGCTGTCGCTTATGATAGCCTACTGGAAGTGTGATTTAAAAAAAAGAAGCGGACCAGCGGAGAATTGCAGAAAGCTTGAACTCGCGCAGTTAGTCATCCGCTGTCTGCTTCTGTTTTCGCAGGTTGTGAATGAGGACTGATGCTGCATCTGGTCTACGCCGCCCCGGAGTGTTGAGGAAGCGATAACCTACAGACCCCCCACGAATCCTCCACACCCTCACCCACTGCTCCAACGCAGGCGTGGGAAGGGTTCGCTCACCAGCCTGTCACAACGCATCTTGGTTTGCCTTTACTGGACGTCGGCGTTAAAGAGAGTGGAAAGTCGCTGTTTGCGGGCACTTGTAACGGGAGCACAAAGGGAGGGGGTGGGAGGCAAACGGGGAGTCCCGCCTCTGGTGTTCAGTGGGAAAACAAAAGAGCGCCTATCTCTTATCGCCCGTGCCGGATGGACTGAGGAGAGCTGCCAGGAGAACCTGCGAAAGCCTCGGTGCAGGATTGATGCCGTTTCTTTCTGCCCGGCTCCTTTAACCGTCAGATCCACCGCTGATAGTAGCCGCGCGGCGTCATTCCTCTGCGATCAGGCCACCAAACAGCGCAGACGACATGGGAGTCCTCATTTGCAGTATGGTGGTACTCGCTCTCATCTGCCAAAGCCGTTGTCTGGGCGTGAAAAACCCACTGCACAGATTTAAAAGGTGAGATGTTTTGTTTTTCAGTCTCCAATTCAACGCCCTGTTGCGGACAGACTCCCCGAAAGGCTGTATAAAAGCGGCTGGCGCAAAGTGCGCACGGCTTTATTTACCACCTGGAAGTATAAACATTTTGTCTAGGTTCGGTTTAAAAGACTTAACTAAAGTTGTATATACACTTACAGGTGATTACGAACGTGCGAAATAACATTTGCTTTGCAGTGTAGTTTGTAATATAATTTCGAAGACGTTTTCGTTGAGCCAGATCACCCGTTGTTTGTCGAAAAATGTAAAGAAAATCAAGTTTAGAGAGATACATTTACAGTATGCCATCGCTTTGCTATTGTGTTCTATGAAGATTTGACTGTTAAATATCGTTGTAGATTTAAATTTTGTTCACAATAAAGACATACGTGAGGGATATAGACACAGTAAATCAGAATTTTAAGGCTTCAAATTTGACATTTTACATGTTAAATGTGCAGTTACATGCATGTCTGCGAAGAATAGACATGTTTTAAACTGCATATTCTCAGCAAGGAACAGTGTTGGTGTTCTTCTTAACGATGCTTCACCTGAAGCCAGATCTGAAGCCTATGTTTGATGTGCTCTCAGCATTAACAAATGTCTGTATTTGTTCTGGTATTTGAGTAAACAGATTTGTAGCTGTATCAAAGGGAATGGCTTTATTATTGTGTCCCACAGGTATCAGGAAAGTAGCTATTCTGATCCTAACGAGTGCTCCAAAACAAGACCAGCGCTAATCCTGAGCAATCCAAACAACTACTCCCTGGACATTCGCATGCCTTCTGTCATTCCTGCTGCGGTGAGTGCCCCTACAACAGAACAAACAACAACACACAAACAACGCGCGCTGAAATTCAAACACGCCGTCCTGTGTCTGTGTTACCCCCGTCAACGCATTTATTGTATTTTTAACGGACGGAAATAGTGTTTTATGATTAACAGATGCATTGTTTTGAAGTCCGCTAGTGAACCCCTCAGATATACTAGAATATATTCACACTGGCATTTTTAAAAAAAACCTGATGTGCTCATGGGAATGTGCTGTTGGTCTTGGGGGTGCGTAGTGTGTATATGAACGCACGGATGGAGGATATGGTTGCAAGAGGAATGTTTCACGGGGTGAGGATGATACTGTCCTTAATGTGCTT
Source organism: Synaphobranchus kaupii (assembly GCA_029718625.1). Classification (NCBI taxonomy): domain Eukaryota; kingdom Metazoa; phylum Chordata; class Actinopteri; order Anguilliformes; family Synaphobranchidae; genus Synaphobranchus; species Synaphobranchus kaupii. The sequence goes on from CM056392.1 coordinate 8,224,065, forward strand.
ATATCCCGCGGTTAGTGTTTTGTGTATGAGAAGCAAATCATTGCCCTCTGTGTGTGCAGAATGTATTGATCCTACACTAATTTAGCCATTACTGAGGGGAGTGAGTCACTATTGCAGATAGAACCCTCTGGCACTGGGTTGCCTTGCTTTGGAAGTGCAGTTGAGTTCTTGCCTTGAAATGGGGAGGGGGTGGGGGGCTTTGAAGAGAGCGTTTTTTGTTTGTGTCAAGGCTATAGACACAGAATAAAGAAGCGTGTTTTTAATTGAGATCCTGTCCTCTGGATCCCTGACCCTTTTTCCACAGGCGTACGGAAGTTGGGCGACGCGGTTCGGAGCGCGCAGGCTATTATTATTCCCGGTGCCGGCCTGTGAGTCATCGCTGAATGATTCATCGCAGGCTCTCGTTGATAACTCTACTGAAAGGATTATGTGCTTGTAACATCGCGGAAAAACAAGATTTAAACTCGAGCGGTCAGCTTTAAAGTAAAACTGCTCTATTGCGCACTGATGGATGCCCTCAGACTGGCTCAAGAGATTAATATCGGAGTACTCTTACAGAATATTTTTTGGATTATTATTTTTTATGTGTTATCCAGTTGCCTTTAGTACAGCCATAACAATAATGTTGGTCTTCATGTGCAAAAACCATGCTGTGATCAGTTTGCGGCAAACCGAATACTACAAACAGGTGAAAACTCTATTTTGATGTAGGTTTCAAATCGGGAACAGTGTAGATTCCAATAATATTGGCAAAAAAATGCGAAAATCCTAGTTTTATGAATGGGTTATGTAAATGGCTGAATAGGAGTACTGTACAAAATAATATTACAAAAATGCAGAAGATGGACTGGCATACTGTGTGGCCTAACCCTTTTGCAAAACTGAGATGTTGTGAGACAAACCTTGTTGTCTGTGACAAAACCCGTACATCTGGTGTTTGATTTCCCAGCCAACAACTCCAGTAGGCAAGTTATTTTACAGGGGAAGCTTTCATGATACTGTAACCACTCTGAGACACTGCAGCCTATCACACCCTCCCCCAAACGTGTGCACTGTATGGGAATATCGCTAATGTGATGCTAATGGCTACTTCATAGCGCTATCATTGTAATATTTATATTGCCTGATAGCAGGAGTGTAATTGAAGTTTCAGGCGCCAGTGACTTGCGAGGAAGTCTTGCTAATCAGCGCGGAGTGCAATTATGTCACCAATAACCAATGTATTGATGTGGCGAAAGGAAGCGAAGGTTCTCTGTTCGCGAAACGAACTGACTGTCGATATGAGGATTCAGGTGAGCTGGCCACGCCTCCTCCTCAGGGCTGTCACATACAGCTGCCTGTCTACAACCAGAGATGCATTTAGACTGATTTGTAAAAAATCGACTTGACCTGAGTTGGCCAAAGGTGGACGGGCCTCCCCTTGGTGAGTTTGGTTCCTCCCAAGGTTTCTTCCTATACGTTTCCTAGGGATATTTACCTTGCTTTCGTAGGGTTTTTAGGCTGGGGTATGCTGTGTGGGGTATTATGACAATTCGTTTTTATTTTGATTTCATTTGAATCTCCTCTCTGCCCGAGGATGTTGGAAATCGTAATTGGTGTCAATTTTATTTTTCGCCAGGTTCACCGTTATCTCCTCCTCCCGTGCCCTAGTCTTAGCCAGAGTAACGTAATGGGCCACGGCTGACTCGCAGCCCACTGCTTTTTGTGTGAAGGCTTGGAGTGGGACCAGTCAATCTGTACACCCTGCCAGGCAACAGGCCTTCCCATGTGCATAGAAATCAAACGCTAAAGACTGCTGCTTCTGCACAATGAATGGTCAGAACAGAGCAGGGATACTCAAAGCTGGTCCTCGAGGCCAGCAGTACTGCAGGTTGTCTCTTCTATGTGATAGTTAACTGATGGATTAATGCCACTGATTGGGCAGAGATTTAATGCACCTGGTGCGTCAGGTTTAAATCAGTCCCTGATTAGAGGGGAGGAATGCAAGCCAGCAGGACTATTGTGCTCGAAGGCCAGATTTGAGTATCCCTGGGGTGTTCTTCTTTGGCGATACTAATGAGTTTGGGTTTTTGAAGATATTCAGTCAAATGTAAAATTAAATGATATAGAACAGTACCTGGACAACCGCTTCGCCCTAAAGCAGTACGTGTTCTCAGAGAAACGTCGACGGGGGCAGATATTGTGACAGAAGCTCTGCACGTAGTACCGGTACAGGCTGATCCCCGGGTTTGAGCCTCGGATTGGGCTACATCGTGAGCTGACTGCTATCGGGGATGTGTGCAGCGCTGGGGCGGAATTGACCTCCTCCCTCCAGAGATTTGGGGGGGGGGGTCTTCACTCGGCCTGGCAGGCGCTCGCAGGCTAACGATCGTCTTCGCCGCGAGATAGGCCTCTCATCCAGTCGGCTGGCTCTCCCTCTGTCGTGCTGCACGGACCGTAATGATAATAAAACTTTATTTACACAGCGGCTTTTGTGCAAAGAGACAAACCGGCTCAAAGTGCTTTGTGATAGAGTAATAAAATAGTGCTTTTAAAACGACAAGGGCAGGATGTAAAACGGGCGTGTTCTCGCATGCAGGTGAATTTGAGGAGAAGATGGGGTTCGTCTGCAGTGCTCCTGGGGGGGGGGGGGGCGTTTAATAAGCAGGGTTGTGACGCGAGAGGAGAAAATCTAAAAAGACAGAAAAATGGGTGAGATTATAAATATAAAGGTGAGCGTTTCCTCTGAACCGGTGGAAGCAGGTTGATGGTCAATCGTCGCGCGTCTGGCTTCATGGATTGGGCAAAAATAAACTACTTTAAATGATCTCTCTATCTGCACTTATGGTTAAAGTGTAACTATTCCCGTTCACCCGGGAGAGGCCCTTCCCTGGAGACTGGAGCTCCGCCTTGTTAAGCGCGCACTGTCACACCGGTTAGCAGCGACACGCTGGTTAGCTACACGGAAAGGGAGGGGAAACGATCAGGCCGCTCTCGGATGGAGGCGGTAATGTACAGTTTAGCAGCAAATGAAAGGACAAATGGCAGGGAAAAGCCATCAGCCATAACTAAGCGATTACAGGGCTTCCCCACTAAGTCGTTTCCTGTCATGTTTATTAAGAATGTGTCAGTTAACAACAGTCGCATCGGAGTCTTGATTTTTTTTAAATTTTTGAATACACCCCCCCCACTCAAAACAAACATAAAAAAGAAAAAAGAAAAGCCTCTGCATCTTCCCATTGCGTGCTGTTGTTCTGGATTATGTTTGTGGCAGGCATGCAATTGTGGAGCATAGCGGAGGTGTTTCTCTAATGTGCAGGTTAGGAGGTGATTGTAAGGAGGTGGGGAGGAGAAAGCTCTGGGTTACAGAGGGCCTTCTGTCACCACCATTGGAGGATTAATTGTATTTTGTTTTCTTTCATATATTTTTCACCATCCTCGCCCTATGTCGCGTAAGGTCAGAGGTCATGCCTAGTCGTGCATTCACCTGCGACCAGAGAGGGCTAAAGTAGGCTCTTCTTCAGCGTCTGACCCAGCGACCGCCTGAATCATCTCTGGAAGCAGGCCTTTGTTATGTCTGCGTGAAGACGGGGTTTTCTCCCTGTGATGTATCACTGCAGTGTTCCAGTGAATTACGACACTGCCAGCCAATACATCAGGTCATGGACCGTGTTGCCTTTAGCTTCCTGCCTGATTTAGAGACGAAACATTGTAAGTTTGTCTGAATATTAGGGCTGGGTATTGTTAGATGCCTCACGAAACAGTACATATCCCAATACACGATATAGCTTGCACATATCCCAATACCCGATACAGTACATATCCCAATACACAATATAGCTAGTACATATCCCAATATCCGAGAGACTACATATAGACGATAGCCGATACCGTACATATCCCAATACACAATACAGTACTTATCCCAATACACAATATAGTGCATATCCCAATGCACGATAGAGTATGCAATACAGCTAGTACGTATCCCAATACATGATGCAATATGTATACCACTTGTGGGGTCACAATACAATACGCATTCCGATACACCTGGGGATGTGGATTTTGAAGAAGTTTTGTAAACCAGATCGGATGATATTGTAGAAAGCATCACACACAACAGTTCTTTATTGTAAACAGTAACAGTAATTTTAAGAAACTAGAACAACAAAACGATACAATTTCTGTGAGCTCCCTCCCACACAATACATTACATACTTTGTTTTTAGTTTTCTCACTGAGACATGTGCACATAAAACAACGTTTTTAACATAATTTTTAACACCGTGCACGTTTCATGGAAATGTAAACCAACCTTAAATGTATTTATATGGCAATCGTTGTATTGATGCATGAATTGTCAAAAGACAAGTTACAATATTATTTCTGTATCAATTTATTTAATGTATGCGTGTGGTACAATGACAAATGTGTCGGTTCCATACATATTGATTTTATAATATTATTTTTTAAATATATTTGTTTGATTATGCATAGAGTAGCCAGGAGTGATCTGGAATGCATAGTGTTCTCAATCTAAATTGATGTTATTCATGTGAAAGGCAGTTAAGACGGTTCTTTAATTTGACGCCTTGTGACAAGCTAAACTTATTGCAAACTAGGTCCAAATGCAAATATGAGTAGCTTTTCTCTATGCTGAAGCTTGCTGTCTGACAGAATAATTAACGAGCTCCCTGGGTTGTCCGGCCCTATTTGAGAAATCTACACTCTTCCCCAGGTTTGTAATTAAAGGTAAGATTGCTAAGGGATCCCTGACGGTGGCTTTTGTGTTGTTGCAGTCGGAGTCGTACCTGTGTGTGTCCATTCCGGTGCCCACGGGGAGGGACTCGTATATAGGTGAGTATCCGTATGAACTCCGCCCTGTTGCGCCTCTCTTTCATTCGGTTTCTGAACAGTGGCATTTTCCTTACCGCTGTAGGAGTAAGGCACACGAGGGCTGGGTAGTGGTATGAATTTGGAGTTTGGTGGTGGAAGAGGTTCAAGAGTTTTGCAAAAAAAAAAAAAAAAAAATGTATTCTATTTAATTCACAGCCATCATGCCTGCTAGTGGGAGTGTAATTCAAGTTGTCAGTATCAGTGACTTCCAAGGCAGTCTTGGTAATCAGTGGTGTTGCTAATAATGTAACCAATTTATTGATGCATTGAAAAGATGTATGATTTTAGTTTTGCTAAAAAAAAAAAATCTGGCCACATGTTGGAATTGAGTTGTTGCCTGTTCTTTCATCATTGGAGAATTCTTTTTCCAAATAAGCTCTGATCATATGAATATCGCCGTTATTAAGGGGTGCTTGACGTCCTGAAACGTTTCGTGAGATGGGCTTGCGGTTGTTGTGGGCAACCTTCACTTCACAGGAGTACTAGGGGTTTGTATGGATCCCATAGGAACTCCCCGGCAACTCTTTACAAAGACCTCTTTTCCACAAACGAAGGAAGAGGGCCCTGTTTGTACAGCTCGAACCTGCGTGAGATTAGTTCCTGGGCCAGTTGCATTCCGCCGTGCACCGTCGCTGGCAACACAATAAATGAAAGTACCTTTTCAAGCCTATTAAATCATATTTGACAAGCGGCGTGTCAGTGAAAAGCAAAGAAACCCACCAAAAACAATACCGCCATAGATCATCTCTCCCTCAGCGCCCTGAGAAACTTTACTCTAGTCGGGACAACGTCACACTCTTCACATATTTGTTCTGTGCTGTTATGTATCACTGCGCCGATATATAAAACAATGGTTTCGTACTTAAAAAAAATAAAATAAAAATAAGACGATGGTACTAGATGTATTTTATGGAAGCCGGCGTGTAGCAGCTTATGACGTCCTCTCGCTTGGTTTTTCCGATTATCCCGTCACTGAGCAGCGAGCGCCGCTCGTCTCTGTCGTCGCGGTCAGGCTACGGCGGGCGCGGGAGATGAATCATTCCTGACTGCATCACACCGAGCGATGTCTTATTTCCTGTGCGTCTGTGCCCGTCACCGCCAGCGCCAGGAATAGAACGTGGAGCGCGCGCCGTGAGGCTCTATGAGAAAGATGGAAGAAGAAAGAAAAAAAAGAATCTACGAGCGCCTCGAATGGAAATCAGATCGTGAGAACTAAACACCCCCCCCCCCCCCAAAAAACAAAAAATCAGCTGAAGCCAACTGCTGCTCGATTGAAAAAGAACAAAAATAAAAAATCATACATTCTTAGAAGGCAGTTGGGAAAATGCCTGTGGTGTGAAGTACACCTCAGTGTGATGAGACTTGCGTGTGAATGCAGTTGTGCAGTATGGTGGGAGAGAGGAATCCTCCATTTTACAGACTCTTGAGTTGTGTTTACTCATTGTGTGTTTCTCAGGGATAGATCTTTTCCCCTGTATTCACAGCTCTAATGGAGGGTTATAGTTATAGAGACGTTACAGTATCGCTTGTAAGAGTACCAGAAAATAAGATATCAAGAGTCTTTTGATGTTGTTGGGTCACAGACATCAGGAAGTCATGACATGCAGAGGATATGCGACCAAATATAAAAAAAATGATTACTTTATTCTGTATATAAATGCAGGGGTGCCAAAGATTGTGGCACACATGGTTTTGTTAAAAATAATTATTTCTTGATGAGGGATTTTTTTTCTCATAATAAATTCACTTCAATTAAAGGTTGGATTTTTCTGTGATATTAGATATTAGAAAAGTGTGATATTAAGCTAATTCACCAATTTGAATTTTGTATAATCCTTTTTACTCATCTTTACCAGGGGTGCCAATAATAGTGGAGGGCACTGTATATGCCTAGCTAACTGATGTTTTCATAAACATACTAATGCAATCATGTATAGCCCATTTTTTCAGAGAGAAATTGGCATATTATGCCATTTGTAAAAATATATTCAAGCAGTTCAGCGTCAAAGCAAGCCATTCATCTTTTACGATAAAAGACTAGACAGGCACAGTCAATGCATCTTTAATACCCTGTGCATTGAAAATCTTCATCATTTTGTAAAGTTATCCATAAAGAATGAAATAAAATGCAATGATATTGAGCCTTTTTTAGTCAGTTGTAATTTACAATGAGGTTTTTCTATCCTGAAAGCTGCATAGTTCTTATATTGTCCATTGTACGAAGATTTGCTATCCGCCTTTTGGTGTCCATGTTGCTTACGTAACATGATGATTTATGATTTAGCCAATCGGTGACATCATTGTTCTTTGGGCAGCCAATCAGAAGTGAACAGGAAGTGAATGTCCAGGAAAGGACAGGAACGGCGTGCCAGTCCACCCCCGTGTTACAAAAATGACAGACAGACAAAGTTAACATTAATGTAATTTTAAAATGTTTAACGTGTCACTTTTTTTAATGCAATTAATGCACTTTCCCATAATTCCTATTTCCACCAAGCATGTATGTTGTCATTTGAATAGCTAGCCCTACAAATGGCTGCTGGGAAGGGATGATAATGGAGATGATAATCAGAAAGGGCGTTTTGACTTGTACACTTATATTTTTTTAGAGAACTGATATTTGAATAACAGGTACTCCATTTGGAGTGGACAGATGATAATGGTTGCACTCTGGGATACGAAGCAGCCAAATCTGATAGCCCAGCCAAATTTATTGTACCCTACCCAGTTGTATACTGGATTACACACGTGTATATATCTATCATTTTTACAGAAAAGGTGACAAACTTACTATGTCCTTTACCCTCTTTTATTTGCTCAGCATTGCATTGTGTCAAAAGGAATTGTACGGCAGCTTTTAACTTTCTAAAATCAAAAATGTTGAGAGTTCAAAGACTATTCACTTTCAAGAAAATGACAACACACTCTTAGGTCTTACACTCTGCTTTACAAATATACTCTTTAATTTCTGAATGCTATTCAAAACAAAAACACGTACTCAACCTTCTGTAAGATAGACAAGTTCGCAAGATAATTTTATCAGAAAAGTAACGTATTTTAACAGAGAACTAGCAAAGTGGACATTTCATTGTGGTTTCTGAAAAAGCTAGGTGGCGATATCATTAAAAAACACACCCACCCATCGATCTATCTACTGTATGTAGCAGTAGCTAATATATTATATATAAAATATTCCTGTTAATCCGGGAGAAGGCCACGTAATTTCTGTACTGTGCTGAGGTATTTGTTTCATGATTGTTCTTGCCTTAATGCTAACAGTAATATTTATGTAGGCTGTGCCAAGAGGCCTGGTCACGGTGCAGGTGCGGACAACTGCTGGCAAGCCTGAGCAAGTGGGAATTTCAGAAATTCCAGCTCCGCTCTCCTGTCAGAACGCTAATCAGTGCTTTGCACTGCCGGAATCTCTCGCCCGTGTCTAATCAAGTGAGGACCAACTGAAGGTTACCCAGAGGAAATTAGTAACAATCTCGGCCAATCGGATGTTTTTGTAAACCGTGTTCGTTCAGGGTACGGGAGAATTTACTGGCAGTCCCCCTTGGGTTTTCATGCGTTGACGTTTGGTAGTCTGTGACGGAGAAATAGTCAGTCTCAGAATTCCCTGTGAAGAGATGCTTTGTCTTACAGAGAGGCAGCTCTACTCCCCACTGTATAATGCTGGAAGCTAATTCTGGAGCACTTTCTTACTTCAATGAATTTGGTAGTTTTGTAGTATAATTTTTTTGATCGATACTCTTGTCAGCTGTGCAGGGGGGAAAAATGCAGGAAAAGGCAAAATCGATAATGAAACCGTTCTGTTGAGCACACAATGCTTTGTGGGAACGCCTGTATATAATTACTGTAACTTTTTGTAACTCAGGAGCAGTTTTTTTTTTAGGGAGAGCAAACGCTGCAACCTCCTTTGTGTGTTTTTTTGTTTTATTCAGACGGGAAAAGTAGGGAGGTCACAGATATAGAAGAGAATAGAGAATAGAAAGTGCCACTGAGAAGGAATCACACCCCCGGCTGCTCTGGGGAATTCCTATATGGGTTGAGAGTCGGCGACCCATATAGCCTAATAACAGCTTTAACACATTTTGTTAATAGCTGCTGGTTCTCTTAAGAAATGTCCTGCAAAAACAAGCATCTTTGTGTAAAACAAGCATTAATGTACGAGTTAGTGTATTGTTAATAGCCATATTGGCAAATGCAGGCATATAATTAGCCTTTTCTGAGATAAATAATTTTGTATTCATCTCAATTTTAAGTTTGTGCACTCGGACAGAAATTAGATTTTTCACTTATTTTTGATTCAGTATTCGTCTTGGTGTATGAAAGCCGCAACACGACAGGAATAAATTAACAAACAAAAAAATAATCTGAGAAATCTGGAAATAAAATAAGGAAAGTGGCCGTATGATACACAACCCTGTGTGCGAGGGCGGGTGTGTGTGTGTGTGTGTGTGTGTGTGTGTGTGTAACCTACTTTAGAAGCTCGACACTCATTCATCAACGTTGACACCATCTGCCATAATCAGCTGTTTGACATCAGTTGCAGGGAGACCATCAAGCACCAACAGCCCTACCTTCTGGCCCTTTCTGAAGAGGACAACATGTGACTTAATTTGCATCGAGACTAAAATGCAGATTCACTGTCAGAATGCAACTCACTGTGTGAAACCCCGCCTCCTCTCTGCTCCTCTCCTCCCCCGGCCTCCCCTCTCTGCTCCTCTCCTCTCTTTCTCCGCTTCAACAGACCTCAGTTGGATGAAACTGATACCAGTTGTTTTTAGACAAAAAAAAAAAAAAGCTTAGCTAGCATAATTAAGCAAGAAATGCCTGTAATAGCCTCCATATTCAGGCACAATGCAAAATACGTTCTGGGTAATTCACCTGCATTGCGTTGCCTTAATATCAAAGTGTCGCCTCTCGCACCTTTAAGCTAATTAGCGTCCACGCCCCCCGCGAGACCACTAAGGACTGTGTTGAAGGGTATTGGTACTCCCAGGCAGAAAACATATTTTGATTAAATTCTGTAAATTACTTACAAGGGATTATTTTAATAATGCTGATGGCTGTTTTTGATTTATTTTCAGCATGGATGAATAATTTACTCCCTAATAATAAGTCCCTGTGCAGTCAAAAGCATAGCTCTCCATTTTCTCCATGTTAATTACATCACAATGAATTAAGAGGGTAACCATGTGTACCTGTTTCTACTCTTTTTTTAAAATGTTGTGTAAAACATTGGGATTTGTGATCAAATTCCTGTATGGAATAAACCTATTAACAGCGAGAGGGTCGGACTGTTAAAAGCAGGATTTCTCGCATAGTTCTCACATTAGAGGCACTGGTTTTGATACAAACTTCGGCAAAATTTTGCCAACTTTTAATAGAGGACAAATGTCGATACCCCTATATTTCAGGCAGCGAGCGAGCGAGTATTGATTAAGAGTGTGACCACTTGCCTCTTTCATATCTGTATTCAGACTCTGCCACATATATCTTTAAAGATAAAATGCTTACTGTTCTTGAACCCCTTTGACTGCGGGCATAATCCTGGTCTGTTCTGTAAGGTAACCTTTGAGAGTTTGTTTTCCAAGAGTCAGAATTACGGAAGTATTACTGAAACAAAGTAACAGAAGCTCAAACATTGTGAAAGTTCTTTTTTTTTTTTGTGTAGATTTCCGTGGGACTCATAAAATATACTGAGCCGTTGTTTTCATTGAGCCTGTGTTACACAATAAGGAACCATTGTCGCTATAACCGTAGTATCATAAAATAGTCATGAGTTTTAACATTTTCAAATGGTATATTGACCAGATTGTTAAAACCTTTCACCTTAAAAAAACGCAATGATGCAAGTAAACTATATACCACTTGTGGCCCGAATACGGGGTTAGTAAGTGGTTTTAATAACTCGTGCAAACAGTTGGAGTTATGCCAGGTGTATTGCACTGCAGTACTTCCACAAAAGGAAGTTTTCATGAGAGATGATGTCAGACACATGGACCCCCTGACAGCGTGAAAGAATGTGTAGTGTCAAGTTCTCTTGCAGCAATGCCTGCTGGGATTCCCCCGGCTGGGCGCATCAGTGGCGTTAAAGAAGGATGGAATCTGGGCACCGTCTCCGTTCCCTCGTTACGGCGGCCGGTGCGCGGGGAATCTTTTCTTCTTGGCAGTGATTAATGGCGGAACATTCACTCGCTAATTGCAGGTCTCTCTCCGCAACGATCTGTTCGCTGGGAAGCCAAGGCTGGTGATCACAGCGTGAAGATTCACCAACCAACCTCCTTTTTTTTCAGGGGGTGGATGGATGGTTTTCGGGGGGGGTTTTCAAAAATGTTCTCTGCAGATGGCATGTGAAGAACAGGGCGAGATTTAAAAAAAACAAAAAAAAAAAAACTGAAATTAATAAATAAGTCATTTTTAAAGAAGGAGATGTGTTTTTGTCAGGCTGGGATTTGTCTGAGAGCGACTCGGCATTAAAGAAACATGAGATGGTGGTGGAGAGCAGGAGAAAGCCCTCCCCACACGCCTCCAACCCTCGGATGAAGAGAAAAGCACAGACTCTTCCCCCCCCCGTCTTTAGAAAAGCTCATGCATAATTCATGTTCCAGATGAGATATTCTGGGAATGCAAGCCTAGTCCCAGAGGTGTCAGTCACTTTCATATGGAAAGCATATTGGCTATCTGTCACTGATGCTCCACGTCTCATCCTGGTTATCATGCAGATTTGCTAATACCTTCTTGTTGATCAAGTAGCACGCTAATCTGCTTTAAATATTTTTTTAAACACAATTTCTTATTTTTAAGCCCCTCCCATTATATTTTATTTGCATAAGAATCACATTTCTTATCCTAGACGCTGGGTTTTTTTTTGTTGACTATTTGTTTAATTTAGTCTTGGAACTGGGATCCTCACCAAAAAAAACAAAAAAACAAATGTTGAATCAATAAAACTGTTGGGAGTTTGTAGCGCAGTCGCACACACGCGCGCGCGCTAGCTCATTAGCGCAGGCTGTGTAGTACAAGGCTGACAGAAAATGCCTTTGAAACACAGAATCTTTCCCCAGGTCTGCGGAGGGGATTAGCATAGCTAAGATAGCTTTGGTACAGACACTGTGTGATATAATATAGACTCATTTTACAGCGTCGTTTTCTCTCCCCTTCTAGTGGACTTTGTGCCTCATGCAACGATGGACACTGCCCATCACATGCTCCTATACGGCTGCCGGAAACCCTTCTCTAACAATGGCTACTGGTAGGTTATACTGTCAAATATTTAAACATCTTCTGTACAGGAGAAATGCACCTAACTTTTTACTTTTTTTCCCCCAAATACTCTTTTATTGGGCAAGATGGGAAAAAATTGAGCGTGCCCTGCAAATAGCATCTGTCTTAACTGTTTTAGTTTTGTAATGAGCTTTAAAATCTTATTTGTTCTCTGAAGTAGAAAATATTGGCTTGTTCTGAGTTACTGTTTGCTTGACAACTGAAATTGTCTTACCCCCATTGACAAATCTTGAAATGAGTCAAATTCTCTCACGTCATTGGAAATAATTTTTGTCTTATTTAGCAGGAAAGTATTAGAAATAAGATTTTAAGTCTAAATATAAGAATAATAGAGTTGAAATTTTTACAGTGTGAGTACATGTGCTGTCATGACTCATTGAGGCCGAACAGCCTTGAATTGATGTTTGTTTATTTCTGTAGTTGGCACTCTTTTTGTTAGATTCATTGAATAAATGCACTGGAAAATATAACGGTGAGTCAACAATTCAAAGGAGCATTTTAATTTCATATTGCCTATGAATACGAGGCAGGATTCACTGCAGATACATTGACAAAAAAATGCCAAAGGCCAAAAAGAAATAAAAGCAGAGAGGTGTGAAATCCAGAGTGAACAGTGCGGATGTTGAATGTGGCCGTGGGCGCCGTCGGCATGATATCCCTGCGGCGGGGACTGTTTTGCCTTCACGGCTCGACGTTATCGAGGCGGCGAAACGCGTGGGACGCCGCCCATTGTTTTCCCGGAGCGCGGAGCGAGCCTCCGTCAAACTCTCGGTAATAAACTTGCCTGTTGCCATGGCAACCGCTGCCATCTGAAAGACGGGGGTATTCTCTGAGCTGACCCTTGGGGAGCAGTTGTCTTCGGTTTGTATGGTGATGAAGGGAAAGAGAGACTTAGTAAAATTAAAGTGTGGCGTTGCTATGGAAGTGGGAGATGTAGACTTTTTGATTGTGCTATTTGGATAATGACAGTGTTTATATTGATAACCTTTATTTTTCTTTGCCCGCACACCATGTGGTTTAAAATTTTACTCTGGGTTGGATTTGGAAAATTGCTTTGAGAAATCTATGTGCGGTTTTCGATATGAGATCAGTAACTATTGTTCTTTGAAGCAGCATTAACGTCGGTCAGTGGTCCCCAGCCCTGTTCCTGGAGATCTACCATCCTGTAGGTTTCCATTTCAACCCTAACACAGCACACCTGATTCTGCTAATTAGCAGCTCAACATGATCTCTAGCTGTTGAATGAGGTGAGCTTTGTTAGGGTTGGAGTGAAACCCTACAGGACGGTAGATCTCTAGCTGTTGAATGAGGTGTGGTTTGTTAGGGTTGGAGTGTAAACCTACAGGACGGTAGATCTCTAGCTGTTGAATCAGGTGTGGTTTGTTAGGGTTGGAGTGAAACCCTACAGGACGGTAGATCTCTAGCTGTTGAATGAGGTGAGCTTTGTTAGGGTTGGAGTGAAACCCTACAGGACGGTAGATCTCTAGCTGTTGAATCAGGTGAGCTTTGTTAAAAACCTACAGGTGGTAGATATCCAGGGCAAGGTTGGGAACCCACTGACGTAGGTGATATATCACTAATTATTTTTATTTTCTGATTTAAACACTATTTTAGCATTAAAAAAAATATTGGCGCTTGAACTTTGGTTAATGCAAGTGCTTTTCAGTAAAATTTAAGACTACTAATTCAGCAGGGGGGTTGAATTGCTTCCCCAAAAAAGGTACGGTTTGCATTTTGAGCGTGAAAAGCCGTCCCGAAGTTCAAACGAACCCCCAAACCTCAGACATGAAAGGAGGAAGACCAGCGGGGGGTGTGAAAATAGGCCATACCATGTGACTACAAATCAGATGGGCTTTTGCAGTACTGAAATACACCACCGCTGACTGCTTAAGGAAAATCACTGTGAAATAATGCAGCCTTTGCTAATGTATTTATAGCCCGTTAGCGCCCAAGGTATAGTCAGACACGCTTGGAGTTAAGCGGAATGGGAGCTATATCTACATTGTCATCACCTTGTTTTGGGTCTGTTGGAATGTCACTAACTCACTAGCACGATGTCACTTATTCTCGGCTCTAGGCATAGCAGTGTATTTAATGAGAGAATGATTGGAGAGAGAGCTCACAGGTTTGTACAACGCTCTCAAAAGTCATCAGTCACCACAGGGTGAAGTGTGTGCCTTGTGTAGAAAAAAAAAATAAATAAATGGGAAAAAAAAATAATAACCTGTAATAAAATGACATAATCATTTCTCAATTTTAGCTATTTAGCACACTGGGTCTTGAGTAATGAGTTGAGTTGTGTTGTACTTATGTGGATTATTGAATTAGATTTTACAGAAAAGAATTAATGTGAACTTGCAAGCATTTGAAACGTTTTCCATGGTTTGCTCTCTAAGGGACTGTGGAGGTAGTCAAGGAACATGTGAAGATGAAGCCAAGATCATCTACGCTTGGGCCAGAAATGCTCCGCCCACAAAGTTACCCAGAGGTAATCCTTCAGGCCGAATTAGGCCTTTGGAGTAGCTGTGGATTAGTCTTTACCGCACAGGTTTATCCATAGCCATTGTAATTGGTCTCCAATGAGAGTTTGTTATCACGTCGTCTGTCTCCTTCAGGCATTTAATTAAATCCCTCCTCTTCCCATCTATTTTTCTTTTTAGATGTTGGCTTCAAAGTCGGAGGTGATTCAAGAATCACGCACCTTGTGCTGCAAATTCACTATGGGGATATCTCTGCATTCAGGGGTAGGTATTCACCATTCATTTAACATTTAACTGTAAAAAAATATACAGTTGAAGTCAGAGGTTTACATACACTTAGGTCGAAGTCATTAATTAATTAATTAATTTCTAACCACTCCACAGATTTCATGTTAGCAATCTATAGTGTTGGCAAGTCAGTTAGGACATCTATTTTGTGCATGACTCAAGTAATTTTTTTCAACAATTGTTTACAGACAGATTATTTCACTTTTAATTCACGATATCACAATTCCACTGGGTGACAAGTAAGTTTACATACACTAAGTTGACTGTGCCTTTTAACACCTTGGAAAATTTCAGAAAATGATGTTATGGCTTTAGAAACTTTTGATAAGCTAATTGACATTATTTGAGTCAATTGGAGGTGTACCTGTGGATGTATTTTAAGGCCTACCTTCAAAGGCCCTTTTAAGGCCTGCCTCTTTGCTTGACATCATGGGAAAATCAAAAGAAATCAGCTAAGAGCTCAGAAAGAAAATTGTGGACCTCCACAAGTCTGGTTCATCCTTGGGAGCAATTTCCAAACACCTGAAGGTACCACGTTTGTCTGTACAAACAATAGTATGCAAGTATAAACACCATGGGACCATACAGCTGTCATACCGCTGAGGAAGGGGACGTGTTCTGTCTCCTAGAGATGAACGTGCTTTGGTGCGAAAAGTGCAAATCAATACCAGAACAACAGCAAAGGACCTTGTGAAGATGCTGGAGGGAACATGTACAAAAGTATCTATATCCACAGTAAAACGAGTCCTATATCGACATAACCTGAAAGGCTGCTCATCAAGGAAGAAGCCACTACTCCAAAACCGCCATAAAAAAGCCAGACTACAGTTTGCAACTGCACATGGGGACAAAGATCTGAAATGTCCTCTGGTCTGATGAAACAAAAATTTAACTGTTTGGCCAGAATGACCATTGTTATGTTTGGAGGAAAAAGGGTGAAGCTTGCAAGCCGAAGAACACCATCCCAACCGTGAAGCACGGGGGTGGCAGCATCATGTTGTGGGGGTGCTTTGCTGCAGGAGGGACTGGTGCACTTCATAAAATAGATGGCATCATGAGGAAGGCAAATTATGTGGATATATTGAAGCAACATCTCAAGACATTAGCCAGGAAGTTAAAGCTTGGTCGCAAATGGCTCTTCCAAATGGACAATGACCCAAAGCATACTTCCAAAGTTGTGGCAAAATGGCTTAAGGACAACAAAGTCAAGGTATTGGAGTGGCCATCACAAAGTCCTGACCTCAGTCCAATCTAAAATTTGTGGGCAGAGCTGAAAAAGCGTGTGCGAGCAAGGAGGCCTACAAGCCTGATTCAGTTACACCAGTTCTGTCAGGAGGAATGGGCCAAAATTCCAGAAACCTATTGTGAGAAGCTTGTGGATGGCTACCAGAAACATTTGACCTAAGTTAAACAATTTAAAGGCAATGCTATAATACTAACAGAGTGTGTGTAAACTTCTGACCCACTGGGAATGTGATGAAAGAAATAAAAGCTGAAATAAATCATTCTCTCTACTATTATTCTGACATTTCACATTCTTAAAATAAAGTTGTGATACTAACTGACCTAAGACAGGGAATGTTTACTAGGATTAAATGTCAGGAATTGTGAAAAACTGAGTTTAAATGGATTTGGCTAAGGTGTATGTAAACTTTAAACTTCAACTATATGTATTGTTCGTATAATGTTTTTCCCCCTGCTTGTATGATCTGGTACACTGTGAAGGAATTATCTTTTCTGTGGAGAATTTATTTTAATATTCGGACAAATGTGATCCTAATGGATGGTAATTGTCGAGCTTCTGTGTTCATGAGACAATTTTCTTTTCACCGCAAGAGCACGTTTGTCAGGGAATGCATCAGGGTGCTGACGTTTGCCTCCCAGCTCAATCAGCTAGCACAACGGTTCACTTTGTGTAAATGGGTTTCTTTTGTGAGGGACCAGGTGGTGAAATGTAGAGCCTGCAGGGAGATGCTCCATTGAAGAAATGAAAACGGTCTCTTCTTGTGGTTGGGTATTGGAAAATGCGTACCAAACCAGAATGGAATCACAAAGTTTAATTGAATACTGTAAAATATCAAATATTATATAAAATATTCCTGGACGACTGCATTATTTGCAGCTTGAGTGGTCTATAATGGTTAGGGGAACTGGGCTTGTAACCCAAAGGTTGCAGGTTCGATTCCCAGGTAGGACACTGCCGTCGTATCCTTTAGCAAGGTACTTAACCTGAATTGCATCAGCATATATGCAGCTGTATAAATCGATACTATGTAAAAATGCGAAAGTTGTGTCAGTCATTGTTGACAAGAGCTTGTGCTCAATTGCTGAAATGTAAATGTAATAAAATGGAGAGCGCAGTCGCGTCTGTCTCCTCTTCCTCCCCTCCTGTAGAACCCTGGTTCTGTCAGAGCTGTCTCCTCTTCCTCCCCTCCTGTAGAACCCTGGTTCTGTCAGAGCTGTCTCCTCTTCCTCCCCTCCTGTAGAACCCTGGTTCTGTCAGAGCTGTCTCCTCTTCCTCCCCTCCTGTAGAACCCTGGTTCTGTCAGAGCTGTCTCCTCTTCCTCCCCTCCTGTAGAACCCTGGTTCTGTCAGAGCTGTCTCCCCTTCCTCCCCTCCTGTAGAACCCTGGTTCTGTCAGAGCTGTCTCCTCTTCCTCCCCTCCTGCAGAACCCTGGTTCTTTCAGAGCCGTTTCATCTTCCTCCTGCCTTGCATTTATATAGTGCCTTTCTCACCGTCTGGTGACTCAAAGCACAATGATTAGGGGCAAGCTCGCCTCTACCACCACCATTGTGTAGCTCCCACCTGGATGATGCAACGGCAGCCATTTTGCGCCAGGACGCTCACCACACATCAGCTGAGGTGGAGAGGGAGAGAACAATTCTTTTTTTTTAATAGCCAATTGGACTGGGGGATGATTAGGTGGCAGATTGAAAGAGCCAGGTTGGGAATTTAGCCAGGACACCGGGGAAACCCCTACTCTTTACGATAAGTGTCCTGTAGAACCCTGGTTCTTTAAGCGCTATCTCCTCTTCCTCCCTCTCCTATAGAACCCTGGTTCTTTAAGAGCCATCAAGGAACATGTTTTCAGGGATTCTGTACCTAACCGGAATTTCCTAACGGTGAATCCTAACGGTGGTTCTGTCTGAGCCGTCTCCTCTTCCTCCCCTCCTGCAGAACCCTGGTTCTTTCAGAGCCGTTTCATCTTCCTCCTGCCTTGCATTTATATAGTGCCTTTCTCACCGTCTGGTGACTCAAAGCACAATGATTAGGGACAAGCTCGCCTCTACCACCACCATTGTGTAGCTCCCACCTGGATGATGCAACGGCAGCCATTTTGCGCCAGGACGCTCACCACACATCAGCTGAAGTGGAGAGGGAGAGAACAATTCTTTTTTTTTTTTAATAGCCAATTGGACTGGGGGATGATTAGGTGGCAGATTGAAAGAGCCAGGTTGGGAATTTAGCCAGGACACCGGGGAAACCCCTACTCTTTACGATAAGTGTCCTGTAGAACCCTGGTTCTTTAAGCGCTATCTCCTCTTCCTCCCTCTCCTATAGAACCCTGGTTCTTTAAGAGCCGTCAATGAACATGTTTTCAGGGATTCTGTACCTAACCGGAATTTCCTAACGATGAATCATCCGGGGAACTGCATTCTCTCATATATTCTGCAGCTGGAGAAAAGTGGTTTGACGTTAATTGTAGTCCACCGGAAAAGCCGTGACTTGCTGACATTTTGCACGCGAGCAGGTGAAATGCACGAGTTGCAGCACCGTGTTTGATTGACATTTACAGAATATCTACTGCGTATGCCTTGCTGGGACAGATGGAACGCGATACGCTTGGCAGGAAGGTACATAAGGGAGCATTTAGATCAGGTGTGGCTCCTGGAAAATGGGCTGTTGCATTTATAATCTGTGACACTGATTGAAACGATTCTATATTTGCAGATCACCATAGAGACTGCTCATAATCTGTGACACTGATTGAAACGATTCTGTATTTGCAGATCACCATAGAGACTGCTCATAATCTGTGACACTGATTGAAACGATTCTGTATTTGCAGATCACCATAGAGACTGCTCAGGATTTACCTTAAGAATGACTTCCAAACCGTGAGTATCCCGTGATCAGTTTTTTTTTCTTTCTCCTCTCTCTCTCTCCCCACCAGTCACCCTATGAGGCAGGCATTGCAAAAAATAGATTACTGTGATTTATAACCAGGAGATGAGGGGCCACAAGCTCATTGTATTATCGTGGCTCCCTCATCATAGGAGATTATGATTTGGGGGGCGGGAGAGCAAGGGGGGGCGGGAGGATTGCACCTGACAGACGTGTTTTATTAAGGCCAATACCTTGGGAGAGGAGCCAGAACCCTGCCAGCAGCACAGTCATACCCCGTTCCTAATTAAATATAACCAGCAGCACAGCCATACCCCGTCCCTAATTAAATATAACCAGCACCTCTCTTTAAATCTGGCAGCAGCACAGTCAATACAGACATGTCAGTGTTTCCCCCAGGATGTCTTTGTAGGCGGGGTTGTGACATGGTGCGACCCAAGACCGGAGGGTGGTGGGGGTTGGGGGGGGATTGTGTGTTGACGTGATCATGGATGGGGGGGCGGTGGGGGGGGGTTGTTTGGGTGCTGCTGCTGTGATTGTGGACTGCAGTCGCATATTAATTTAGCCTAGCGCTGGCCCTGATGCAGCCCGTTTAATGTTGCACGTTCATTACTAGGGATAGCTGCTACGTTATGGGAAGGATGTGCTTTGTCTAATCTGTTCTTCGATGACCTTCTGTATTGCACTTATTGTATGTCTCTTTGGATAAAAGCCAATCTGCCAAATGATTGTAATGTAATGTTACTCCCATTTCCCTACGTTTCATTTTTCCACTCTGTGTGTAGGCTACAGTAGGCCTATACGGAGTAGGCAGCACCTCAATAAACCTCCTTTCTGCCCTGCCCCTCTACACAAGTAGCACAGAATCCCCACAACAGTCACAATTCTATTATGCAAATTGAACATGCCGTTATAAATGTAATTTGGCTCCATCAATAGGCTACGAGTGCTTCCAAATATGAGAGACATCAAAGAAAACAACAGACTAATATATTGAAAAGGGATCCGAGAAGAGAGTATAAAATATGTTAAAAAAAAGCAGGCTAAAATAGCGTTGTTTGAACGCATATATTTATGAGCTTCATTATCTAATTCATTATCATTCATTTCATTCATTTCATTCTAATTCATTATCATTCATTATCATTCATTATCTAATGAAGCTCGCCAACTTATGAGTTAGTTACTCTTCTACGCAGTAAAAATGGTGGCGTACATTTAACATCCTAGGTTGTTCAGGCTATATGAGACCGTGGACTCGTATAAACACCCTAGTGCGTTAAATGTACACCAGCAGTGTTAAATCTACACTGACATTTTTGCTGTGTAGGCTTGTGTCATAAAGCCATAGTATTATCAGAACGGCTTCCACTGTCACCCTTCTCCCCGATCTCGTTTAAATTTGCATGGAAATAAAATGAGATCTTTACCTGGCAATCTTTTGGTGGCAAGCTCCTCTTATTAGCTGAAGGTGACATTATCATTTAGCTAGGTTAGTTAGTCGCTTTCCTGAGGTAGGCTAACGTCAACAAATATGCTCGTCTGCGCGTGGGCAAACGTCCAGTCATAGCGAGATTACCGCCAATGAAAATACCGTAATTTCATAATTTACTTGGAGTTGGTTACTAACCTAGTGGAGTCCAAACTCTCCACAAATCTGTTGAATCGTTAATAATTTCTGATAACAAAATGGAGCGCTTACGCAAACAAATTTTCTATTGATTTTAAATGATAGCAAATTAGTTTTCAAACAATGACAATTGCCGTTTTATATTTTTAGGCGGGGCGGCAAAGGCTGTAGGCGGGGCGGACCGCTCTGCCTAATGTACTGTTGGGGAAACACTGCATGTGAAGTTCAGTAAAATAACGTTGAAAATGGCTTATGGAAAGAATAGAAAAGGTAAGAAGGTAGATGGGAGGGGAAGCGCATCTCTTTAGAAAGCTCTTCTGTATTACAGCACGGTATTACTGATTAATGATGGCTGTAAAATGGCCGTCAGTGTGTTTTTAAATGCAAAAAAATAAAATAAAAAAAATATTTCAGAGTGAATTACCTATGATCAGTTGTGAATTGTTTTGGTCCATGTCTATTGCTGAAGAGTGCAAAGTTGAGTCCAATTCTCTATAGCCCTGGTATTCAAATCATGGTTCTCGAGGTCCGAGAACTGCTGGTTTTTCCCTGGGAGTCAGGTGTGGAGACAGTCTGGCCAATCAGTGGCACTAATTGTTCAGTTAATTACCTGGGAGAAAGAAAACCAGGGCCAGTCTTAGATTCGAGGTCCAGATTTTGAATATCTGTGCTGTATAGGAAAACATCCAGCGCAGACATTTTAGTGGTTTTTCCAACAACGCGTCGAACGATTCATCGGCTGCGTCGTTCTCGTTTTGCGTCATAACCTTTTGATCAGTGCTCTACCTCGAGACGAATCAATCAAGGTTTTCTGCCTACCGAGCGGTGAGAGACGCATTTCAACGTGGTATTTTGTTGTAGGAAAATCTCGTCTATTCCTGGCCGCAGAGATAAGGCCTGACGGGGGAGAGCATTCGAGCGCATTGTGAGATGAGCCTCTTGGAAAAGGAGGTCTGGGCAACAAGACGCAGACGGTACAGCGCGGCGGCATTAATACGAGCAAACTCTGGGGAGCGACCAATTATCGAAAATCTATCTGTCATTATGTCCAGTAGGCTGAAAATGAAGAGTCACTGTGGGTGTTTCAGTGGAGCCGGGAAGTGGAGGATACACATTTATTGATAGATACTTAGTCACAAGTGTTATTTCAGAGGTAAAAGAGGTGATGAGGTGCAGCTCGTGCATTCGTTCATTCATGCTTTCTGGGGCCGATTAAAGTGAAAAACTGATTTTTAACGTTGTTGTAATCGTGTCCTCTCCGTGCTGGGGGGGTGGAACCGATTTCGCCACTTCTGAGGGGGTTGAGAACGAGGTTTCAGGAAAACCATAGAACGGGTGGAGCTAACGTGTGTTATCACTGACAGTTGAACCTCTTATTGGTTCATATGATGTCAGTGGGAAAACATCCCTGCATTAAATATCAAATTTCCTTCCATATGTGAAGTGGTTGAATGTGCTTTGGATCATGGAAGGATCCGTGGATTCGGATGTTGTCGGTGCTTGTGGTCACCCTTGCTATTTGCACTTGGCGTCGTTTTATATGATGGTCTTTTGCGTCACTTTTGACAAAAGAATCCGCCAAAGGATTAAATGTCATGTAAATCAATGTAAAGGGCATGTGGTCAGTCCTGCTGTTAGTTCACTCTCCTGTCAGGCCTTTTATAACAGGGCAGGCAAGACAGGAGCACAACCCCTATACACCTATTTAACCCTTTTGAAAAGTAGGTCTTTTTGGAATGTTTTTTTTTTTTTTTTCAAGTCAGTGTTCTAGAACTCCAGTAGTGATTATTACATCAGCATTAGAATGTTCAGCAATGAACATTCTAATCACATATTTGTGATTTGTGATCTTACAATGTGTTTGATTGTGATATTCTGTATTTACTCTATTTCTCTGATAATTTTGCTGTCCAAAAAAACCCATAATTTTATGAAACAAGAATGTCGTGCTTAATATTGGTGTTGCTGTTAATAGTCAGTAGGGCTGCACCCAAATAGTTGACTAAACCATGAGTTGATCAAAAGAACTAGGTCGACCAAAATTTTAATTGGTCGAATTGTCGCAGTGTAAACAAACGCGAGAGTGGAACTATTCATTCCGGACGTGCACCTTGTAACGAACAATTGGTGTCTATTTAATAAGGAATAGATCAGTTGTATAGCATTTCTGAGAGAAAATCAAAAGTATCCGAGCATTTCGAGTTTCTAAAGGATGACCCTAATAAAGTTAAATGTAGACTCTGCAAGCAACAATTCGCGCATCTTCTCAATGGCCAGCTTCATTGTCAGCTTCAACGCGGAGCTAACTTCTCCCGAGCAACGTCAACAAACTCGTGTTCCTCACGTATAATATGAGAAAACCGCGAAAACGGCAGTGAGTAGGCCTAATGTGACGAGGTTAGCTGGTCACAATTAGGCTAAAACACACTTTTACATTGCTAATATAGATTATAATTTATCTTTTGTTTGGCCTGTTGTTGATATTTCTCTTAAGTGTTTCATTTGCAGTGTTTTTTATTTATTCGTTTGTTTATATAATTTATTGCCTATTTATTTGCATTTTAGTTTTGATAACCGTGAGGTTGTCATGTTGAATTACATTGTTTTTGCTCTTTCGTATCACCGGACAAAAGGCTGCTTTTTTATTTAGTTATTCACTATTTTTAAGTTGTGTGTTGTTATAAAGAGTAGGCTATGAATTAAAATAACAATGTTAAATGTCTCATTGCTTATTGTTCCGACACATTCATTTACCGCTTTGTCTATGCCGTTAATAGCCTACAGCGCGGGCCATAAGCAAACCGATGCCGTTAATAGGCAGCGCAGGACAGCAAATCGCCGCCTGTGCTTGTAGCTATAATTGATATTTTAAATGCTCATAATGACGGTTTTGTATTTCTCTGTAATATAGTAAACTTACTATAGATCAGATGGAAGTCAAACCATTTTCCGATGCTCAAAAATACATGTTTAAATAATTAAATTAATATCATAAATGTGCGACGGTTAGTCGACTATGGGTTTGAACTGACGACTACAGGTCGACTATGTAAATCTTTGGTCGGCGGCAGTCCTAATAGTCGGCCATGTGCAGAAATGTTACTGATGTCTAATGTGAGGTGATTATTTGACCCAGGTCTGGCGTACAGGATTTAATGATTTGTGTGCTGTTGTATCTTTCCAGACAGCCCTTTATTGCTGGCATGTATCTGATGATGTCTGTGGACACCGTTATTCCTCCAGGAAAGAAAGGTAAGGAGAGGATTATTATTCAATGATTCATCTTCCCCTGACCCTTGTAGGTGAAGGCAATGGGGAGGGAGGCGGGGGAAGGGAGAGGAAGGGGGGGTGTCCGCAGTCCCAAACGATAATGACTCAGTCACACAGCAGCCTCCTCTCTAATCTTTTATCATCGTGAGATATTTTAACGAGTTCTAGGACACGCTAGCGCGCTTTCGGCTCGGCTGGCCCTCCTCACAGCGCGACTCTGGGAGAAGACGGCCTGCTCGAGAACCCGGTTCCACCTTCGTTTCATCGCTCCTTGGCTCTGCGTGAAAGGCGTTTGAGCTCGGCGGGCCTCTCTTCTCTCTGTCAGATTGTTTTCAGAGGGAGATTTATTCTATAATCATTAGCTGCGTGATAAAAGGGGGAGAGGATGAGTGATTATATAGCATCAGTGTGTGGGATCCCTGCTCTATCATTCACACAGCTTTATTCTGCGTTTTGTCATCAGCAGTTCAGTGTTAACCAGCGTGTGGCGGTTTGTAGTGATTGCCCGTATATTCATATTTCATTTTCAGCAATATTGTCAGAAAATATCATGAGACCATTCATTTTTTTCCCCCTCTGTAGCCCTGACAGCTGTTTAACAAATACTCCAGTGTGTGCTTGTAACATAACCAATTTTATTATTTAATTTAAGAATTGATTTTTTGTTGCCAAATACACTGAATTGAGACGTTCCAGTGCGAGTACGACTGTATTTCTGTGTGCATTGTTGTTCTTTAACACCATTGGGGAATGAAACCGTTGCAGGGTACGGATGGAGAGCTGTAATCATTTTTTAATTTGCTTCTTTCTTTTATAGTTACAAATGCAGACATCGCCTGTTCTTACCAGTCATATCCAATGTACACATTTGCATTCAGGACTCACACACATGGCCTAGGTAAGCAATGTGCAAGCTTCAAAAAGTGTGTTTTATATGATGTAGTGTGGTGTGTTATATATTCAGTTTTATTAAATTTTCTATTTTTATTTTTTATTTTTTGCAGGTCAAGTAGTCAGTGGGTATAGGGTACGAGATGGAAAGTGGACTCTGATTGGACGACAGTCTCCTCAGTTACCACAGGTAATTTTTTTTGTGCTTTGCAAGTGACTGTTGCTGAATGGCTGGATAACATAGCTGACAACAGTTCTCATGGTGAATTTGCTCATACTTTCAAAGATTTCAAAAGTCTGTCGTATTTAATTTGATGAGCTAAGAGTCGCGTCTCAATACGCCTGCTCCAGGTCTTGAGCAGAGGCGGTACAATGCATGTCTACGAGTGAACTGCCTTTATTGACTGTGAAAAGCAGACGTAGTTATGAGTGTCTAGTGTCTCTGTTATTAAAGGGGTTCATTTTACCTCACAAACTTAAAAAATAAAACGATGGGCCAGCGATGTTAAGTGAGGTGATTTAAACGCTGTTTGCTTATCATTGCTAATCAGCGTTCACACCGTTCCTTGGTGCTTGATATTAAAAACACGTTATGCTCCTCACCAAATGGTGGCTCGCACGCTCTGCGGAGCGGTCGTCGGGAAGGCTGCTCTCCACCAAGATGCCGCTTGTTGCTATGGAAACTGTTGCCAGGGGATGTGCTCTCACGTGCGTGCCTGGCCACACCTCCTCCACCTCTTTCTTGTGAGGGGAGAAAAAGGGTTGCACCTTAATGGAATGCGCCCCCCCCCCCCCCCCCCCCCCCGCCCCGCCCCGCCCCTGCGGACCCCTTGGCACGCTCCATTCCCGCCCCCGTGCTCTGCCGTCCCGTACCAGAGGGGCTAATCTCACAGGAAGCCGCGGCTGGACGGGGCCTTGAGGGCGTAACGACATCAGACAGATTATCGCCCTTTTGCCCCGGTCCGTTCACAGTGACTGGAACAGAGCCTTATTGATCCCACAGCCAGAGAGGTCTGTCTGTGCCGGGCGGTCCGAACCTTATTGATCCCACAGCCAGAGAGGTCTGTCTGTGCCGGGCGGTCCGAACCTTATTGATCCCACAGCCAGAGAGGTCTGTCTGCGCCGGGCGGTCCGAGCCTTAATGATCCCACAGCCAGAGAGGTCTGTCTGTGCCGGGCGGTCCGAGCCTTATTGATCCCACAGCCAGAGAGGTCTGTCTGTGCCGGGCGGTCCGAGCCTTAATGATCCCACAGCCAGAGAGGTCTGTCTGCGCCGGGCGGGCGGCCCGGCAGCTATAGACACGCTTCAGCCTCTCCAGGCCTTGCACAGTCTACGCAGAGGAGATGCACCTTGATGTCAGCTTGAATAATGAACGCGCCGCTATCGATTCCTGCCAACAGTGTACACAGCACTGTTTCTGCATCCAACTGGGGGAAAAAATCTGTTAATGTGCCTTCCTGGATTCTTTCTGTGAGTCCCGACGGTATTCTCTATAGATTCTAGACTAGTGTAGTATCGGATAAAATGTGCGCCTCTGCACTACTCTGTATTTTGAACGGCCCACGGCGGCAAAATGTGCCGTGATCCAGTTTCGGCAACATTGAAGGTTATTAAGATTCGAGATTAGTGCTGAGCCATACGCCCAGTGAGCAGTGGGAGGTCTGTGCTTAACGTTTGATTTTAGTTGGCAGCGGTTTGCTGGTGCTCAGCCCTCTGTTTTCATTGGGTGCGTGGATTTAGGATTAAGCTTGGATTGTCGTGTTGCAATTGGGTCAAATGGAATTAGGCAGTGGAATTTCAAAAAAGTGGGTGGAATTTTATTTTTTTTTCTGCATTTTTGCGCTTTCATTGATAAAACTGCTTCAGAAGGATAGAGTGCTGGGCTTATTCAGCTTATTCTTTTTAGAGTGAAGTTTTAGTGTACATCTGCAGCGTTCATTTATTTATTTAGTCTTTAATATTTAGTCGACAGACGGTGTGCAGTGATGAAAACATGCCCGTCATTATAAAAGTGAAGGTGCTAGATTTAGTGGTGCAGCTAAACTGTAGTGTATAATTAAGAGATTGGCTCCACAGGGGCATGAAGCCTCCAGAATTGAGTAGGCCTCTGCGCTCGTGTTGACGACACTTCTTCTGCAATGTCAGCTCTGGGCCTCGGCCGTCAACCGATGAGAATAAAAATAACTTGAGACGCGGGTACATTTGCTGCAGATGACTGAACATTTTAAAACGTCTATTTTTGGCCCCATATTAAGGGCAGCATTCTTCTTTTGTGCGATTGTACATTTTGCTTTGTTAAACATTTAGGGGTCGATTTACTAAAGGTTTGCATGTACAGAAACACGTGTAAAACTGTTACCACCCGCGAAAAAATCGTCCGAAGTGATCAGCTTACGAGGTGTAAAGAAGATTGCATGTGCTAAAATTGAAAGTTTGTCAGATTTCTGAGAGTCACTTTATCACAGATGCAAGCATTGGATGCACCACAAAGCCCGAGACTTGACATGTCAATCGATCGTTTTTCTTTTGTGCTCAAAATCAATTCTCCAAGAGTCCAAGTTTCTCGATTAGCTAAAAAAAAATAAAATAAAAAAATAGTACGGCATAGTTGTGTAACGTACCTTTTATTTTTAGGGAACTGATTTTTTTGATGGAAAGGGTGAGGAAACTGGACGTGAAGGAAGGAAGCTGTGTCTAAAAGTACTTATTTCTTCCCCGTGCCTCACGGCAGGAGCGCCCCTCTGCAGTGACAGCGACGGTTATCTCACCCCCCCCCCCTTTACCCCCCACCCCCCCGGCCTCGTCCTCTGTGACAGGTTCTACACGTCCTAATGGCTTCCCTCTCACAGAATGGCCCTTAGTCCCCGGGTTTTATCTCAGTCAGTCTTCTGAGCAGTCACTGTCAGTGAGTCGGTACTTTTAAAGCTTGGCTTTAGTCCGTGGAGCCGAATAAATGTCAAATTAGCCTGGTTTTCTCTGCCTTAAAGGGGACATGAAGCACTCGGTAAAGTGGCTCTGGTTCATTAGCTTTTTACCTTAAATTAGATATGACCGTGCGTTCAAATCTCAAACCCGTATTTGCTGGAAAAAGTAGTTAAAATTTGCTTTTTTCCCACTAGGGCGCAGCCATCTTGGACCAACTGCGGTCGTGACGTCACTAGGTTGGTTGGTGGCGCTGCAGTTGCCGGCTCGCGCCCTAGTGGGAAAAAAAGTGCATTTTTTCCAGCAAATACGGGTCAGTTTCAGATTTCAACGCACGATCATATCAAATTTACGGTAAAAAGCTAACGAACCAGAGCTACTTTACCGAGTGCTTCATGTCCCGTTTAAATCAGCGAGAACGCCTCTCTCCATAGTGTTGCTGTGTGAACCCGTTTGTGCTCAAACCCTGGGTTCGATCTATCTCACTTTTATTTGTAAGCAATGCTGAAAACAGTGCTGCTGACGTTCACTGTGACTACGTGCAGTTTCTGACGCGCCATCAGCGCTACATTTAGGAAAGTAAAATCGCCGTCGTGAGCCGTCGAAGCATTAGAGATTAGATTAGATTAGAGAGGAGCGTCAAATGCATTTTAATGTCTATCTGAAATAAGCAAGTGTGTTTAGATTATTAAGGCAAAAAGCCATTTTTGTCTAGATGAATCCTTTGCTTTATCTTTTGCTGTATTTGCCTGTTCCAGAAAGCAGGATTACTGAGTTAGCTGGATTGGACTGAAATAAAAAGTGCTGTTCTAGGTTTTACAGTGCAGTTATCCAACTAACTCCGTAATCCTGCTTTCTGGAACAGGCCCCTGATCCTGTATTGAAGCGCAAACATAAGAGATGTTGTCCATGACTACAGTACTCAACTCAAAAGGTTAAAAATGATTGTTGAACTAGGCCTGTATAGCCTACGCCACATTTAAAATGCATTGTCCTGTTTGGCAAGTGCTATTTCGAGCAACATTGTAATCTGTTCCAAACAAGCTACGCTAAGCACATTTAGTTTTGCTCCGCTGATAAGTGCACTGTTATTCAAGCCATTATACCAGCTGCCTGAGGGTTTTCACTTTTATTTTTTCCCCCCAATTTAATGCAAAGTGAAGCACCTCAATTCTCTACAGCAATGTGCAAATGCCCACCCCTTACTCCCTTTGTTCAAACTGGTCTCAGTTCATCCATGAAATGACTTGGTGCTCACGATAGATTTCACCAGCTGTTTGTCCAAGGAAGTACAACTGAACAATATATACAAGACTGTGAAATGTGTTAAATAACGCATATTAGTTTGTCGGCCTCTTTTCATTGCGATTTTCATGTGTGTGTGTTTATCCATTTTGAATGGCCTTTCAACATGAAGCTTAGCGATGCGTAAAATTATTAAACGGGGTTCAACAATAATTGCCGGCCCGCTTACTCGCTTGGGGAGAGAAAAACCAAGTCAGGCGCATGCAAGCTCTCGGCCACGGGCCCATTCAGAAAAGTGACACTATAGGGCTAGCTCACAGTTCAAATCTCAGATTGGTGCTGCTAAGCTAGCACTGAGGCAGATTTGTGTGTGAGAAGAAGTTATAAGGTCGGGCGTATGAACATCGCAACACAAAACTGGAGACGACGGGCTACAGGATGACAACGGGTTAACTACAGTGGCATAGTAAACTGGCTAAATTTGGTTTGCATCTAAATTTGGTCAGAGAATTTTTGGAATGTTGATTTTCACTTCACTTTATCTTTTTACATCTTTTTTTTTACGTGTTGTTATTTCAGGCATTTTACCCAGCAAACAATCCAGTTGAAATAAGATACGGAGACAAACTTGCCGCCAGATGTGTTTTTTCTGGGGAGGGAAAGACCACAACAACATATATTGGGTGAGTTGAGTTTTTGTATGTCAGCCAAAGAACTGGCCTACGTCCCAGCAGGATTGAGTTCATTGGGGTGGGAATGGCTGTGTTTGGAAAGAGCCCCTTATCTGTAGCTCTCTAATTTGGGAAAATGACAACAGGGAATGGACTGAACCAACAGGGCAATAGACTGAACCAACAGGGCAATAGACTGAACCAACAGGGCAATGGACTGAACCAACAGGGCAATGGACTGAACCAACAGGGCAATGGACAGAACCAACAGGGCAATGGACTGAACCAACAGGGCAATAACTGAACAACCAACAGGGCAATGGACTGGATCAACAGGGCAATAGACTGAACCAACAGGGCAATGGACTGAACCAACAGGGCAATGGACTGAACCAACAGGGCTATGGACTGGATCAACAGGGCAATAGACTGAACCAACAGGGCAATGGACTGAACCAACAGGGCAATGGACTGAACCAACAGGGCAATGGACTGAACCAACAGGGCAATGGACTGGATCAACAGGGCAATAGACTGAACAACCAACAGGGCTATGGACTGAACCAACAGTGCAGTGGACTGAACCACAATAGTGCAATGGACTGAACCAACAGGGCAATGGCTCCTCTCTCAGGACGTCTGTTGCTGTGTTAAACTGGCAAAGGCCGAGACGTTCAGATCGGCTGTGTTAAACAAGCCTGTACGCTTTTGGGGAGGAAAAAAAAGAAGAAGCTTTTATAGCAAAATAACGGTTTCGTACAGAACATATTAAAATTGCCATTATTATTGTGTGGAAATGATTCCTGCTGCAATGTTTTCATAGACACAATTATTATTGAGCTTTATTTTTTAATAAAGTCTTTAAAAAGATATTAGTGTTTTTTCGCCAGTGTAATGAACAGCAGTGTTCTCTCCACTGTATACACAGTGTAATTAGTGTATTAATATTGGGGGGGGGTCGGCGTTCGGTTATGTTACGTCTGAAGCTCCCCGTCGCTCCGCCCTTATGTCGGATTATTCCGAGGTACACATCCGCCTGGCGTGAGACAGCCGTCTCCGGGTTTCTGTCAGGCCGATGCCGTGGGGCAGCGTGTGCTGAAAAAAACACCGTCAAGCAGAGAGCAAAGACCCGTTTCCCACATGCCCCCTGGGGGCCTGCATTTTTTTATGATTTCCTGTTTGAGCAGCCTGTGTCTCTCTCTGTGTGTGCGTGCGTGTGTGTGTGTGTCTGTGTGCGCTGCGTGTGTGTGTCTGTGTGTGTTGTGCTCTGGCCGCGTCATCCCGGTTGCCATGGCGAGCAAATGATGACAGCGCTCAGCGCCTGCATTGACGCATCTCCAAGGCAGCCGTCGCCCCCACACCCCCCCCCCCCCCCCCCCACACCTCCATGATCACCTCTGCCTGGCAACGTGGAGCTGATTAGAACGAGCGTGTTCGCAACGAGATACGGCCTTTTAAACGCCACACCATTAGCGCAGCTGGCCGTATGAAAAGGGGAATTATGGGATTGATATTACAGGGTGTATTGTTTTGGTGTATGAATGTGTTGAAGGGGCTCAGTCTGGCCTTAAATGCTGCTTTATTTCTGACTGGCTTATTTCCCCCGTCCACAGAGGCACCTCGGACGATGAGATGTGTAATTTCTACATCATGTTCTACATGGACAGCAAGCATGCCATCCCCTACATGAACTGTATGGACCCAGGCAGGAGCGAACTGTTCAAAGGCATTCCCAAAGAGGCAAATGTGCCCATCCCACTCTCTCCTGATATGATGGCCATGATGCATAGCCACTCGCATCACATGGGCAGAAAAGTCTCGGCTATGACCAGTGAGTGTGTGTGTGTGTGTGTGTGTGTGTGAGTGTGTGAGAGAGAGATAGAGATAGGGAATATTTGTGTGTGTGTGTGTGTGTGTGTGTGTGTGTGTGTGTGTGTGAGAGAGAGAGATAGAGATAGGGAATATGTGTGTGTGTGTGTGTGTGTGTGTGAGAGAGAGGTTGTGAGAGTTGTGTGTGTGCATGTGAGCATGCGAGAGAGAATGTGTGTGTGTGTGTGTGTGTGTGTGTGTGTGTGTGTGTGTGTGTGTGAGAGAGAGAGAGAGAGTGTGTGTTTGTGTGTGTGTGTGTGTTTGTGTGTGTGTGTGTGAGAGAGTGTGTATGTGTGTGTGTATTGGGGGGGGGGCGGTTAAAAAAAACTTATTTGAAAACATGAACTCAACTTAGAAAACTTTTGTATTTTAAATATAGAACTGTCATCTATTTGAGTGAGTAGGGCAAAATGAACTCAGGATGTGCATTTCAGGATGTAAGAGTGTATTTGAAGGTGTTGGAGGGCTAGGGTTAAACCACCAACTCTGTCTTGGTTGGCCTGATATAAAGGCATGTTATTCAGTATCTCTCAGGGGCCTTGAAAACATGCTGCTTATTAAGAGCATGGTGAGCACCCGGATGTAGCAGCATTTCTTTAAAAGCTTTTAGCATGTGTAAATCTCTCTGGAATCCAGTGGTTTCACTATTTCTTCCATCACATTTCCCAAGATCCTCAAGAGGACCCTGGATTACTGCAGCCAAAGAGGGAGGAGGAGGAAGTCCTGGACCAAGGTGAGTTATCCCTTAAAAACAACCAGACAAAAACATGCTGTAGCCATGAAGCTGAAGGTTAACTGAAGACATTTCCCTTTAAATCCAACGGATAAATTCCCTCAGGGCTGTGTTATTTAGTGTGAATGTCAAGCGATTGTGAAAGAACTGTGTATATATTGAAAAATGGTAACAGACAGCTTGGTATTTGTAAAGATTTTGCAGTCAACTAAATGAAAACAAAAGAAATGAGAACTAAATGAAGGGGAAAGTGGAATGCACACGCTGAAAATACAATATTTAAGGCTCGTGTTCAAGGCAGTGACAAAGGTTGGAAGCAATTTAAACGGAAAGAAACTGAATTGATGACCACAAAAAAACGCAAATTGCACTAATGAAAAAACTCAACAGAATTTAAATATCAAACGAAAAACACAAAGGTAATTTACAAGGAGACCGTAAAGATTTGGCGTGAGATGATTGATCAGCCTGTAGAGATCCAGACTGTTGAACTTCTCTCGCTGTGAAGGCAGAAATCCGCGTGTTTTTTATTAACAAACACAGTTCAGGGCATCAGGTGGTGTCGGTGCTTGTGGCGAGGGCTGGTGAAAGCCTTGTTTCCATGGCTACAGTACACTCGCTGTCTTGCATCACTTGTGAGGATGAGCCTCAGCACGGGGTCTGCTTGTCATTCCACTGTGGGAACATATGGGCTCTGCTCTCCAGCGCAGATATGCATCACAAGCACGCCACGTTTGCATAGAGAAATTAAAAAAGCCACTGTCTACATCTCTCCCGCATTGTTTCCTTTTTAACTTTTTTACACGTTTAGCACTCTCTCTCTCCCTCTCTCTCGCCCCCTCTCATCCTCTCTCTCTCTCTCTCTCTCTCTCCCCCCTCTCTTTCTGCCTCTCGCTCGCCCTCCCCCTCTTCCCCTCTCCCTCCTCTACTTCCTCTCTCCCCCCTTTCTCTCTCTTTCTCTCTCTCTCCCTCCCCCTCCTCTCTCTCTCTGGAGAATACATTGTGAATATAAGGGTCACTATCGATCGTTGGTCCAGTTCGAGCCACGCCTTGTTGCTTCGCGTGAGGAGACGCGTATGTTTGTGGCGCCAGGGACCGTTTCGGGGCGGTGTGCCTTCCAGCCGGGCGGGGCGACCGGGGAGACGGGGGGGGGGGCTCTGATCTCACAGCAGTCAGGACACCATGAAGCAACAGCAGCAGCGCACGCACAGTTTAGCCTACCCCAGCAAATCACAGGACAGCAAGGGGATAGGCCTTTTATTATAAAAACTGAAGACGCCACCAAACGACAGAATTCCCTTCAGGCGGGCTGATTTTTTTTCAAAGAAGTTAATGAAGTGTCAGTTTATGAAAGCAGACACGGTTTATGTATTTGAACAGTACCCAATACTATTTTGCAGTGTTTGCAGTTAGTTAAATTTATACATAGAGAATCCTCTGGTCACTCGAGTCATATACTTGCATAGCCTTATCAATTTATCTTTTTACATAGGCCACTCTTATTTTGTAGATATAACCTGTAATTAAATGTATTCATTTCAAATGAATGATTAAGAGTAATTGCCATCCCATTCAACCCCCCCCTTGCTGTCTGTCTTCTTTTCTGTTGTTTTTTCCCCCTTTTTTTTTACATTACAATCATTTGGTAGACAGTTTTATCCAAAGCAATGTACAATAAGTGCATACCGAAGGTCATTGAAGCAACTACAGATCAGACCAAGCACAACTTTCTCATAACGTGGCAGCTATCCCTAGTAATGAACATTGAATATACTCACATTGAATGTACTCACAGTAAGCTATGGGTAAGTCAGTTTCTAAACTAGACAGGAAACAAGCAAAAAACAGGGAACAAGTAGTATGAAAATGGTCCTAGATTGGTATGTCAGTCAAGGTGGAGTCTGAAGAGGTGTGTCTTCAGGCCACGACAGAAAGTAGGCAGTGTTTGAGCAGAACGTAGAGGAATGGGGAGCTAGCATGGAAAAGCTCTGCAGTCAGGACGAGCGAGAGCCATTAACACGGAGGGAGGGAAGTGCAAGTCGCCCTGCAGCAGCAGAGCGAAGTGGTCGAGCTGGAACGTAGTGCTGCATTAAGTCCTGTAGGTAGGAGGGGCCTGACCTTTTGGCTGCAGTGTAGGCCAGGGTCAGAACTTTGAACCCGATCCTGGCCGCGACCGGCAGCCAGTGGAGTGACCTCAGCAGGGGGGTGACACGCGAGAACTTCGGGAGGTTGAACACAAGCCGGGACCAGTTGAAGAGGCAGAATGGCCATTTCACATACAAATATGCAAAAGTATGCATTAGTTCCTTTCCTGTCATTGTTTAATGGTCCTTGTTAAATTTAAGTATTTAACCTCTGAAATGTTGGGTGATATGGGTAGAAGTTCTTGTTGTTTTTAGTGTTTTTAAGTTGAATTCTAATGCAGTGATTTCCGAATCTCCTGTAAATGTTACGCTATTGCTTCTTCAAGGTGGTTGCCGATGCACATTTGTCTGTGCTATTACGCTTATGTTTAAAATTCAGTCTGAACAGTTTAGACTGGTCATGATAGGTTACCTGTGGGGAAAATGGTGGACTAAGGAAACTAATTGAATAAGTTTTATCGGCTCATGAAGTGAAGCTAGCGAGGAACACGTCCCTCGTAGAGGATGAGAGCGCGCCGTGAGCTAGAAACCATGTTCCGTGATGGCTGAACGCCGCAGCATCCCGTACACCAACAAATGGGCACCAGCTGGCAGAACCAGGAACGCCTGCATCATTACGCGATCATGTACAGGCTTTTCCGGGCCTTGGGAGAATCGAGGACAAGGTGCCGGGATCCAGTTATCCAATGAGTTGTGACTGAATACGAGTCCGTGGAACGGCGCCAGAGCACGGGTGTATTTAAGCTGCCAGATTGCGCCCGTGGTCCTCGGAGATCCCGCATCCGTTAGCACGGCTTATTTTTTCCGACCGGAATGCTCCCGTTCCCCGTCACAGGCTGGCGCTGTGTAAAATTGGCGGGGGGTCTGACGTTCAAAAACTCAACTCACCCAATATATGGGGGGTGGGGGGTGGGGGGGAGCAGTGGCACAGCCTGATAAACAACAACCATTTTATGGCTAGTTTGGATTGCTTAAGTACACACAAAAAAATGGTATGCTTAGTTTTTTAGGTCAATGTCATGCCTCGTTGTTTTAAGTGAATAATCTGATCGCAGCTGGCGAGAGCTTCCTTTTCTCCTCCCTCCCTCCCTCCCTCCCTCCTTCTCTCCCTCTCTCCCTCTTTCTCGCTCCTCGACACACACGGTCCTTCGTAATGTCTCCAGCGAACTGCGCACACAAAAACAAAACAAAACTAAGTGAGCTCACTCCCATAATAACCATTATCCGTGTGGTAAGGAGGAGTTCATCAGCGAATGTCGGATAATTGCAGAATGCCGAGCCGTTACGTCCGTGCCTGCAAAATTAGATTCCTGTTCCGGTTCCAGGTCCTGGTTTTGTGTTGCAGTGACTGTACACTGATTGGAAATGTGCTGTAAATTCGGGGGGAAATGTTACTGTTCTGTGGCCCCCACAATGCAGGTGAAAGCTGTTTCTCTTTCTCTGCTATGTGTGGACTGCCGCTATGCAAATAGTCGAAGCTACCCAGGCCGGGCAAATCCATAAATCAATGTGAAGCTTAATCTACTCTGAGAGAGCGCAAATCTGTTTTCCGAATGTACTGTAGTCACTGTTTATTTCCTGTATTATCAGGGCTAATATATTGGGGGGGGGGGGTTATTAAACAAAATTAATATGATGTTAAATACTGAGTGTTTAAAGTTGGGCCTTGACTCTTAATGCGAGGCTTAATTTGAGTGTACTGTGCTTGTGTTTGTGGGAGTAAACCTAAGTCCTGTTTGTCACACTTGTGTTTTCCCGAGAGGTTTCCGGAACACCATGTCTAGATTATTTAGTATTGAAAAACTACAGGCTCATAATAGAGAGGTGCATGCTGGGTGGTTTACAGGTCTTTGTGAGAGACTGGGACAGGTGCAACTACTGTGGACATAACCCCCCCCTTAACCCCCACCTGCCTTAATGTAAACAGTTCCCCTTCCGGTTGCTAAATCGAGGGCCAGTCATGCTGTGTTACCATGGTTTCCTACGTGGGCGGGAGCAGCAGGGAGCTGGTCCCAGGTCCAAGGAGGCCCTCTCCTGTCACATGACCTATCCCTTCCTCTGCATTTCTGCTTTATGATGATCCCCCCCCCCCCCCCCCCTCCCCTCCCCCAAACACACACACACACACACACACACACACAAACTGTCACTGTGTGATATTGTCTGACCTCCCCTTATTTCATATTAAGTAACTGACTGCACTTTGGGCTTGCTATCAGCGATGGAAAATCAACATTTTAGTGACGTAAGGTAATAATGTATTTTAATTTACAGTTGAATTAATATTAAATTATACAAATTCATGAGAAATTATCAGTTGCTTAACTATGCCTATTGAAAATCTACAAAGCCTCCTTTTGTTGCATTGAAATTAAGATCCATTAAATAATTTTCTTCCATCCATCTCTAGACATCCTACCACAACTGAAAGTGCAAAAAAAAAAAAAAAAATTCTAGAATTTCTTTGAAATTAATAAAGAATGAAAACTGAACTATTATCTATATTAAAAAAATAAATAAATAAAACCATTTGGATAAGTGTCCACCAGCTTATAATAGCAATCCTAAACAATCCTAATCCCAAATTGTGAATTGGGCTCCACCTGTATGAAATTGTGAGTCACATGACTTCAACATAAATTCAACAGTTTCTTTTAAGTTCCCTCTACACCCGTAGTGTATTTCTGACTCAACCATAAGC
This sequence comes from Synaphobranchus kaupii, assembly GCA_029718625.1. Taxonomy (NCBI): domain Eukaryota; kingdom Metazoa; phylum Chordata; class Actinopteri; order Anguilliformes; family Synaphobranchidae; genus Synaphobranchus; species Synaphobranchus kaupii. Next base: position 8,261,206 of record CM056392.1, read on the forward strand.
ACTGGGGAGATTTTATCTGTGGAAAGACATAGATCAAGGGAAGACTAAATTCAAAGGCCCTACATGTCCCCTGGAGCACGATCAAGGCAGTTATTAAGAAATGGGAGATATATGGCATTGCCAAGACTGCCTAGTTCAGACAGTCCCTCCAAACTGGATGGCCAAGAAATAAGGATCCTGATTGGAAAGGCTACGAAAAGACCAAAGGCGTGAAAAAAGCTGTGACTGCCTAAAGCCCACCTGTTATTACTGCTGAAGTATCAATTCAAGGGTGGGGAGTTATCCAGTTATATTTCCATTTAATATATTTTTTTAAATAATTTGCCTTAAAAAGGTGGAGCGTGGTGTATAGGTAAAAATAAAGCTTCCACTGACGCAACAAAATGTGGACGGAGGTGTAGACTTTCTATTGCCACTTTATTTGACCTTTACAGTGTTCATTAAAATGGTATTTATAAAAATAATCTGCTGAAACAGACCATTTTTAACACCAAAGGGCATAATTGGAAAGCTGGGTACATTAAGCCCAGCCTGGATCGCACATATTTCATACTTCTTTATCTCAGATTTTAAAATGCTTTTAAATCAAGCTATAAAATATCAAATGAGAGATTAATCTTTCAGTTTTACTCAAGTTTGCAGAAAATGTGACAATTATGCAAGAAACATCTAAACCTAGAGTTTAGTGGACTTACAGACATATTTACCTTATGGTATATTTTGTGAGTTGTTATTTATTTGAGTCTAGATTTATATTAGACATTAGAATTGACAAAAAAAACACCACAACCGACAACAAAAACAAGGACAACAATAACAGCCAATATATCCCTAATATATCCCAAATATATCCCTAATATATCCCAAACAGGAAAACACTAAAATACACAAAATTGGCCAAAAAAGTTTCTCCCTTGGCATTTAATGCATTTGGGATGCATGTAGTTTAAACAAATGCCTTTACAAATATTTGTTAAGGATACAAAATGTACAGCAGAAATAACTTCTCCAGATGTATCATAAAATGCATTTGGGAAAGGGGGAAAAAAATTAGTTCAGGCTATTTTCATGAATTATGTTATAGCATGGTGCCAGAATAGGTATGTGTACTGTAATTTAGCAGTATGCTACAGCTGCACTGTGTATAAATGACTAGCATGAAAGTGCTGAATGACAATAGACTGTAAATATGCAGCATACCTTTATAGGTACAACTGAAATGAACAGGCACATCGCTGTTTTGTTGGGGGTCCTCACACCGCTACTGGATAAACGGCTTTAAACGAAACTCGTACTGTGGTCTTCGTCGCGCCTCATCCTCTACACAATCCGGCCTGGAATATCTCTTTCCACGAGCGCAGCGAACCCGAGCCTCTCATTAGCGCAGGCTCCCTAGCCCACATCCCGGCAGCTTGATAAATCGCTTGCTATATTTGCCTCTGCTGTTATTAGGACACAAATTCTGGGCCTGTCGTTCACGGAGGCCTATTGTTGTCTCTCTCTGTTTGCCGGGCCGCGGCTGATGGATGGACTCAATAAATAAAGAGCGGATACAACTCGTACATCACGACAGGCGGGGCCCACAGTCGCCCGAGCCAGTCGAGCTCCCAACTAATAAAGGAGAGGGGTTGTTCTCGGGCTGTTACTTTGATTATTTTGGTGTTTAAGGTTCAGCCCCCTTTTTTAATGAACTTCAGAGGACAGGATAGAGGACTCTGGGGACCCCCCCCCCCCCCCCCCCCACACACACACACACACACTAGTTTGTAGTGGTTGATGGTGTCACTGGGGCATTTTTCTTTGCTTTGCAATTCCTAATGGAAGAGGCGATGTTGTCTGAGCTCTGGGACGGTCAGACTAGCGTTGGGTGGCCTGAGGGAACTTTCCGGAATGCATTTTAATTTTCGGCAGCGCCGCTACAACAGGGAGCCGACCTTTTCCTGGCGGAAGATGGATTACTCTCGGCGGGCTGATCCGGTGCCACACAGGACAAGAGAGGCGGTCGCGGGCCACATCGCATTTGTCCTCTGAATCGCGGACGCTAACGTGCTAGGCTAACTTAGCGGCGCCCTTTTGAGCGAGGAATTTAAGCAGCTGGTGTTAATTTATGTTGGTGTCAGCAGGGCCTCTCCAACATGCAGTGTCATCATTGTACAGTATTGGGGGGGGGGAATTGATATTTGTTGCTTAATGTTAAATTTTACAAGGAAGGGCATTTTATTTAAAAGGGAATACAGGCCTTTGTTAAAGAAAAAGGTCTCTGCTGTGCATCGCAGAACCAGGCTACCACTGTTAAATCAGGTACGTTTCTTTGTGAGGGCCACAGAGGTTAATATCATAGCCAGGAAGCAATCCATCTCTCTCTGCACCTGAAGATACCACAGATATTGCTGAAGATGTCCTCTGGCACTTGTCTCACCGGAGAATGAGATCGGGGAGGCGTTTGAAGGAAAACAGACTGCGGGATTCAAACACACTGAGTTCAAAACCAAGCATTATCCCTTTGACCCTGACACGAAACCCAGCCGGGCTCAGTCGAGAGTTTTTGGGGACCCCGTGGTATTGCATTCGCCCCCATGCTGCGGCCCCCCTGCCTTTGTTAATGCACCAATGTCCTCATGCTCAGCCCTTTGCTCTCTTGCTTTCTCTCTAACGTTTTCTCCTTTTCAGCCGCTTCCTGTCCAGAAAAGGAAGCCTTTTTTTCCCCCTCTTCCTTTTTATGAATCTGCTTATACAGCCTGTTCTCCTTTCTCTTCCTTTCTTCTTTTTCCCCCCTCTTTTCTGCGCAGGTGACTTCTATTCCCTTCTCTCCAAACTCCTAGGGGAGAGGGAGGACGTTGTCCACGTGCATAAATATAATCCCACCGAGGGAGCGCAAGGCGGCCAGTCCGATCTGGTGGCGGAAATCGATAGCATTATCCAAAAGAAGGACCGGGGTTGGCCCGGGCCCGGTCCGGCTCCCAGGGTAGACTACAATGAGCGTCAGGACACTATTCTCGTGAGGGACAGAATTCACAAATTTCACCAGTTAGAGTCGACTGTAAGGCCACCCGGGAGCAAGGACGTGGCGGGAAAGCAGGCGAGCGCGGCGGGCGCGGCGGGCGCTAACGGGCGAAAACAAGGTGGGTTCTGGTCTTCGTTTCTGAACATCTGCATCCATTGAGACTGATGTACTGATGCATACAGCTTGTTTAGCAGTTATTTGTATTTATGATATTTATTATTTTGTGAGAGCATAACATGCCCCCCCCCCCCCCCCCACCCCCACCCACCCATATCATCGCAATCATACACAGTCGCCTGATTCCCCCAGCATGCGTCGATCATGGACCCTCCAAAAAAAATGACACGTATATAGTTTAAATAAGTACATAGTGTAGCATGCATTTCCCCTTTGTCTATTAGGGTTAAAATATATGTTTAACACATTTTTGCAAGTTTTTTTGTTGGCCCAAGCCAAATTTAACTGATTTTCTAGAGTATATTTACACTGTCAATATTAATTGAGTTGCCTCTTACCTCCTGTGGCGGTTGGCCAGGATGCGGGGGCCCCCTTCAGTGTCATTTTCCGATGCCGGTTTCCATGGACGATTCCGTCTGACAGCAAGGAGACTTCCAATCGGATCACTGTCCCTGTTATATTGATCAGGTTTAGAAGCCCCTATTAGCGACACAACAGGTGTAAATTAGTTTTATTCCAGACCTCCGCTTCTGTTTTCAGCCACAAAAGGCAAATCGGAGCGTGTTGTGCATGTCCTGGATTTCTAATTGGCCCTGAATCCTGACATCTCCCTATGAATAATTCAGCAAGAAGCTTTCAGAAGCTTTCAGGCTTGTTTATCTCCGAGTACAACAGCCATAGCCCTCAGCACGATGACACGGGGAATCTAACCCGCACGCGAGTAATCAGGGCAGCCGCCAAGCAAAGCCTTCACCAGCCCTTACAAACGTATATTCTTCTGACCGCGTACGCGTCTTCAAACCTTATCAAGTTATTACTGCAGTAAAACTATTTTTCACTTTTACCTTGGGTTATTTTAGGGAAATGAAGCACTATATTGGAAGATACTGGAGTTTTCTCTCTTTTTTTTTTTGACACCCAGATTTCATTCCAGACATAAATCTTAATACTGCAACCGTCTGCATTTATTCTGCATGGCGGGCTGAAAGTGCTCAAAACTCATTTTCCTTTTTTATATTTAAAAAGTGGACAGTAAAAATTGAGTGTGTGCCATTTTGACAGTATTTTTAAAGATGCTGCGATGTGTCCTAGGTGACTAATGCGTGATGGTTCAGGCTTAGGTCACTGGGCCCCCTTGGTTTGTGTCATCTCAATTTCTTAACGCTTGTTTCACGACAGATTTCACAAGATGCCATGGGTATTTTTTAAATTATTGTACAGTGTTAATTCATGTGATTGTATGTAAAAAGCCTTCAAAAGAATGCCTTTCGAATGCTTAGCAGCGACATACTGAGGGGTGACTACACATTGCCCTCAACGGGGAAAACTAAATAAATTAAAATAATTACATTTTGTGAGGATATTTTCCAAGAATTTTGACAGTTTTTTGGGATGATCATTGGCAAGGTAAATTTCCACTTCAATATTATATATGAAGTATTTTCAATACCTTAGAATGTGTTTTATAAAAGTTCTGACCCTGGCCTACACTGCAGCCAATAGGACAGGCCCCGCCTACCTGCAGGACTTAATCCAGAACTATGTTCCTGCTCGACCACTTCGCTCTTCTACAGCAGGGCGACTGGCACTTCCCCCCCTCCGTGTCAAAGGCTCTCGCTTGTCCCGACTGCGGAGTTTTTCCACATTAGCTCCTCAGTGGTGGAATGAACTTCCCATTCCCCTACGTTCTACTCCAACCCTGCCTGCATTCCGTCGAGGCCTGAAGACACACCTCTTCAGACTCCACCTTGACTGATACCCTCACCTAGGAATATCAGTTCCCTGTTCCCTGTGTTTTCCTGTCTGTTTATTATAGTTTACAATAGTATTTGGAATGGTAGTGTGGTGTTGCTGATTTTCCCACAGCTTACTGTGAACTACAGTCGACGCTCATTGCTAGGGATAGCTGCTACATTATGTGAAGGATGTGCTTTGCCCTGTCTGTTCTGTAGTGATCTTGATAATGTCTCTGTACGCACTTACTGTACGTCGCTTTGGATAAAAGCGTCTGCTAAATAAATGTAATGTAATGTAATGTTATACATTTTGGATGCATAGGACCGTATTTGAACGCAACGTTCCACAATATCGGCACTTTTTAAAGTATGCTACAAGGCAGCTAGATATAATGAATAGGCCCTCATCTTATACTAAACTTAGCTTTACTTTTAGAAATGATCTTTATAAAAACTCACTGATATAATTTCACAATGGGTTTAGTTCAATACTGGGTAATGAATCACCAGCATCTACAATCAAGAAGAAGCAGCGTGTATTCAATGCAGCTTCGCGATATTATGTGCTGAATTATGACAAAAAAAATTTATTGTTAAAAGTTACATTAGCTGTCATCTCAGCAAGCTAGCGCCTTCTAATGGCACTTGCTAGCTATCTCTCCAACAACTCTACTTAGCTAACGCAGCTAGTTACTTAAACATTATTACTCCGCTTCAGTATGGAACTACAATACCTAGCTTGAATGCTGGCTATCTCATAGAGTCTTAATGCTTGCTCGACAATACATATGCTAAATGTTGACTTAGCTAGGGTTGTTATGTGATTAACAGGACATCAGCCAGTAAGGGTAGCCTATAACTAATGATAACTGATTTGACAGTGGCACTGTGAGCAATAGATTTTGTTGTTGCCCTCTTTATTGCTTCCAACTGGCTTCTACTTCCTGTTCCTGTTTCTTCACTTGCTTTGATATAAAAATGTTCATTTCCCCATTTAAGTCAATGATGGAGTTCTGTGCCTTTGCCCCTTCGTCTTCATCGCTAAGAGTCTTGGAGCTCAGTTACCCGGATGTTTGAGATTTCCATTGTGCAGGTGTGGAGCTCAGTTACCTGGATGTTTGAGACTTCCGTTGCGCAGGTGTTTTGCTACATTTTAAAAAGGGCGAAGTCATCTATTATTAATCATTACAGAAAAAAGTAACAAAACAAAAAAAAAAAACATATTCATCGGCAACCGTGTCGTATGGAGGGGACAAAGTTGGGACAATTCCAAGGTTCTTCAAAAAATATTAGAACATAGTTGGTGGGGCCCATTGTGAGATCTTTTCATGGGGCCCAAAATCCCTGGCATCGCCGCTGTTCATCGGCCTCCATGAAGCACAGCTTTTTACTGTGCACCCACTGAAAAGTGATGTTGATTGTCTGCTTTACCAAAATCTCCATCCCTCATCGTAAATGATTGTGGCCGTTAAATTATAAATTGAAGTGTATACTCTGGTCCAGTCCAGTAGTAGCACTCTTGCAATATTACTGATGCATGCTCCAAACCACAATACATACAAAATCAATATATGTTTGGAAAATGCTAAGTGTTTCTGCTTTAATCCAAACAATTCCATTTGTATAGTTTTACATTCCTCTGCCTGTCTCATTTGCAACATCGATAAAAGATAACATGAAAAATGGCAGGAATTGGTTATTTGAAAATACTGCCGGTATTTTCTGTTAAAATGTATTTTCTTTAGATGTGTTAATGTATTGTAAAGTTCATGGGGGTATTCCACAAATCAGGATTACTGAGTTAGCTGGATAACTGCACTGAGTAAAATCCAGAACAGTTTTTTTTTACTTCAGTCCATGTTCCAGATTTGGGAGGGTTCCGGGTTTTAATTAGTGCAGTTATCCAGCTAACTTGGTAATCCTGCTTTATGAAATACCCTCAGAGTGAATTACGTTTCTGATTGGTGGGTGATTAATGAATACTGGGGTATACTAAGTACTGCTTCTGGCTTGTCATGTTTTTGATGATGTCACAGCAGATGGCAGGATTCCTGATGACAGAAGGCTGTGGATTTTAGCTCAAGACCCGTGGGCCTTCTCCTTGAAACTACATTGTTGAGATGCTTTTTTTAAATTGTGCGAACACTTTTTCAGCTGTGTTGCACAGCTCAGTGTAGAGAGAGGAAGAATGGGGAGTGAGAGAGTGAGAGAGAGGGAGAGACATGTGACAAAGGTCGCGCGGCCGGATTCGGACCGCCGATGTCGCGGCTCGCAATGAGCATGTGGACCGGAGCTCTTGAGGCTACGCCAATTAAACCCCCCCCCCCCCCCCCCCCCCGCCAGCATGAACACTTTTTGAGTAACCAGATGTCACAGCCAGGGGAATAAGCCTATTGGGGCATGTTCTGTAAATCAGGCTAATGTCTTCAATGGAGTTAGGTTGAGTTAGCCTTGTGCCTTTAGCCTGTAATCTAGGAACAAACTATACCCCTGGACCTTGCCAGTCTAGCAGATGCCTACATAGTTAGCATTTTTGCTCTGTAAAATCATCTTCCAGGTATTTCATTAAGAGGCAGAGCGAATGTGCTGTACACACAGCACAATCTGTTTTTGGTCAGCATGGGACCCATAATTCTACACTGCCCTCATTGCAGGCTTAATGGCTGCTTGTAACCGTTTGCCGTGTGTGCAGTTAGCCAAGCATCGCTGCAGCTTAGATGATTCACATTGCCCATAATGGCATGACTCGCTGTATAAAATAGATCAGTTCAATCGGGCCAATTGGAGGGCCCCAGGAACAGATGGACTTTGCATATTGCGAAATGGCAATGAGCAGGGAGAGCAGACGCAATCACTGGCGTGTGGGAAAACCAGGTAGCGATTCCTTTCACATGGTCTTATTTGTTTAGATCGTCACGCATACGCGTGCAAACGAAAGCTGAGTCGGCTCACGTTTTTATTCACGTTTTTCTTTTTTCTTTTTTTTTTCTTGGTCTAGGATTCCACCTGGTGGAAATAGCGGACTGGCCCGAGGTCCCGCTCAGATTGGGCCAGGTGTCCGGCCTGGCCCTGGACTCCAACGACAACCTGGTCATCTTCCACAGGGGAGACCATCGCTGGGGGCTCCAGTAAGTACCGTGACTCGGCTAGCTGGTCGCCCAAGGCCTCAGCGGTCCTGCGTTTACACCTATACACCTGCAACAGGACTCCTTCAATAAGCGATTGGGTGGGTCAGGTCTTTTCAACCCCAAAATGGGTCATCTGTTACCAAAGGCTGAATGACCTGGACCAATCACAATGCTTTGCTATGATTGGTCTGTAAGTGATTGACACAGTATATGCTACTGTAGCTCCACCCACCATACCTTGAAACGATATCGCACACCGGCTGAGTTCCTACTTTATGTTGGCAGCTAACCTTCCCAAGACCAGCCGCAGTCTTGTCTGGAACAGCCCAGTTTCAGATTTATCTCCTGTAATTCCTGCCGTGGTGGAAGATGCCCATTACAGACCTGGATCAAATACGTGTTTCAAATAGAAATACTTACTCTTTAGACCAGAGGTTTTCAACCTTTTCTGTTCCAGGGAGCCCCATCATAAGTTAAAAAGGGTTATATTTAAAATATTGAATCTTGAAATATTTCCCCAAATCTATACACCGATCAGCCACAACATTAAAACCACTGACAGGTGAAGTGAATAACATTGATTATCTCGTTGTTATTTTGGTTTTGAACTCTAGCACTTTGAGTTTGAAAGGATAAAATTACCAAAATAACAATGAAATAATCAATGTTATTCACTTCACCTGTCAGTGGTTTTAATGTTGTGGCTGATCGGTGTATATAGTCACTGCATATCATGTCTGGCCAGGGACCCCCTTCAGTACCTTCATGGACCCCCTGTTGAATACCCAGCCTATAGATGGTGGTTAAATTCACTTGTGCAAATCACTGAGAATTATTAACCTAAACATAGTCATATGAAAGAATAATTTAGTTCTGACTGTTGCTGGAAATAGATGCATCTCTTAAGCATCCGTTATATGCAGAACACCCCCTCTCTCCCCATCTTATGATGTAACAGCCCTGTAACTGTTTCTGCTGAACATTTAAAACCTTCTTTTTTGCGCCCGTCTTTCTCTCTCTCTCATTGTTGAAACTCCCACCCAGCTGTGATATTAGAAAACAAACAGCCAGTGGGTTCTTCCAGCCTGTGACTTTATTTGATCTTTACCGACTTAAAAATGAGATGTTTTATATATAGTTACGCTGTGCTTGTGTGGGAGGTTGACTGTGGAGTTACTGCGTTGGCTACAGACAGTTTAGCCTGTTCGACTTCAATAGCATGTCTGGAACACGGTGATTTGTGCAATCGGCCGCCTCGAGCGATCTCCGAGTTTCGATACAGCATGGCCTGGGCCTGGCAATTTGCCGATCTCTCTTACAAAGTCCTGGAACACTTGCGATTATTGAATGGGGTTCGTGTGCAATGGACAGAATTGACAGCAATAGATTTTCCAAAAAATAATAGGGATTAAGAAAGTGAAAGAGGGTGTGCTTCTTGTATTTAATGCATTAGAAAAGCAGTCATTTAGATTTTCTAAGGCTCAGTGCATGTTGGGACGGGAGGTGTTTGGGTGTGCATGATAAGTCTTTCTAAATCCATCGGGCCCATTGGCTATGCCCGGCGTTCACATTAAACATCTAATTAGACCTTTTCCCCGGGGGTCATTTTGTAATACCCGCTGACCTTTTCCACAAAGCCTCTGAATTTTAGGATAAAATTAAGTGGACATGTTTGAAGATAATTGTAACATGTATCATTATAGCATGTGCATTTTTCAGAGAACAGCCACTGTTGACCTTTTGAGTGGAACGACGATAAGGAGTACGGTAACAAAATAAAAAAGGACTTAAGCCTCTTTCACGTCATGGAACAGAGAGGGGGGGGAAAAAATAAGACAAAGTAAAATGTGCTTAGTCACAGGCCTTTCCTAATAGTTTTGTGAAAGGTATGACAAAATGCTTTTCTGTCTTTTAAAGTGGTTTACTTTAACGGCAATCGTCTGAAAATTACAGAACAGCCAATTAGCTTTTAAGTTATTGACCATCCATTTTCTACGACGCAGGAGCGAAATGAAATTGTGATTAGTTTCCCCCCTGGTTTTCCCATCACCCGTCCCGCGTCTGTTCTGCTGACCGTGGCTATTAGCCTGATCTCGGAAGGGTAATTTAATATAACAACCCATTCTCGGCTCCACTGATCTGTCCCGTATCATCTACACCACGGCCTAATATTAATGCTCCCCAACCGCGTTTGTGGAATAACAATCCGATGAGCCGCGGTGGGGGGGGCTTTCTTCGGCGCGAGGCGTCCTTCTGTCGGTGTGCGAGAGGCGAGCCGAGGGGGGCGGCGTGGTGCAGGTAAAAGGGAAGAGACGGAATTAATGGTGTGGTACGTCGGGCAGGGAGGAGGAACGTTTCTCTCGATACATTCATCAACCCCCCCTCCCCCTCCCCACCCCCAGCTTTATTTACTCTTCCTGTACCGACGAGTCTCGGGATCTTGTTGCGGGATTGTCCCCGAATTCATCAAACAGCAAAAGTTCAGGAAGGTAACTAATGAGCACTCCGGCAGGGGACTTGGCGGTGTCGCGCAGGCGCTGGATCGCCGTGGCGGTATTTCCTGTACATAAGGAGAAGGGAAATCTAAATTTACTGTTGGCATTTTGCTTTTAAAAAAAAAAAATTATTCCCCAATGAGCTACTGCCAGGGAAAGCACGGCTTGGAACGGACTGTAACAGATTGAAGTCGATCGTGTAGGGGTGGGCGGTAACATCGCAATATTTTTAGACCCTTGATAATGTTTTATGTGACAACATGCTTTGTCCCACCAGCATGTACAACAGTACGGCTAGGCCAAAGTAATGGAGCAGAACAGGCATTGCAGATCAATTCAGAGGAGAGAGGGGAGAAACATGATTTGTACACATGAATTGCAACAATGCCTGAATTTTAACTGGGTGACCTGAGCATTTATTGACGTTATGAACAATATCCCTGAAACCGTACTGAACATAAATTGAAACCGGTATGTTGAGCATAGATTACATATTGTGCCCCCGCAGGGTTGAGAGATGACTGATATGTATGTGCGCTTGAGTTCAGACCATCCTGAATAAGAACAAGCTGATCAGTGAGCTCTACGGTCTTTCTTTGGTGGCAACTGCTGCATGAAGCCTAATTTATACTCATCGAGTTGTGTGCAACGCACACAGTTTCGCATTTATACTTCGGCGAAGATATGTTATTTTTGTTGAGCCATATTTCTCGAAAGTGTCATGCGGCAAAGTATAAATTACGCTTAAAAGCGTGCCCAGGCACAAGTGCATCGCTAATTTTGTCCTGTGGAGATTTATTTTCAGATATTATTTCATTTATAGTCCTGTAAAATATTTATCACCTCCGCCCTATTTGTTAGTTTCGCGGTCTACAATAAACCCGCTTGCATGGACAAGCAATGGGTGGCGCAATAGGCAGTGTGTCAATGAACACATCGGGCACTGTGCAAGTTGGTGTCTAATAATGTCTTGTGAGGTTTTAAATAACCCAGACCATCTTTTAACCAGCGATTGCGCATTGTGTTATTTTGGTACTCTTACCAATGTGCGCATACTGTAGGCCTATGAACGTTGAACATGTGGGGTGGACGAGCCAGAGTGAGAGAGAAGCCATCTCTGCACATATCAAACCGTCTCAAATATGCATTTGTGAAATAAATACATGCATCTAAATTTGAAACTTTTAAGATGTTAAAGCAGAACTAAACAGCACAAACTAAACGGCTAGCATGCGCCAGGCCTTCCTCCTCTAGTTAGCAGGCCATTTTGACAACATGGTTTGCCTGCGGAGACTGTTTCGAGGTGCTGGAAATGCCTGATGTGATTCTGCGTCTTCCAGACAACTATATTAGACATGACAAAACTGCCAGTTTGCTGTGCTTTTGATGCAGTGGTGTTAAAGGGAGAGAAAGTGGTCTGTCTGATTGCTAATAATAAAAGAAAACCTCCACTACAGCCACAGGTAATTTATGCCTCTTGAAGAAAACTATTTAACAACTGTGCTGCAGGGATACGACAGTGTCTATGCTGGGATGCGACAGTGTCTAGTCACAAAATGACTAAAACTGAGTTGGACATGCCTTCATTTGCCAGGACTGTGCGTTTGACAATTACGCCTTGACTTAGAAAATAAGCCCTCTAGAGGTTCTCATCAGACACAAATGTGGAAAAAAAAGTGACATCTAACATTTTTAATCATTGATCTGCAAATTCTTAAAATCTTTTTCATCACCTACTGTATTTTCACCAAACCTGTGTCAAATACATATTTGAAATACTTTAACTCTTTAGATACTGGTCAAATTTAAAAACATTGCTCCAGATACCTAAGAATCTTACCAAACAACAAGGTACAGTGGTATTAAAAGAATAATTTTATTCTGCGTATGGAATATTGGTGAAAATAAATAGTTCTTAAATTTTATTGGTGTCTAAAGCATTTTTAAAATATTATTACAAATAGTAATTCAGATAATTGCCTGTTTTTTATAGATGCATTTATCCTTTTTAAAGATAATTTCCATTCTCTTTGTATTTTCAGCTCCTTTAACAACCAGTATATCTACCAGCAGCAGTCCTTGGGCCCCATTCAGCAGTCGACCATCCTGCTGGTGGATCCTACCAAGGGCACTGTACTCAAAGCGTCTGGGAGAAACATGTGAGCTCGGAGTCAAACGCCCTCATAAACATTTAAATGGCTGCTTCCCAGCTTTCACGGTCTTTATTATAGTGCTCCAGCGGTGCATTTTAAGACCATTTAGCAGGTTTTTATTTCCCCATTAGCACTGTTTTATTTGTTACCTGAAACAATTTGAGGAACATTTCATCCCGTCTGTCAGGTTCTATTTGCCGCACGGAATCGCCACAGACGAGAACGATAACTACTGGGTGACTGACGTAGCGCTCCACCAGGTAAATTCTCCTGTCGCACTTAATTCGAGTGCATGTTGGAGAAAAAGCACTTAAAAATGCCAAATTTAGGAAAATTGCCCACAGAAGTGTGTTTTTTCTCAGTTTTTGCTTTTACATGAAGCAAGCAGAGTTACCTCATCTTTGAAACTTCTATTTGACGCGTGAATTTCCCGCTCTTTTTTAAGGTGTTTAAACTGGGAAGTGACGGAGGCGATAAGCCGCTGGTGGTCTTGGGACAAGCTTTTGAACCAGGAAGCGACACGGGCCACTTCTGCCAGCCCACCGACGTGGCGGTAGATCCGTTGACGGGCAACGTCTACGTGTCCGACGGGTACTGCAACGCCAGGATCCTTAAGTTCTCACCTGACGGGAAATATCTGGCGCACTGGGGGGCAGGTACAGAAGCACCTCTTTTCACCCCAGTTTTCTCTCCGCTATGTCACCTGCACCGCATGCAGGGAGCACTGCGGATGAAGTGCATTCATTCCTCTGATGCATCTCCTGCAAGTCAGTGACTGCATTCGATTGTACCGGCCACACAGTACTACAGGAGAACCAGTGATTATTTTTTACCCTACAGGCCACACACAGTACTACAAGTGAGCCAGTGACTATTTTATACCCTACAGGCCACACACAGTACTACAAGTGAGCCAGTGACTATTTTATACCCTACAGGCCACACACAGTACTACAGGTGAGCCAGTGACTATTTTATACCCTACAGGCCACACACTACTACAGGAGAGCCAGTGACTATTTTATACCCTACAGGCCACACACAGTACTACAGGAGAGCCAATGACTATTTTACATCACTATTTTGTGACTAAGCACAACTCTGCCGGCTGCAATGTTTCCTGCTGCCTATAAATAATTGCTACCAGACAACTTGGGCATGTTCTTGCAGCGTGGTTACTGGTATTTATATGTAGAGATTTTTTGGCGGGATTTAGAAACAGGTTAGCCAACGGGCCTCTTCGGGAGCGAGCCCTGTCGATTTATCAGCGCTACAGAGCATAAAAGCTAAGTACGGCATTGCAGCATCTGCAGTTTCCTGCTCCCAGGACACAGGGACACTCACTTCCTGACCTAAAATAAGGACGCGCCCGGAAGTCCCTCACCCAGCAGGAGGGCACTGGCTGCTACCCGTGATAAAAACGAGGGCTGTTTTATTACGCTTCCATCTTAAAGGGATAGTTTGTGTTCTTTAGGCCCAGGTCTGCTGAGCTACTCACCACAAATTATTAGGGCCCGACCGATATGGGATTTTAGGTCCGATACCGATGTCGATAAAGAGGGGTTACAATTTCCCGATTTCCGATAAATCTGCCGATATACAGTATATATATATTTATAATGTAAATCAGACATATCCCAGAAATCATCAGTCACATTTGGGTCTTAAAGAGCAATTATTAAAGAATTGCACTGGAGGCAGGATTTGTTTTACTTACAAACAATAAACTATTAATTTAACATTATATAACATCATACATAGAACATAGTATGTCACCTAACCTTTGAAAGTAAAGTAAAACTAATTGAAATATATACATATTCTTTTATAACAATGTAACATTCTTTAATCTTTATTATTACACACTGGCCAGTCTCTGGTTCAAATGTTCTCAAACAGAAAACAATAAGTATGTTCTACATTAGAACAATAGTATGTCACCTAACTTTTGAAAGTAAAGTAAAACTAATTGAAATAATATATGTATACTTTTATAACAAGGTATATTCTTATTACACACTGGCCACTGTCTCTTTGGTTCAAACGTTCTCAAACAGAAAACAGTAAGTATGTTCTGCATTAGAAAAATAGTATGTCACCTGACCTTAAAATAAAACAAAAATGAACTTAAATATTATGCATGTTCTTTTAGAACAAAGTAGGTGTAAGTTACATTTCTTCATTTCACACACTGGTCACAGGCTCTTGAGGTTAACGGTCAACTTCAATACTGCCAATTTAACAGAAGCAGGTTGTAGTGCAGGAAGCACAGCTTCTCTGCATTTTCTCCTGAGTGAGACATTCTTTTTGCTAGTTTTACATTTTCAAAAGAGAAAAGAAAAATAACAGTCCA
This sequence comes from Synaphobranchus kaupii, assembly GCA_029718625.1. NCBI lineage: Eukaryota > Metazoa > Chordata > Actinopteri > Anguilliformes > Synaphobranchidae > Synaphobranchus > Synaphobranchus kaupii. The sequence continues at coordinate 8,276,252 of CM056392.1, forward strand.
TGAAAAGACCAATAAAATGGGTACACGAAATAGCATGGTCAGAAGTTCAAGCTAGTTAGCTAGCTAGCTCGCTTGACAGACCTTACTGACTGGGATTGGGGAAGCTAAACTAGCTAGCTAGCTACCTATCGATAGGTAGATTGAGTATGAAGATTGAGCAATTGACTCCAGAATATGCTAAAGATATGCACTTGGAATCATTAATGGGACTCTAGCTACATTCAACACTCTTGAATTGATTTCACTGTTTATAGAACTCAACGTGGCCGCAACAAGTTCTTCTAACATCACTTGCAAATGTGTTTACTCTGGGAACCTAGCCAAATTATTAGCTAGCTAGCAAGCAAGCTAGCTAAATGTTAGTTAAGAAATGTAGTTAGCCTCAGTCATTTGGCGACTAAAGCGGCAAGTAAGGTAACGTTAGTCTTGGCTGTGTAACGTTGACATTTATTGTCCAACAAAATGAAATGTCTTTGCTAGTTGTTAATTTACGTTACAGTTGTGTTTTTCTCACAAACAATAATTTACCTCAATCCACGTTTGACGCAGCAGCCATGAATGTGTCGTTGTATCGATGATCCGCGTTCAATCACGGAGTCGAGAGGGTGAGACCATAATGTGGAGTGGAGGTATATGGTTAATCAGCGAACGGCGCCCTCTACTGGGGAAATTTAGTAAAATTGTGTTTAAGTGTTTAAAAATTATAATTTTGTTTTTACATATTTTATCGGTGCTTATCGTGGATTTTTTCCCCGATACAGATATATCTGTGACAGGCCAATATCTGCCGATAATATCGGTGCTCCGATATATCGGTCGGGCCCTACAAATTATGCAATAAATTAGGGAACATATGGGGTTCAAGCCCTCCCGCCTCGAGTACGTGTAGCTCAATCGCTATTAGCCGTTAGCTTTGTTAGCCAAATGAGATTGATTTAATGGGGGCATAGAGTCGCCATTAGAGTCTCTCTGTGCCGCCGACGAGCACCTTCAGGCCCTGAGCATCTTCAGCTTGTCTTAGCGTAGAGGCAGTCTGACGTGTGTGGCCTGGGATCTGTCCACTGAGTGAAATTATTTTACCAATTCTTCGCACGGTTGCCGGAGGAATCCATTTTCTGAACATGAAATTGAAAACGCACACCGTGCGCTTCAGGGTGAAATCGTCGGTGTTTCTGAACATTTTTGCAACGTTTTTTTTTTTTTTTCTTCTATTGTCTATGTTTTTTGTTAACCCCACTTTGACCTCAAAGAGTGTGTCTCAGTCAAGATGTGTGGAATTCACTTAATTGCTGATCTCATTGATGCAGATTACGGGAATGTGACAGCCCACACCCTTCCCAGAATGCAATGTTTTTCCATACAAAAGTATTTTATTACTCAAGTAATAATATGGAATCTTTTGAAGCTACCTTAACACTGTATAAATAGTCTTCACGTTTTTAACTGCGCGTGTGTCGTGCCATGTTTATTTTCTTCCCCCGTAGGGTCGTCGGACAGGCGGAAACGGGTGCAGTTCCGCATCCCTCACAGCTTGGCGTTCCTGCCGGACCGGCGGGAGATCTGCGTGGCCGACCGGGAGAACGGCCGGATCCAGTGCTTCATGGCCGGATCCGGAGAGTTTGTCAAGGAGATAAAGAAAGAGGAATTTGGCGATGAGGTGTTCGCCGTCTCCTACGCTCCTGTCCACGGTGAGGCGTGCTTTAGTGAACCTACTTTGTTTTATGGGGAGAAAAGAGGCCTAATATCACTGCCACATGCCGTCCTATTGGCTATAACCAACCAATTCACCCAGGATAAACTGTTGAGTATAACAAAGGTCATTCAGGCATTTTTGGCCTTGATTCTGAATTGCAGTCAAACCTCCTCCTCTACTAGCTTCCAGCTCCATTTGACAAAATCATTCATTAATAAATGCAATCAAACATGCAACAGCACCTTCAAACGAACGTTCAGAATCATTCCTTAAAAAGGAAAGGGAAATGATCGGTTCCGTGTAAAGTAGGTCAGCCACAGATCTCCATAACGCTGAGGCCAAAAACATTCCCACTTCTAACATCCCCTGAAAATTCATTAGCAGGCGTGAGCAGGGACTGCCCTGTGGCTGTGGACATCCTGTACTGTTATATAAAGCACAACTTCCTATAGTATAGAGGCAGAGAGGATGGACGTGCAAGACTCCAGATGCATGTTCAAAGTCCCACAGAGGAGCCGTCCCTCTGGGCATTTATAACATTCATATCACATCATACCTGTTCACATCCAGCATTAGCAAATGATCACTTGTTACGTTTTACTGGTCTCCCAAATAAGGTTAATGAGATTAGATTTATTCTGTTAGAGAGACTAAGCTAAAGTGTTAGTATGCAATTATGGATTATAGATAATATTGATTAATTATATGAGAAAAAAATGAGTAGAAATGCATATATACTAGAATCTCAGAGAGATGCTACACTTGCGCGTGTGCTAATCTCGACCCTGAACGTAATAGGCATGGGGCTAATACTGTGATCTTGCACTGTGAAGGTGGACATTGACTGATTTGGGGGGGAAAATCCATGATTCAGGTCATTGCCCAACTGTCAACATTTTCACAAAGTTTCATCACATTCGGAGTAGAATTGTTTGAGTTATGGATGATAGGGACACACACACACAGACAGACAGACACACACACACACACACACACAGACAGGAGCGAAAACAATACCCCCTGCTTGCGCTACACGCGCAGGTGTAATAAATAATACACATATATATATATATATAAAATGTAACATTTTAACTCCAACAGAAGCCATTTTGTAGCTGGGTATCTGGAGAGTGTGCAGATTCTGTGGGTGAACCTTGTACCTCGGGGCTATCATGTAAATGTGTGTTTTTCAGGTGGTTTGATATACGCAGTGAACGGAGAACCTCCGTTTAGCCAGTCGTCTCCAAGAGGATTCATCGTTAATTACACAACCAAAGAGGTCCTGGACTCCTTCAGCCCGGACACACAGGTACGGTCCAGGAGCCGCTGTCCGATGTCAGCCCACCAGCGGCAGTTAAATCGAGCCATTTTTAGCCTCACTGGGAACACACGAAATAGACTTGTGGGGTTGTTAGTGTGCGATCAGACGCTGTCGTCCCAGCCAAACCCCCCACGTGCCTGGCCGATGGTACAGCCCTGCATGGCTAGTCATTACTGGCATGGTCCAGATTCGATACCAGACCGTGGGGTCCATCCGTGCACTCGAACAGAACGATCCCTTTAGCTTATTGGATATGTGTCGAGCTCTGGGAGCAGCTGCTCAGCTTGTATTCTTCCTCTCCTCATCCAGTCCGATCCCACGACTCTCCTGCTAACTGGATTTCACACAATCCCACTGCACGGACAGCAAAGGACTTATTCAGAGAGTTAATTCACATGTTATCCATGCAAAATTGTTTCAGTTGGTCTGAATGATTTCAGGGGATTAAGACTTTTTTTTAAAAGACCCGGTACAATCACATTTCTTCTAGGATTTACAGTGTTCGCTAAACCACTTCCTTTTTCCAAATTTAGAAACGGGAAATTAAGCGGGTGCTGAAGGTCTGATGGAGCGTGTCCCTCCGTCCTGTATTGGATATTCGTTCATATTCGTGATTGGTTGCCCACTAAACGGACGCAATGCTGATTGGTTGAAATGTACATCGCCATGTTAATTACACAAACGACATAGTCTCCTAAAGACCCACCCCACCCCAAGTAAAAAGCAGCACCAATCAACCAGCAGGGGTCACTAGATATCGATGAATGCGGAACCCTATCCAACCGAACCCTCACGTACCCTGGGCGATGCAGTCTGAAGCACTATGAAGCCCCACAGTCGGCACTGGCACTGTCCAGATTCGCTCCATGGCCGTGAGGCTCATTCATGCACCGTAGTGTGGTGCCTTAACCTAATGAGCCACGAGCAGCCCGCAAGATGATGGTTTTCTCATGAGTTTGGTGTGTCCTAGTCTTATGTGTTCTTGACGTTTTTTTGTTCGGGGCGTGGTTGCATTTTCATCTTGGTGAAGAGACCTTTAAGAAGGCTTAACTTTGTTTGTCGCACGTGTGCAATACTTGTTTGTCATACATGTACAATACTACCCTAGTCATGCATTGTCGTGCAAACGATTGGCCTTTAGTCAACTCGAGACTTATTTCCACACCTTTCTCCTGAGGCATCCCCAGGTGCTGTCAGGGGTGGATAAACTGACATTTGAGAGCTGCGTGATCTGAAACGCCTGAGAGATGATTTGAACGCCCTTCTGCTCTCTCTCTCTCTCTCTCTCTCTCTCTCTCTCCCTCTCCTCAGGAGTTTAAAATGCCGCACGACATCGTGGTCACCAGTGACGGGACTGTGTTTGTCGGGGATGCCGCCACAGACACCGTTACAAAGTTTATCTCTTCTGAAAGTGAGTAAAGCTGTGACTCTTCAGAGGCCTGCAGCTTCCAGGCGGGCCGTCCAATCGCAGAAAAGCGTTATGGATTCCTTTAAGCCTGTCGTTGCCTAAATGAGCCTCACTTTTCTGTGTTTAGAGATGTCCGTGTCCGGAGCAGACCATGACTTGTCATTTCTCCTTATAGCTCGCCTTGTCGATAGCTAGAACGCTTCAGTCCTTTTTGTGCTTGTTAACATCATGGTATGCGACAGAGGAATGGCTTGTAAAAAATGTCTTTATTGTCAAACTCTTTTACACATTATAATAAATAAATAACATTTTACGCACATTTTTATTTTCATTTTCACTTGGATTGTATCCAGTTCTTTTTCCAGGTACTTCGGTTCGGCTGATGTAGCGCCAGAGTATAATTTATTCTTCTGTAATTCATATCTTTAGTGATGAAGTGAGGAATTTTAATATAATTTTCTACATAATCTTTTTATTGTAAGTACTGGTAATGCTAGTTCAGCCAGATTTGGATGTAAACAGCTCTGGTGGCCATTGTCCACCCTTACTTGTTAGCCGTTAAATAATAATAATAATATGGAATATGGAAATATAACGCCAAACAGTTAAATAAAATTGTGATATTTATATTAGCTGCAGTAGGGGCAAGATATACACCAATGTTAGCTTATCAGGGCTCAACTGTAAGGCTATGTATAAAAAGTGCTGCAATTTCTAAATGGTGAAACCAAAATTTATTTTAAAAAATATCCTTTAATAAAATCTGAGTATCTGCAGAGCCAAATCAAGAAAAAATATGTCTTTGTCCCAGAGATTATGGGGGGCTCGTATATGTATATACACACCCGCGTCTGCAGTGTCAGTTTACTGTTACGGGCGTTAGATAGGTGCATTGTGGGAAAGACGTACTGCAGCGATCAGGTGTTCTGTGGTGCGCTTACCTGAAGTTAATTTAGAACACCCTGCTGGCCGTAGAGGTGGGTTGCAGGTTGGGTGGATGGCAGTTTAATGAAATGCTCTGTTCCTCATGACATCGCTCATTTCTTGTGTATATATAGTTGTAGCAGGGGGCGTATACTACAAAGCAGGATTACTGAGTTAGCCGGATAACTGCACTAAGTAAAACCTGGAACCCTTCCAAATCTGGAACATGGACTGAAGTAAAAAGAGCTGTTCCAGGTTTTACTCTGTGCAGTTATCCAGCTAACTAAGTAATCCTGCTTCCTAGTATACCCCCCAGGTCTTGATCTGGCAGAGGGAATCGGGGCAATCTGCAGCGCCCCTATGGTTAATTAGACACAAGGGCCTGGGCTTCATTAGCCAATCAGCCCACGGTTTTAAAAGTGCGCTCCTTATCTCAGTTCCCATGCCCGAGAGCCAGAGAAATAGAAACAGGGAATAAGAAAAGCCCAGCTGGGAAGCTCAAGTTTGATTTAGATTTTTTTAGTTTATGATTTTAACCAGGGTCCCAGAAGGGTGAACGGTGTTGTTTTGTTTGTTTCTAATGGCCTCCTTGTGTGCTGTCGCGAATAATCACGAATTGCGTCTCCCCCTATAGAGCTACCGGCCACAGTCGGCACTAGCACGGTCCAAGGCCGTGAGGCTGATCCACGCACCGTGGTGTGGTGCCTTAACCTAATGAGCCATCCAGCCGCCTGCAAGATGTCGGTTTTTTGTAATGAGTTTGGTGGGCCCTAGTCCATGTTACCGGAATTTTCTTTGTGAAGAGACATCTGGAGCTATGTACGTGAGTTTAGATGCTTGCCAGAGAAACTGTCTGAGCATTAAATTCACATTCAAGCTGTACCTGTAGCTCCCACTAGTCACAAAATATCAAGTAATAACCTATTTTAAGAAGGCATCTACTCTATTTGTACACACATTTACGATACTATCCCAGTCATGCATTGCTTTGCAAATGATTGACCTGTAAGCAGCATTTTTTTTTTAAATTCAATGGTCACCCGGAAGTATTTGAAGAACCATGCTGTACAGTATAGTGACATTTTTACGTTCACCCAATTTCTGTAACTGTGGTTGGGCCTCTTGACCGGTATAGATGTTGTTTTACCACATTTCAGTGATCTCTGCTGAATGTCTCCCTCCGTATTACCATCAGATATTCACCGCAGGAATTTATTAGACAGAAGTAGACCTCAGTCGGTTCACTCCCTCATTGTCATTGTATGAACTACGGTTGGTGTTTTATTTCACTCCAACGCAATGCTTGATGAAGTGGAGTGAAGCCCTGGCCGTTATATGAGTGTTCCTCCCAGAGAGGGAATAAGCGTGCCGCCTCCCATCTAATTATGCGCCATCACACTGCTGTGAAGTGCCGCTCTCTTGTGCTATAAAAGCCGTCGCCTGGCATCATTCACAAGTGCATTTGGGGATGTTTCAATTGAACTACGTCAGTGTTTTACTGTACTTGATGCTGTGATGTAAAAAAATATTATTATTATAATAATAATTTTCACATTTTTTGTCCAAGAAACGTGACGAATCTGGGAACTCTGCTTTCCCGTCCATTTAGTTGAAACTTGCTGTTGCATCGCTGTTTAAAGCCGTCTTTCCGATACCACCGTGAAAATATCCGTCATTCGCAATGAATTAAACACACAAGGAATTTCTGATGTTTGGTGTTCGAAGTCTAATTCAACGTCATGTAGACGGTCATGTAGAAGGAAAAAAAACCTCTGAATGTGTAAGGCTTTTATGTGATAATACTGGAGTCTTTGTAAGCTCTGACGGCAGGGGCTGACTCCAACCACAACATTTAAAAGTAGGAATGATTCGCCTGCCAGCTGCTTCATTAAATATTGAGATAAATGGATATTAAAATTAACATGCAGGATGCTAACGGTAAAAGACACAGGTGTGCCCCTCTGTGCTGTGGCAGAACGCAAGTTCAAACGGGGACTGAAATACAGCGGGAGAAATGTATTACCGTTATCTCTGCGGCGACCTGGAAAACCGCTGAGCTGGTATCTCCCGAGAATTTGATCAGATGATTATTCTTAAACAGCGTTTTATTTCATAGAATTAGATCTCGGTGGGGGATTGAGCAAGAGAAAAAAAAAGAAAAGAAATAAGAAACATGTGGATTCTCTGGGAATATGACCGTATTCAGAATAGAAAAGGGCCAATACCCCTTTTCAGGGACGAAGATGGAAATGATTTGTGCATATACAGTGCCCTCCACTATTATTGGCACCCCTGGTAAAGATGAGTAAAAACGGTTATAAAACATTCACCGTTTGGTGAATTAGCTTAATTTCACACTGAAAAAATGAGAAAATCCAACCTTTAATTGAAGTAAATTTATTATGAGAAAAAAAAATCCCTCATCAAGAAATAACTATTTTTAACAAAACCACGTGTGCCACAATTATTGGCACCCCTGCATTATTTATATATATATATATATATATAATCATTTTTAATATTTGGTCGCATATCCTTTGCATGCCATGACTTCCTGATGTCTGTGACCAACAACATCAAAAGACTCTTGATATCTTATTTTTTGGTCCTCTTACAAGTGATACTATAACGTCTCTGCATTTGAATGGATTTCTATGGGAATTGGGGAGTAGGACACATGGTTGGCTAAATGGCTCTAAGTCATCAAGGGTCTGACGAATCAAACAAGCCTTAAACCATCACTCTGCTGCCAGAAATACAGTAGATATGGATGGATAACTTGAAGGGTTTCTTCTCCTGACTTATTTTTTCCATAGAGTTCAATAGGAAAATTTGTCAGGAGAAACAACCCTTAAAGTGATCCATCCATATCTACTGCATATCTGGCAGCAGAGTGATGGTTTGAGGCTCGTTTGATACCTCAGACCCTTGATGATTTACAGCCATTTTACCAACCATGTATTCCATACTGTTCCTGCATAATTTACAGCTAAATCTAGTCCCACCCCCCAATTCCAATAGAGATCCATTCAAATGCAGAGACGTTATAGTATTGCTTGTAAGAGTACCAGAAAATAAGATATCAAGAGTCTTTTGATGTTGTTGGGTCACAGATATCAGGAAGTCATGGCATGCAAAGGATATGTCACCAAATATTAAAAATGATTACTTTATTCTATATATAAATGCAGGGGTGCCAATAATTGTGGAGGGCACTGTATGTATGCCCCCATCCCCCCCGTGCCCGCGCTCACGCACGCACGCACGCACACACATACACACCCGTTGTGCGTGGGGCCCCCTGGACCCCGCTAGTACCCGGGAAAGATTTCCCTGTTATACCCCCTTATATACCCCCTTATATCCACCCCTCTCCCTTTCAGTACTTGCCTTTATTACCCCTTGCAGCCGTTGCACAGCATTGGTTCAGTGTTGTAGGTAGAGGGGGAAAGGAGTAGATGGATGGGTTCGGGTGCAACACTGCACTTGGGCGAGATAACAGCTGTACTAACTTCACTTAATTAGCACCTATTATATGTGAGTGCAACACAAAATGCTTAAAAAAAACGAAAACAATCCAAAATGAACACAAAATAAATGATAAAAACGGGGATACGCAAGACATCAAAACAAGCCGAGCGTGCTTTCTCCTTGCCTGAAGTTACTTTGCCTGAAAAACTACAAACAAACTTGATCAGCGAAGGTCTCCTGGAAGTTCAACTGCATGAATTTCAATTAGGCCGTAATTTAGCACTTTAATTTAGTCGTTTAATTTAGCAGTTTAGAAGCTTCCCCCTGGTATCAGTCCCGGGTGCTGCCGGGGTCAGGTGCATAGAAGGAAAGCGACTCTTACATTGGAAGGTGGGCGTGTCATTTAGCACAGGTGAAAATGAGCAGGGACGTGCTTTTTAAAGGTGTCCCGTGAGAGCAGTGAGAGCAGTGTCGCCGTGCGGATGGATGTCTGAATCCGGCTCCCTTATTGAGCCGGACACAATGCAGCCAGCCAGCTGGAATGCGCCATGCTGCCGTTTAACTCTTCAGCTGCCTCGCCCCAAAACGCTCGTCACGTCTAATGAGGACTAATCGAGTTGACAAAACTTTCTCATGTTGCTTCATTAACTGCTAATACTACCTTGGCTGTGTAATTTCAGTTTTATAATTTCCCTTTAATTGCATGCGCTGACCTCTGACCCTCATTTGGTGGTAAATAAATTGGTTGTGTAAGGCCGCCACTATTTGGCCATTAATAACATGATTTGATAAGATAATACAAAGCGCTGCTTTTTACTCACCAATGCATATAACTGGAATTGGATTGCTTTTCTATTTCTTAATTGCTTGTGTCCCCCAGTTTGGACTGCCCAGTTGCATTCATTAGCATTCGCTGTTGCTACCAGTTGATTTTGGAGATTTTGGAGAGTGCAGGCGAGCGAGACTTGGATACCAGCCATTTGGGGCCTTTCTGTGCGCAAGAACAACAGCTTAACAGGATGAGCCATCCGGCAGCCTAGATAGACTATATTAACTGTAAAATAATGTGTGTGTGTGTGTGTGGCTGTCAGTGTGAATGTGTGTGGTTGTGTACTCGCTTGTGTGTGTGTGTATTTGGAGGTGTGTGTGTGTATGTGTGCTTGTATGTATGTATGTGTGTGTGTGTGTGTGTGTGTGTGTGTGTGTGTGATTGGGTGCATGTGTGTGGTTGTGTGTGTGTTTGTGGTTGTGTGTGTGTGTGGTTGGGTATTTGTGGTTGTGTTTGTGTGTGCACGTGTGTGTGCGCGTGTGTGTGTCTGAAAGCTGAGGCTTAGGTTTAATCGGTGGGTGTTTGTGGTTGTGTTTGTGTGTGTGTGATTGGGTGCATGTGTGTGGTTGTGTGCGCGTGTGTGTGTGGTTTGTGTGTGGTTGGGTGTTTGTGGTTGTGGTTGTGTTTGTGTGTGCGTGTGTATATGTGTCTGAAAGCTGAGGCTTAGGTTTAATCGGTGGATGTTTGTGGTTGTGTTTGTGTGTGTGTGATTGGGTGCATGTGTGTGGTTGTGTGCGCGCGCGCGTGTGTGTGTGTGGTTTGCGTGTGGTTGGGTGTTTGTGGTTGTGTTTGTGTGTGCGTGTGTGTATGTGTCTGAAAGCTGAGGCTTAGGTTTAATCTGTGGGTGTTTGTGGGCGTTTGTTTTGTCTGCAGTGATAGTCGGAGCATGCTGAAACACATCACCATTTCTCCAGAGGCAATTCTTTTCATAATGTTCACAAATGAAATGGCATACAGTCATATACAGGTTAATATGGTTTCACACATCCAAACCTAAATAAAACTCTCTCTTGTGAATTTTATAGTCTGTCTTTTCAGTGGGTCTGTTTAGAAAGGAGGCATTGAAAATGATTAAGGAGAGCTGACATTTGTGTGTGAAAGTAAAAGAGAGTAAAAGTGTAATTTTCTAAAATGATGTGTGACCAGTTAAATGGAAAAGCAGTTACTAAAGTCAGCGGGTTCAGGGGTCAGTCTGGGTGCCGATTTTTACACGGCTCACAGGGAAGAACACCTCATACCTGCCCACCAATAACCCCCCCCCCCAAGGGCTGTCCAATCCCAAAGCAGCTTTACATCAGCACTGCAGTGCTCATGGGAACATCGCTGGCACACGCACACTCTTGGGCTTCATTTTGTTTGGACAGTCTGAAGGGTGATGTTCTCTTAACAGGCTAACAGGCTCATTCACACCCTTTTTTCACTGGTCCCACTAGCATTAACCTGCATAGTTTTGTTTTTTTACCCAAATGGTAATCCAGAGGTATCTGGTACTTTTTTTCTTTTTCCAAACATGAATTTCTCTTTTATGGGAGTTTGAGAGCACGTGTTTGAGAGCATCAGTGTTTAATCAGTGTTTGATAAATGCGTTTTTGTTTGTGTTTTTTGTTTTTTCAGAAGCTGAACATCGTTCTGTTAAAAAAGGTGGAATTGAAGTTCAAGAAATTGAAGGTATTATATGCACAAACTAATAGAATTATTTAATGGACAACAAATAAACAAAATGCATATTTGTCTAGCCTCCTCCAAGCAACTATTCCAAGCATGGCAGATATTAAGCAACTATTCCAAGCATGGCAGATATTAAGCAACTATTCCAAGCATGGCAGATATTAAGCAAAATATTTAGCATGCACTTGACTCATGCATGTTTTACATTATTACAAATAACTACGAATGCAAACAATGGCATGCATGTAGGTGTTTAAGTACAGTATTGTCTGTGCAGTGTTTTTACAGTTCACTGTGTATGCAGTATGCCTCGTCTTTAACCCTTTAATAACTACATTAGTAGGTTGCTTCTTTTTTTTCCTCTTATGAAACAATGAGCTTCACAGATGCTGAAATTTCCAACAACAAAAAAAATATTTTGCAATTAATGAAAAAAATCTAAGGAAAATGCTGTTCATTATAAAGCATTAAGCATGTTGCAGCCAGATTGAGTTTGGGCTTGGCTCCTTCTGCTGTTTTCCATGCCATTAAAACTGTTTAAACACAGCGAATCACGGCATTAGCTTGCTTTATGGCCACCGTGTAGTACACAAGACTCACCAGAAATAGATGAGGAGAGGGGTGGGTGGCGTTGGTGTTTTATTAGCTCTTCTTTCTTTCCACGGCTGAGAATTGTCACACGCCGTCGAGCAGCTGAATTTTCCACTGCTTGTGTCTCTCGGTCATGTCTGTCACCTTTAATGTTGTATATCTATTTGAAAATAAGGATTTTGTACAACAGTAAGCTGTTTTTTTTTTGCCTGAAGGGAGAAATGTCCTTGGAAAAGACTGATGATTCCAAGGAGATTCCGGCACATTTGCCGGGGTACGGGATCTCGGGGGAAATAAAGCAGCAACAGTAACACTGCAGCGCGTAGGATAGAGACGGTCCCAGTAGCTTCTTTGTCATTGAGTCGTAGCTTACTCGGGTGTTCTTGGCTTTGGCCCTGTGGTTTTGATTTCCTGCCTCTTAAGCTTGATCAACAGTAGTTTAGTGCGATTTAGTCTCTCGTTTACTGTCTACTTCCCTGTACATCCATCTTTCTCTATAGTCGTTTGATTATGCTCTGACTACTACCGCTGGGGAGCTGGTGTGTTTATAAAAGCTGTTGGTTCTGAGAATTATGAAAGTGCACGCCAAAAAACAACGTTCCATATCTACAGGTGTTGATTAATTAAAATTAATTGTGTAGTGGACCCCTCTTGTGTTCCTCCAGAGTGTTTTTTTGTTGGTTTCTTAAGTAGAAAAGCAATTTAACATTTCAGGCGAATTCACGAGTAAAAGGCCATCACAGGAATAAAACTGGGGGGGGGGGGGGGGGGGGGGGGGGGAGGACATTTTGTTAAAATGACATACAATCAGTATCGTCTGTAATTCCGTGAGAAGGGTATGATAAACCTGAAATGCAGCTTCTCTGGGCGTCTTCACAGATATTTTTCGGATGTTGCACTTACACACATCGCAACACATCCGTTTCCTCTCTCTTCTGGGACCTGAGCAAATATATCCCACAAATTTATACAGTCAAGGGCAACCACCGCCCCCACCAAAACCACACCACCCCCACCACCATTATGTGATTTTGGCAGAAGAGTAGGGCGAAATTCTGTCTCAATTCATTCAGTAAATTCAGGAAATTGACTAAAATCCAGTTTTAACTGAAACAACCTCAAAGAACATTGTGGGCACTTTTCAATTCACCTGAAGTACCTGTAGCTGAATTGGCTGAATTGAAATGGAGCTGACCCCACCTTGTTTTGCCAGTGCGCTTCTCTATTTAATTTCTAGTTCTATTCTATTATATTCTATTTCTAGTTATCTCCAAGTAAAAAAAATTTTTTTGAGGGATAAAATTCCATGGAGATAATTTCTCTGACCCTGTTCCAGAGACGGAGACGTTTGTCCAAACGCAGCTGAAGCCCCTCCTCAAAGGGCCTGTCCCGAATGCAGCCGTCCAGAGTGTGCCTGTCCAGATTGCCCCCGTCCAGATTGCCCCCGTCCAGAGTGCGCCCGTCCAGAGTGCGCCTGTCCAGATTGCCCCCGTCCAGATTGCCCCCGTCCAGATTGCCCCCGTCCATAATGCCCCCGCCCCCACACGCCCAGAGGCAGGGGGCATCGCCCGACAAGACCCCCGTTTCTACGGCGAAACAGGAGGAGGGGGACGCAAAGGCGAAGCCCGAAGGCGGGGCCAGGCAGACCGCCCAGGGCGTATCCCCCGCCGTAGTGACCACCCTGCTGCTCATTCCCCTGGTGGTGGTCATCTCCATCGGGGTCTTCATACGCTGGCGGAAGACCAGGATGTACGGAGGTACGCTGCCACTGGGGGCGCCTGCAGCCGGACTAGAGGGGGTCCAGGCAGGTTTATGATGGGGGAGAGGCTCACCTGTCCAGCTGGGGGTTTTCAAGACCAGGCTTGATACTGTGCTAGATAGTCTGTAGGTAAACGGTGAGCGTTAGGTACCCTTTAGTGGTAGGTGAGCATTGTTGGGCTGAATGGCCTGTTCTCGTCATTAAGTCATGTTAAGTTATGTTATCTTATGTTCTGACCTTATGGTACTTTGAGCCTGACCTGGTTGACACTTTTTTATTTTTCAAAACACATTTTTACAATGTTTTTGTTAGTTTAAAATTCAGATTTCAGATATGCTAAATTCAGATTATGTTAAAATGGTTTCTGTCGTTTCCTTTCTCGTAGATGATTGTGAGGTGAAACTGGATCCCGGCTCTTCCGGAGGAATTTTGGGAAAACTCAGAGGTGAGCGGCATTCCGTTTGTCTCTGAGCCAGTCGGGGAATGAAGGCAGAGGATTTTGAACAGAGCAGGATTTTTTAGTTTCTTCTGGCATGCGAGATGTTGACGGCGCTCCATTGTTTAGACGACGCACCATTGGGCTGTCGCGCTGTTCTGGATAATCCTAAATCACGATAATCAGTGTTGGACATGAATGATTGATCGTTTCAATTTTATACTGCTGAGTGAATCTGTGAATGATTGATCATTTAAGTTTTATACTGCTGAGTGAATCTATCTTCACTAGGGATGGACGTTTGGGTGATCTTACGGTCTTGAGTACCAAAGGTAATTTTAAAAGAGAACTCAAGTACTGGTTTGCGTTAGAGGCAACACTATCTGTAGGGCGGGGGTGTATTTGTTCATCTTGCACTGCTGGTTAATAAATAAAAGCATCTGCCATTGTGTTGAAGCAATAAAAGGAAAATGAGCGGAGGTGGACTGACGTCATACAGGAAGGTGGACATTTGCAGTTTGGGTGTTTTCATGAGGCTGCTCTGAGACAGTTTTCACTCATGTAATAATCCAGATTTAATTTACTGGCATATTTTTGTGATTATGAATGGGAAAACGCAGAAATTAATGAAAATGATTGTTATGGTGAAACCTTTAAGTTTAAGAACAAGTGTTACGGAATTGGAACAGGATAACTTGACCTTGCGATAGCATTTCTTGCTATTAGAGTGACTTATTTGCAGAGTATTTAACCCTTTTACGTGTAAAATCACAAATATGTGATGAGAATATTCTAAACTGAACATTCTAATGCTGATGTAACAGTCACTATTGGCAATGGAGTTCTAGAAACACTGACTTAGAATTTAGAAAAAAAAAAATAACCCAAACAAAACTTCTCTTCAAATGGTAAAATGACCTGCATTTGTGCCTGGCAAATGGAAAAAGGTCTATCAGTCAGAGATCATATACAGTACTGTGCACAAGTCTTCAGGCCACAATGAAAAATTCTAATAGAAGCCATTTACCATTTATTTGAGCAGCATAAATCATGCTGAACTACAGCTTTTACCAATCAGACATTTTCCCGGAGGTACAGCATGATGAATCAAGACCTGTTTATATTTCTCAGCATTCATAATTCCATCCATTTTGACCAGATCCCCTACACCACGGGTGCACAACAAGGGTTTCAGGATTTTGTGCCAACTTCTTCTTTTCATTATTTATTACCTCAATTATATCTTGATCATTTGTATAAGCTACAAGCACAGACTGCAAGTGTATCCAAAAAAATTTACTGTGCTAAAGTACAGGAGTGAACTAGCCTAGTTTATCTTGCTATCTAGTATTAACTAGCTACAAAGAAAAGCTAGCTAATCGTGTCATACAATTCGCTAGCTACTCGCTAACGTTGTGACTAACAAGTGAACAACAGAGTTACTGAATGTTTTAGCAAAGCTTAATTTCACATTTTTAATATCCTAGATAGTCACCACATTGTGGTTTGGTGCCAAATTGTCACTCACCCCCGCTCCCGTTTTAACTTACCTCTTCACAATGCGGTGCCTACCTGGAGAGGAATTAGCTGTCGCCCGTCTAAAGTGGGTTTAACTTCTCGACACAATGATGCACTGGTTGATGCGAGTGATAGGTGAGGCGGGGGAGTGGTTAGGTGCGTAATACCTGTGAGCACGCAGGGATTGCACGAGACAACGAACCTTTTTTTTGAGTGTCGTTACAGCATATTTGATTTGACACACTGGAAAAAAAAATAATAATACAGGAAATACAACCGCCCCAAAAGGCCACTAAAAGCCTAATTGCTGTGCGGTTGGTACTTTGGTCAGCAGGTATGTTTATGGTCTTCCGCGTACTGAAATCTCTTCCGTTTGTTACCTTTCTGCAAGAATGGGTTCTTAAGCTGCAACACGCCCTACAAGGCCACTTTGTGTCAAACTTACTCTCGCTGTCAAAGCGTGTACTTTGCGCGATGCTGAGCAAGTGCTTCAATGGATTTCCTTTTGAGTACCGTTCATGAAACACGGACCGTTTTTTGGGTCTTCCACTGCGCTTTCTGTCTAACTTACCCGGTTTATTTCAAATTTCTTAATCTTTATAGCATTTTGAATGCCTTGAAAATCTGGTTATGTAATGTAACGTAATGTGGTTAGGGGGCTATTGTTCATGGTGAACTCCCATTGCGTGCATGCGTTAAATTCCACCAGCAGCACACCTTGTTAAGCTGATAAATACCTCATTAAGGTGAGTCAGGTGTGCTGGTGGTGGAATTTAACAAGTGCATGGAATGGCTCGATTTCCGACAGGAGAGGTTTGGGTTTCTTCTGTCCATATCACAAGATATCAATAACTTTGAAATGCTTGCTACTCTTTATTTTGTTAATGTTTATTTGTATTTATTGTAATGTTATAGAGTGTTTTTCCAAGCAAATAAACAGATAAATAGCTTTAAACATAATTTTTAAGGCTTCTGCACAGTGCAGTGCTGTATACTCCATTTAATTCTTAACACAGCAAAAGTGGAGTCGGTAGCAATAGCTAGCAAGCTACATTATGCAACCGTTATGCAAGGCTACACACAGGCTGCCATTGTCATAAAAAAAGCACAAGCTATAGCCTGATTACGTAGTGCCCTGGCCACATTCGAGAGTGACAATTTACACAAAAAGCACTCGATTCGATTAGAGTTCAAGATGCTGTATTGAATAATAACCATTACGTTTCATTGTAGAGCCGAATTCTGACAAACGGCACCCTAGAATCGAGTGGCGGCTTCACTTGAGCCTTGTTGCCTGTATCCTTGACAACGGCGGCAACGTCACAGCAGCTGTGTTATTACCCATTAAACAACAAACTGCTGACGTTGCAGTGTAAAAATAAACGATGAACCCAATTCATTGCATTTATTTTAAAGTTTTTTTTTTTTTTTTTTGTAAAATATAGCGGTGAAGCAGGCCGCGTCTTTCAAGTGCTGGAGAACTTGTGCCCATCCCTCGTTGTTACCCATCGGCTTCGAGCACTGGAGATTAGAGACTCGCAAACCTTTTGAGCCCGCGTCAATTTAATGAGCAAAAATACATATTCTACACACACACAAACACACACCTTCCTCTATCAAAATGTTTCCGGGCATATTTTCAGGTATGTAAATATGTTTCACATGTAAAAGAGACCAGTGTTTTCCCTTCAATAGCCTGAAGGGGGCGCTGCACCATCTGAGCACGGCACCCCCCCTTACCCCCTGTTGTGTTGTCACCCCCTATAAACATTTTTTCGCGATGAGACTCGACGGAGGAATTTTGAGTGAGGAGATTGAGATTGGTCAGAGGGAGTTTGACAGGTCGAGCCGCAGTGGGACGTGTCGTGTGTCAGACGGAGCAAAAGTGGGTGTCACCACAGCCCCCCCCGCCCCCCCCCCGCCCCCCCCCCCCCCCCCCCCCGCATACCGTCCGCGCTCTGCTCCCACTCATAACATCCTGTCAGGATCCTGTCAGGGTCAATGAGTCCCAGGCCTCTTCTGCTCATGCAGACCACCGCAAGCTGTGCGCTGACGGGTCGCCCGGCGGGCCTCCTGCCTGAGCTCCGTCATAATCGCCATCCGCCTGCCCGCCTCACCTCACCTCTCAGGAAAGGGAATGTACGCGGAACTGTAGCGGAATGTACACGTAACTGTAGCGGAATGTACACAGAACTGTAGCGGAATGTACGCGTAACTGTAGCGGAATGTACGCGTAACTGTAGCGGAATGTACGCGTAACTGTAGCGGAATGTACGCGGACCACCAGGGACCGTCGAGGTCAGGCAGCGGCTCCTCCATTTCAGCGGGCATGTGTAAGAGGCTGCTCTGAACCTCTGCTCCGGGCCGCAGCGCAGGCTGTCCACTCAGGTCAGGATACCTGCGCACCGGGAACCTTTCTGCTTTGGCCAGTTTTCTCTGAGGGACCCTTTAGACGGCGCACAATTACCGCAGGCACAAGTCTGGCTGGCCCCCACTGACACTACACACTACACAAGTGCAGTGTTTGCCCTCAAACTCACTCAGCCTTCGTGTTTGTGCAGCGTAGTGCCATTTACAGCTGCTATTTAAGTTGCCACACAGCATTTTAGATGTAGATACTTATTTACAGTAGTTTGTAGGGTTGTAGTTTGAAAACAACACAACTCAAGTAGGATACAGGCATGGACGTAGATCCGGGGGACATCCCCCAACCCCCCCAATATTATCATGTTGTATTGGGTATCACTGTTAGTGTCACCTGCCCCCCCCCCCCCCCCCCCACACACAAAAAAAATATTCCTGTTTCTTGTTCGCCCCCCTCCCACCCAATGTTGAAATGAGATCTACGTCCTGAGGTACAGGTTTGATTTATATGGGGAAGGTGTTGCACAAGAGGCTAAAAAGGTTGCTTGATTAAATACCAGGTCAAACTATTTTTCAGTTGAGATGAAGCTAATTATGTGATCTGCATGTTTGTGCATGTTGCCCCCCTCCTGTTAAAATGGCGTTATATGCTAATGGAAGTATTTTACACTGACTCTTAAATGTCACTACAGGTGTACAGGTTAATAACTACAAAACTGCCAATCAGAATCTGTTTTTTTTTTTAAGAAACAGAGAGCTATGCTCTGCCTTCCTTACAGATTCCTAAAAGTAGAGAACAATAATGTGAGTCATGACCAAAATCAGTGGGAAATATTCAAATTGGAGCTTGTTGCTCTTGGAGTGGTAAAAACAGCTGTAACTGCCCTTGATAGAGATGGGCCGCACACGCACAGCATGGCAAAAGCGTCTTGCAGGACTCGGCAGTGCAGCGTCAGTCAGCGTGAAATATCACCCTTCTAGCAATGCAGTTAACATCTGAAGACCACGGTCACGCTGCGAAACCATTCGCATTTCTTTGCCCGAGTCTGAAGTGGGCAGTAGTCCAGGATTAGAGATGTTGAGCAAATGTCTTGTCAAATGGCGGTAATGCCAAGGGCCCACTTTTAGACGGTATAGACTTGGTCAGTGAGCGTGGTTGTTCAGAACCTGTTGCTCTTTCATAATTGGGAATACATCCTGAATGACACTCCTGTGATCTTAGACAGTGTCCTCAGTCAGTCTCTTAGACAAGGTCCCAGTCTCTCAGTCAGTCTCTTAGACAAGGGCCCAGTCTCTCAGTCAGTGTCTTAGACAGCGTCTCAGACAGCATCTCTGACAATCTCTCAGACAGCATTTCAGTCAGTCTCTCAGACAGCATCTTGGTCAGTCTCGCAGACAGCATCTCTGTCAGTCAGACAGAATCTTGGTCAGTCTCTCGGTCAGTCTCTCAGACAGCATCTCAGACAGTCTCTCGGTCGGTCAGTCTCTCGGTCTCTCAGGCAGTCTCTAATGGCAGATGGCTCTGCGAGTACAGTGCTGATTACAGGAGAAGATAAACATTTTTGACAGCCGGTACTATCGGTACAGCCGGTACTATCGGTACAGCCGGTACTATCGGTACAGCCGGGACTATCGGTACAGCCGGGACTATCGGTACAGCCGGGACTATCGGTACAGCCGGGACTATCGGTACAGCCGGTACTATCGGTACAGCCGGTACTATCGGTACAGCCGGTACTATCAGTACAGCCGGTACTATCGGTACAGCCGGTACTATCGGTACAGGTTTTCAAATAATATCCTCAAGGCACGATTCAAACATTCAGATTTAATGGTGTTTTTTTTTGAGCCAATTAATTTTATGGCATTAAGTCTAAAAGACGTTGTTTGTTATTGGCTAAATAGGATTGCTCTGATTTGTTTTCATGATGTGACTATGTTTCAGTCCATCAGTCACCTCTGCAGTTAAATCTGAGATATTTATTTATTATATATTAATAAATAATATGTAAGTACATAGACATTACATAACATTGCAATCACTTAGCAGGGGGCTTTTATCCAGAGTGACGTACAGAAGTGGAATCAGACCAGATCTGTTGAGCTGCTGCATTCCTTAGCATGTCTTCACATGAAGGAATTTCTTTCACGCGATTTATATTGAAATGCAAATAAGGAAACCAGTCATAATCCTCGCAGGGGGACAATCCCTTCCCTGGAGGGCACACACACACACACACACACATACGCACACGCACACGCACACGCGTGAACAAATGCACAAACACGCACACAGACAGACAAAGAGACACATGCACTGGAGCCCTTAAAGAATGTTCTTCATATTTTGCAAACTGCTCTAGCCCTGCCCCTCACCCTGAGTTTGTGGACCGCTCCAGTCCTATCCCTCCCCTGGTTCAAACACACGCCTTGACGCAACATGGAGTCCATGTATCACCTCGCCCCTCTGAATCACATATTATACATCTCTTCATTTGGACTTTCTACTTACCAGCTAGTTTAGTTTATCTCAGAATGTAAACTGCTCAACCCAAGCAGAGGATGGGCTCCCCCTCTCTAGCCAGGGTTTAACCCGGGCCGGTCAGCGGAGGATGGGCTCCCCCTCTCTAGCCAGGTTCCTCCTGAGATTTCTTCCCATTGGGGAGTTTTTACCTCGTTTGCTTTTTGAGAGTCCAGGCCTGGTTTTTGCCCAATTTTCCTTCTGTTTCTTTGTACAGCGTCTTTGCAACAGTTCTCTGTAAAAAGCGCTATGCAAATAAAATTTTATTGAATATATCTTCATATTTTGCTTGACTAAATTTCAGCGGTGGAGGAACATTTTTATTTCTCCCAAAACTAGTAAATCCACCTACTTTATATCTCACTAAATAATTTCCCCCCCTTCCCTCACTACAGGTAAGGCTGGCGGAGGCCTGAATTTGGGCAACTTCTTTGCGAGCCACAAAGGCTACAGCCGGAAAGGCTTTGATCGGCTGAGCACGGAGGGCAGCGACCTGGAGAAGGACGACGAGGAGGCCACCGACTCCGAAAATGAGGAGTACTCCGCTCCGCCTCCCCCCCATCTCCTCCTCTTCCTAGGACCCAAGCGGGCCTAAGACGGACCCGAGAGGAACGCTGACCAACTGTTCTGCTCACCTGTTCAGGATGTACTTTAATCGTATATGTAATTGTTTGTATTGGCTGCCAATATTTTATTTATTTGTGCAAAATTTCTCAATAAGAAATATGACTGCCACTTTATTTATACAATTAATGGGGACCAGATGAAAAGAAAACAACACTCGTAGGTCAAAGGTCGGAGCTCTAAGGTTCTGATTTCAAGAGGAGAGAGATGGAGAAGACCTGGGGGCGGGTGAGGAGAATCCTTTATTTTTGTTACAATTTGAACAGTTTAACTTCTTCCAATAACGTATCAGCCAAACTGCATTTTTAGGTTTTCCAGGTTATTGGTCCAGTACTTTGGTTGACGTTTTATATCTGTACATTTGTGCCTTTTTAATTATGTATTGAGCCTTCTGCAGCACCTGCTATTACAGACGTGCCACATTATGAAAAGAGCTGCTAATGTCACCTGTACTTTCATTTCAATTTTATCGCATTCATTGAAAGGAAAAGAGAAATTATTATTATTATTATTATTATTATTATGTATCTAAGACTATTTACAAATTTTTTCAATTGGATGTGCGATGTATCTGATATTTAATTGTGACATACTGAGGTTTTATGGCCAGAAAACTATTTTCTGTAACAATGTTATTTGTGTAATAAAGTGTCTGCAAAGCATAGACATTTTCTGGGCCTTTTTGCTCGATCTTGGATTGTGGATTAAAAATGAAGCTCTGGCAGTTGACCATGTCAGGAGGAGGAAAAGAAATCTGTGCTCATCGATCTCTCTAAGAAAAGAAAGTGGTGTTACAGTAAGCTAATAACCGTTCTCCATATCCACTATCCATATTTGTTCAAATTTGTTAAAATGCCATATAGGCTGTGACATCACTCACACTGCAAACACACTGCTTGTCAGACATTGAATTGAGAAAAAGACCTTGCAAAGAGTAATTCATAGTGGCTCATAAAATTAGTGACTCATGCTGTCATTTTGGCAGCTTCGCCATACAAATTTAAGTAACCCCCCCCGCCACCATTATTACATGTCAGTCAGTAGCTCGACGAGCTGGTTCTCAGGTATTTCAACTGTGACTGTAAAACGTTGAAAACATAGTCTAGTTCAAAGCCAAATGCATATATGAAAGAGTACGAAACAAAGGCATGTACAATTTAATACAGATCATGTTGCAGGTACACGGCCACTCTTAGCAAATTGGTGCTTAAACTTGTGCAGAGAATCATTCAAAATCAAGGACCCTACCTTTATCACTTTATTCTGTATATTTCAATAAGGAAGAACCCATGTATCCTATCACAACTCAGTGATAGGTGACCAATTAATGAACTGAGGCGTAGATCAGAGCAAACATACTGCACGCAATTTATGCTGATTATTGCACAACAGCTGCAAATGCTATCCGCATCATATTAACTACTGAATCACTGAGGTATTGATGTAAATCAAGTAACCCTGCAACCATGTCTGACTAGTGAAAAAAGCTGCATAAAATAAACAAGCAAAGAGCTACAAACCCCGGTTCCAAAAACGTTGGGACAGTATGTAAAATATACACATAAAAGCAGAAAGCA
Source organism: Synaphobranchus kaupii (assembly GCA_029718625.1). Lineage (NCBI taxonomy): Eukaryota > Metazoa > Chordata > Actinopteri > Anguilliformes > Synaphobranchidae > Synaphobranchus > Synaphobranchus kaupii. The sequence goes on from CM056392.1 coordinate 8,298,956, forward strand.
GTGATTTGTAAAAATATTTTTACATATATTTAATTAAAAACAGTACAAAGAAAAGATATTTAATGTTTTACCTTATCAACTGTTGATTTTTGTAAATATATGCTAATTCCCAATTTGATGCCTGCAACATGTTCCAAAAAAGTTGGGACACAGGGAAAAAAAAGAGAAAAGACCTGTTTGGAACATTCCACAGGTGAACAGGTGATGCTATCATGACAGGGTATAAAAGGATATTGATATCTTATTCACAGGTATTCTTACAAGCAGTACTATAACCTATCCACATTTGAATGGATCTCTATGGGAATTGGGGATGTAAAAGAGAATGTACAAATCACTGCTTTCTGCTTTTATGTGTATTTTACATACTTTTTTGGAATTGGGGTTTGTACATTGTATGTTCAGAAATGGGGAAATTATATTACTTTGTACTAATACAAGTGCTGAGCAGAAAAGTTTTATTTTTTATGCTACTTTTATTTCCTGGAAATACAGGTGTCAAAATGATTGGAGCCCCTGTTTGCAGTACTTTTGCACAGATAAAAGGACAGATTTGTCTTCTATTGAGATTTATGAGATTGATAAACATTGGATTTTGAGCATTCTTCCCTACAGAATAAGCTCCGTCAGTCCGAGCTTCCGGAATGCCCTCTTCGATTCAAGCCACACGCGCCTCATTGATTCATCTCTGGAAATTGAGATGGAAAACAGATTTTGTGGTCAGTTAGCCATTCTTGGTTGATTTTGTTGGTATGCCTGGGGTCATTGTCTTGTAGTAATATTATTCTGCTGCCAGGTTTGAGCTCCCATGGGGAGGATACCAGGTTTTGGCCAAAATGTATTGGTCATAATTCCATTGACCTTACCTGGCAGGCACACCTCAAAATCAACCACAAAACGATTAACAATAACTGCCAGCACATTCACTGTTTTGCAATGGCTGTTTCAGTCTCCGGACCTTCACCAATCAAATATTTGTGGTTTGAATTGAAGAGAGCAGAGCCCACAAGCACAATCCAAAGGCTCGGAGTGATCTGTATGAAGAACCCCCCTGCCGATATGTTCACCAATCTCATAAAACACTATGGAAGTCGACTCGGTAGTGTTGTTATCCTTGTAACCGTTTGGTACATCTTTTTTTGGAAAAATAATTATTTTAAAACATTCTATGAGCAATTGGATTAGTATGAAAGAATAAAATTTCCTATTTTTTTTAGCACACAATAAATTATGGTAGAGTTTATACAGCCATTATTTTTTTGCCCATGGTCATGAAAGGCTGCCATAAACATGATGTTCTGGCCATCAGACCAGCTTTTATAAGGTATTTATGTGTCATGCCGAGTTTTATCATCTCCTTGTGCCTTGTCTCCGTTCTCTGAGCGCAGTTATTTTATTTTTTTACTCAGAAATAGGTCTTGGTGTCAAGTTGTCTCCATATGCAGATAGAAACGCTGCTATCGCCCCACCCAGACTGTACCAGTTCCAACTGTGGTCAGCAACCCCGTAGGCTAATGGTTCTCAAACTCGGTCTTGGGGCTCCCCTGTGTATGCTGGTTTTCTTTCCAACCACAATTGCGATCCCAGCATTTTTTTCTTACTTTTATCATGTTTTGAGGGATTATTTAGCCTCTTAGGCCACATTATGTCAGAGCTAACACTAACTAACTATGCATGTCATGAAGAGTCCCATATTCATATTGTGCTATATTGCAATTGATTACATGAAGAAAATTTAAGAAATATAAATAACTGATCAAATTAAAGACTTGGGTGAATCAATAGGCTCCCAATTGGTGAAGGCATAGACACATGGACACACAATAAAACCAACCATTTGGAAGATAGCCAATAATTCTAAGGCAAAGCAAATGATAATGAGCCAAACCTGCATTGTGTTAACGGAAAAAGTTGAAGTTTAAGGAAAAAATATGAAAGAACTTAATGTGCTCAACATCTTTAACTGAGCAAGAGATTGGCTGTAAAAAAAATAAAATAATAATCAGCATCGGCCATTTGTGATGTTAATTCAACTTTTCTTTTACTAAAGAATCACAATTTACTCATGGCAGTATCTTCTGATAGGGTAGCAAAGATCGATAGATAACTGCATGACGCTACCGGTAGGATATTTTTGTATGACAAATCGACAGAACACCGGCATGGATGACGAAGTCTCATCACGCCCCAGCGACCCTCGCTGGTCGATCGGGTGCTCGCTGTTCGCATGCTGTGCTGCACGTAAAGCGTCTTCCACTGATTCGGGCCTCTGTGACCCCAACCTGTTACCTGCAGCATAAAAACAAGCGTGCTTCGGAGGAGAGCTTGTGGTCGTCAAACGTTCTCCCGAATAGACTACAGGGGTTGCAATGAGCGCCTCTGCGTTTTACGATTGGACATTCCAACAGGAGAGAAAAATTAATTAATAAAATAAATGCTGCTATCCAGTAACACGTTGTCACTTGAATTATCCGGAGCAGGTAAAGGCTGCATAAAGACTGGAATAATCCACAAGTCTAGTCTGAGCACAACAGCAAAATTGTGAGTTTTTTTATCTTTTCACGTTCATATGTAAAGTTTGAGCAACATCTAGTGGCAATGCAGGGCAACCATTGCAATGCGCTTCAGTTACCTTGGTGAAATTTGTAACCGAATTTGTAAACATGAATTTAAATGTTATTATATCATGGATGCCTTTATTTATGCAAACTTACTTTTTTATTTTTTATTACAGACCTTCCAATTTCCTCACAAAATCATTCATTAAACCATTTTCAGACTCCATTTTAAAATAGACAAGGGAAAGAAAGTTCTGGGGGGTATTTCACAAAGTAGGATTACTGAGTTAGCTGGATAACTGCACTGAGTAAGAGAAGCAGGATTACTGAGTTAGCTGGATAACTGCACTGAGTAAACCCAGAACAGGGCCCTATATCACAAAGTAGGATTACTGAGTTAGCTGTATAACTGCACAGAGTAAAACTCAGAACAGCTCTTTTTACTTGAGTCCAAGTTCCAGATTTGGGAGGGTTCTGGGTTTTACTCAGTCCAGTTACCTAGCTAACTGTAATCCTACTTTGTGAAATACCCCCCTGGTGTGTATTTAGCCTATCTATTGCAACAGGGTTTCGGGAAACATCCAATTTTTTCCCCCCCAATCACCCAATGTGCAGCTGTGTGTTGGCAGGTGGTTGGCTACCTTCTTGTAGGAAGGTACAAATCCAGGAGAAAATGACCATTAGGCCTTTAATCAAATTTGCTGTGTTTCAGATGTGCAAGGCAGCTCAGTGATTAATATTAATATTAATTTTTCTCCCATCCATGCTTTGATACATTACAGATGTTACAAGCAAGCAATATAATACTACTGAACGAAATATAGGAGGAATTAAAAATATCTCATTTTAGATCGTTTTTATTTTTAATGCTCTGTCCTTATTTGTCCGCCACATTTATTTTTGTTTTAACAAAACGCTATGCCACACCGATTAGGGCATACTGGTAAGGGACAAACTTTAAAATTAATTTGCAGCAATGCTATTTGCCATATATGGTGGATTTACCACGTGAGTGCCGCAATTGACTTCTCTTTTATAAAACGGATCCTTGACTATGTCGGTGTTGTCAAGGAAACAGGAACAAGGATTTGTGTCTGACAGTAAGCTACATGTTCAAGGCCTCATTTCAGCTTATTCCAAGGCTTGCATTCAGACCCTCGGTGGTTGAACAGTTCAGCAAAGAGAAGACCCCCCCCCCCCCCCCCCCCCAATTCTGTTATTGTTATCATGGGGATGTTATAGACAAAATATTTTTTCCTTCTTGCTTAGTTCCCCCCCCCCCCCCATAAACTATTATTGTAGGCTACAGCAATGTAATAGTTTATTATTTATTGCAAGACCAGCCTTGCGTTGTCTCTCTCACAAGTAACTCAGTGTCACAAAACTGAAATGCAATTAATTGACTTTATGCATTCTTTGTATTGAGATAATAATGTTCCTATATATTCAATAGAAGAGAAAATTGCATTATTCCACAATCTTTACTAAGTGTAAAAGATTTATTTTTTAGCTCGACTTACATGATCATACTAGATACTTTTGCATTGAACAGCTGTGGCAAAATTCCTTTCAAATTCACACAACCTCACCCAATTGAGCAGAGCCCTAGTTAGTCTCAGCTAACACTAATCTTAAGCACTGATAAGACGTGTGAGTGTGAATGCCATTGTATGCCTGTCACATAGCATAACACTGACGGAAGATGGCCTTGCAACCTTGCGACCCATGCATCATTGCACGATGCTTTTAAGAACTCACATCCCGAGCCACAGGGTTGGAGAAAAAGAAGCTTGTGTGACACATAAGTGTCTGATGTCCTAAATGCATGGCGCAATACATATTCAATAAAACATGGACGTTGCACCTCGTGAAAATTAGCCAGCGGAGTAACGTTAGCCTAGTTCTGCAGATTGCAACTAATGTAGCAATGTATTCGAAATGCAGTCCAACACTCCTATGCTATGCTTCCATAATATATGTACTTATTACGTAAAATAAAGCAAAACATCAAATTTCCAGTCTGGATACAACCATCCGCTTGCTGCTTTCCTGTCAGGATATGTCGTCAGTAAGGAAAAAACTTTTCCCGCCCCTTACTGACGACATATCCTGACAGTGACGCTGTCTGGTTGCTACCTTGCTGCTAGTAGCGTTTGAGATTTCGTTTTTTACCTGATTAGCTGCAAGTCAACGTTAATGCGGGTGCAAGAACCAGGAAACCTGACCGGTGTAACTGGCATCACACTGTCGACGCTGATGCTGCAGCAGAGCTGGCTAAGGTCAGTTGTGAAGTCTTTGCTAGCCACAGCGCTGAGGTTATACCCGGGCCAGATGGCCACATTAGCTAGTCCGGACTGTTTCGTTCTATAGCTAACGTTAGGTAGCTTGTTGTGGGATTGGTGCTTTGAAAGGGTGTAAATTAGGCTAACGTTAGCCAGTTGGCTAGATTGGTAGCCACCACAGTAACGCTATTCATACGCTGTAAATAATGCGATTTAAGCCCAATGAGTCACCGCACTAGCTCGCTATGGCTTAACCGTGGACCGAGGATTTGTAAAGCAATTGTCGGGTAAGATAAATCGAGTCAAAAAGCGGTCTAGTGTCTATATATGTTTACGTTAGCTAGCTATGGAAGTTCGCTGAAAAAGTAAGAAGACATTGCCATGGCATGTGTTGGCTAAAGATCAGCTTATGTTAGCCAGCTAGCTACAGCAGTCAGAGATGCTTGGCAGGAAGTAGCTTGCTACTAAGCAAGCTAGTAAGCAAGCTAATAACATTGACCCGCTAAAGTTAAATCATAAGTTATGTTCCAATAGATCCTAAGTATACCTCCCATGGCTAATTGGCTAGCTAACGTCGTTACATTAGCTAACGTTAGCTAGCTAATTTACATGGATTTCAGACGACTAGAGACAAGTCGGATATCCTCTCACATTTAACAACAGTCTTTTCCAAATCACTGGCATTTCACTAACGTTACCCCCGTTTAACCGTGATGTCTCTGATATTGAAAATGTGTCTGCAACGTCAAAATCACAGCAAATTATAGTGTAGTGTATGGTAACGTTAGGCATTAGTTTTAATCCAAGCTGGTTGTTCGGTGATGAATTTGAGCATTAAACCATCTAAACGTAGCGAACTAAGTTAATGTTAAATCATCCAACGGGAATTGGCCAGAAAGCAGCACATCTGAAAACGACTCCCAATGACGAAGATTTATTTATAAAATGTAATTAACGTACCTAGAAGAAATGTCTGGGATATTGTGTCAACCTTATAATCGGGTATTTAGTAGAATAGTTTATCTAACGTTAGTTGGTCAAAATGTACTTCAAAATCAACACGCGTTTCACACTTACACAATATCGCGTTAACGTTACCACCAGAGCAAATTATCTACCTGAGATCCGCTTCAAAACTCACTGGATTCCATTGGTTTAATTGGCTGTGTTTGAACTAGAACCTTTTTGTTTAGGAAACACTGATATCTACAGTGTTGTCTGCAGTGCATCACACTTTGTCACTTTGTTTGTCAAATCAGTCCAATCAGGTACTTTTCGCTTACAACAGTAAGTGACCTAGCTCGGATTAGAAACCTTTTACCTGTTCTGGTACAGTTCAGTTCTGTATGTATGTAATTATTGTTTTGGCCAAATACATTATAGGGCAGTTTGAGTCAGGGTTTTTTAGATTCTTGTTTGGCTGTCATTTGGGTCTCATCAGTATAGATTTCCTGGCCTCGGGCTGTGATCAAATGGGGTGAAAATGCTTGCACATCAAGGCTGCGTCGTGAAGCGAAGTAGGCTAAGTCTTGATTTAAATTGAATTGGTGCTCTTACGGTTTACATGAACCAAGTTGGGAAGCCATGCTTTTCACCCACAATCCAAGCGGGGAAATGTGTGACAGGAGGATTCCAGTTGAAAGTTACTAGCCAAAGCATTGGCACAGATTCTCACAGACCGAACACTCATCCACGTATTCTTAACACTGAATGTCCGGTCTCCCCACCGTTGAAGCCAGAACATTGCAATTTGGTGCGTCTTCCGAATATTCACTCATGGCAAAGTACACTTATGCGCAATTATAGGATTACTGTAATATAGCGCCGGAAATCCCTGTTACCCAGCCACAACCGCCTGTAACCCGTAGTTAAGGAAACGAGAGAACAGATGGAGCCAAGAAGCTGAGAAGCTGTCCAATGAATCTATCGTAGCCCGCGTTAATTGTGACGTTTGTTTGTTGAAATCTGCCCCGAGTATAAGCCAGTTTGGGCTGAATTAGAGGTTGTAGACATGCCTACAGCCTGTAGCTAGCTGATGTGATGTTTCCTGAGTCAGTGTGGTAGTGAGCTGGGTCATCCGCACAGTTTGTCTCATTCCCAGCTTCATTAAAATGGGTCCAAAAACCAGGGTTAATGTGATGGTGTAGACGTCACCATGGCAACATAATCATGCTTTGCAAGTGAAAGCAGTAACTAGAAAGCTGATGCACGAGGAACCTCATTTTCTTGCAAATTGTCAACAGCCCTACTGAGTGCTCATATGTGCAGAAGCCCCCCCCCCCCCCTCCATCCGCATAAAGGTGGAGTACTGAGTGCTCATATGTGCAGAAGCTAGCAGCACTTGCATATTCCTCCATTCATGCCTGCTATTCCTGAATAATGGAATATCAGTGGGGTTTAGACGCAGGTTGCCTCAGTCACCTGTTAGCCTGGTCACAGCCCTGTGGGCCTGTGTGACCCAGGCCAGGTTGACACTCTGAAGTCAGCCAAGTCCACCAAAATTCTGGGGGATGTGGGGAAAAAAAAAAACTAGGTGTTACCTGGCTCCTGCTGCATAATGGAAAACAGTAATTTGCCAAAGGTATTGTGATAACAGTAGGAAACGCGGACGGACGGGGGGGTTGGTTGGGGGGGTATTGTGATTACAGACAGTTGTGTACGGTTATTTTTTTTTCCTTTTTATTTCTTTGTCATGGAGTTTGTGGAAAATAGTGCTGTGGGAAAACACTTCAGTGCACACTTGTAGGCACCCGGTAGTGCCTGGAAAAGCTTTCCATGTTATACCCTAACCCTAACCCTAACCCTGTTATACGCCCTTAGCTCCACCCCTGGACTTCTCGCCAAACAATGCTTTTCTGAGTGCAAAAATTTCCTGAGGGGAAAAAAAAAAACTGGATAACCCTAAATTTTAAAAAAACATCAAATCAATGTCAGGGCCATCTCCTCTGCAAAACAGCATAGCATTGGGCTAAGCAATTTCCCCAAAGCTGCCAATCTCGTTGGAGTGCATAAAAAGGTTTTTAAACATCGTCCTAGCTGAAGGTTACACTGTAGAGCATCCAAGAACGCACTAATGAAGCAAGGCTCCGACCTACGAATTAAAGCAAAACGAGATGACACAAAAACATGGCAAAAGCATCACTGAAATTATCTGCCATTTTGAGTGTAACAGTAATGCTTTAATGTATAGCCTAATAAGACTGAACAAGTAAACAAGGTTACTGGCTCAGCAGACGCACAGCACGTTAATAAATAACCAATGCGCTGTGGAGAAATTGACAACAAATTTCAATCCTGATGCACTCCAAAAGAACGGTGTCTTTCAACCACAAATTCCCTTTTGGCTATTAGGGTCTTTGACCCAAAGTAAGTCACATAACTGCCCACGTGACTTGACAATCATTCCAGGATTCAACAAGGAAAGTGTCGACCAAATGTGTCAGTTACAAATTATTTCACAATTCAACAGTACTGCAATGGTACTAGAGGAGCTCTGGGACAGGGGGGAGAAAGCCTTTCCAAATATTGCACAGAAGAAAAAAAAAAAAGATACTGGGTATCTTGGGTGGAGTTGTTGTTCCACAAAACTCAACCCAAGCACAAAGAAGATGGGGGCCCATAGTTTAAAATGGACGCTGGTTAAATTCAGGCACAGTTTAAGGCTTAATTTCAATTAATCTGTTTTAATCTACTTAGGTAATTTATTTATTTAAAAAATATATATTATTAGCCTACCCCTGCTGCAAACCATTTTGTTATTATTAATACTTTTCTATTTATCATTTTTGTTGCTTTTGTCTTTACTATAAATATGATTTGACAGAATGAGTATTAGGCTTATATTATGTAAACACATTTGTATTACCTTCAAAGCTTTTTCAGGGTTCTGCAGTTCCAGCTCAAAAATATTTAGATTTCTAAACTTTTTTTAAAAATTGTGAACATGTTAAGGCTTTGGTATTGTGATATATGGTTGGTACAGTAAGCTGTAGCTGTCATGTGACACCGCTTGTGATATCCCACACTCCCCCCATCCACTGAAATTTAAACTCTATTTTGAACTTCATTTTATTTGTTGAGTAGTAGGCCTATACTTGGTCTTGCATATCTCTGGTTTGCTCCTCCTACATGAGAAGGCATTTAATTATTTGCACTATCTGTATTTCTTTGAGTCCCTAAACCAGTTGGTTTTGACGTCATGTGAGGTATTTGCTGAGGAAACCCGTGGTTTAAACACTGATTTTCTTATGGTCATAATCTGTCTACACATTTTCATTTTCCCCACAGAACCATAACTCACTGACTGTAAGGCATGATTTATTGTCATGTGTACGAGATTCTTAGAATACCTGGCGTAAACCCATAGCTTATTGCGTAAACCTGTCTAACTGGCTCTGTAAATATTTTATGTACATATTTTACACAGAAAAGTCCATGTGCCATTTTTTTCTTCATAAGTGACTTGCAGGCCTTGTATATTAGGCTAAATGTAGTGCATAAGGTTTTTGTTCATTATTGGTGGGACTTTGCTTTGGGTTATGACACAGTCCTACAGGCTCTTTTTCCTGCACTGCTTCCTGTCATTTATTAGACCAAATCTGGCCCTCGAGGGGCCAGTAGTCCTGCTGGCTTTCATTCCTCCCCTCTAATCAGGGACTGATTTAAACCTGACCCACCAGGTGAGTGTAGATCTCTGAACCAATCAGTGCATTATTGGACTCCATCAGGCAGAGGAGAACCAGGTTTGAGTATCCCTGCATCACACCCAGGTTAAGGCTTTTTGTTCACATGAGGTATTTTGATGCAGGACTTTAATAAACTTGAATTTCAGTTCATAAATGTTATGATTGTGTTGGGTTTTTTTTCTGTGACCTCAGAGCAGTGAGAACTTGACTAGTCTCCAGAATGAGAAAGAGGGCGGGGTGGCAGGCGGTGTATGTGTGTGTGTGTGTGTGTGTGTGTGTGTGTGTCTGTCTGTCTGTCTGTCTGTCTGTCTGTCTGTAAAAATGAAGAACTGGCTGTGCACGCCCTGCCGTGCTGCAGTCTGTTCCTTCTGCAAATCGGCGCGGGAGCGCGGTGCCGATGAGGACTGGATTCAGTTTCTGTTTCTGTTTCTGTTCCAGGAGTGAACGCTATGCGGGGCCCTGAGGAGCGGGAGAGAGCGGGGAGCTAGGCCCCGGCCCAGCGGCTGTAGCGCTTCCCCGGCTTGGCGGAAATGAGCCGGGTTTGGGCTCTTTAATCTGGCCCAGGCAGCTGACTTGATTGAGTTCCAGGCGGCAGGCGCCACGCGGGGGAGAGAGAGGCGGGCGGACAAGGGAGCTCTCTGTGGGCTGAGAGGCGTGGCGCGGGGAAGGGGGCGGGCGGTATCAGGAGCAGTGGGAGAGGCAGGCCCCCGGAGAGGCCTAGCCTGAGTCCTCCCCCTAACCCCCCACCTCCCTCCCGGCCGCCGCCGCCGCCAGCCCACTGTGCTGCGCAGACATGTCCGCCGGGGAGCCGGACAACGCCGACCACCCCCGCTTCTTCGTCGGGTGCGATGACGGCGAAGGGGACGAGCCGCTGGACCCGGGGAGGATCATGGGATACGACTGCCTGTACGAGAACGTGGAGGAGGAGGAGGAAGGCGACGAGGACGAAGAGTACGACTCGGTGAGTTCCCAGGGTCGCGTCGGCGGCGGGTTGCTACGGTTACGCTTACGTTTTCTCTGCTTGTTTTTGTGCTGCTTGTCTGGTGGCAAGCAGACCTCGCTCAATACTTTAACCCTTTACACACCAGCATCTACAATGTTACAACAGACATCTATTTTAACCAACATCTCCAACAAATTACTCTCTTTTGGCTGTACGTTGTGATTAGTGTGCTGTTGAAAAATTGTCATATCTGCAGTAGTGTTCAAATTTTTCCAGCATCTAAAGGGTTAAAGCATCTCAAATATGTATTTGACCTGGGTGTGGTGGCAAGTTTCCAGTATATTTCACTGAATTTCAAATAACTGTTTTTCTGAACTCAAATGTAATGGAAGAGTGAAAATAGTTCACTGGCATACTTCTTTCTGTCCATTCCAGATTTCTATTTAAACACAGGGATTTGCCCTGGTCTTTAATCTGCCACCGGCACATAGCATTCATGCAGACGACGCCACCGCATTATTCTGAAGGAAAAAAAACACGCTTACTAACGGTTTAGCGTTTCATGGGCTTCATGGGCGACTCGCTCTCGTCGGTCTAATATAACGGCAGTTATTCTGCCCTCCTGCTACTGCTTCCCTCTGCTCAGTGTAAACAGATTAATTTTACAGTGAGACAATCAATTAACACCAGTGCTCCCAGCCGGGCCGCCTTTCAAACAGCACGTGTCCCGTGCTATAAATACTGCACATCTCTTTTGTAGAGCACGGGTTCGGGTAGCACAGCATTTACTGTGATGGACACGTTTTTATTGTGTGCGTATTTGGTGCCCATAATTTGACGTGACACCTCTGTCCAGTTCCCCACCTGGCTGAATGTGGTCTGTCCAAATTAATAGAAAATTAGATGGGCGGTCTGCATTTTAACCCTTTTAAAGGTGCAAGATCACAAATGTGTGATTTAGAATGTTTGTAACAGAACATTCCAATGCTGATGTAACAATCACCGCTGGTAATTGAAAGCAGTGGAGTTCTAGAACACTGACTTGGAATTTTGAAAAAGCATTAACAAAAAAAACATACTCTTCAACGGGTTAAGGAAATGCAGTGATTTAAACAACGCAGAACGCAGTTTTAAACTGTAGCCTCGTCTAAGCTGAAAAATAATTACTGAGGTGGCAGCTGGTGTTGGCCTTTTTCACTGGGCCGGCAGCTGACTGGCTCTGAATGGGAGATTTACACCTCTCTGCTCCCCAGCCCCCAGAGAGACAGATCGTGGTGGGAATCTGCGCCATGTCAAAGAAGTCCAAGTCCAAGCCCATGAAGGAGATCCTGGAGAGGCTGTGCCTGTTCAAATACATCACCGTGGTGCTGTTTGAAGAGGACGTTGTCCTCGGCGAGCCCGTGGACAACTGGCCTCTCTGTGACTGCCTCATTTCTTTCCACTCCAAAGGTGGGTCTGTTCTCCACCACCTCATTACATTACATTACATTATAGGCATTTAGCAGACGCTCTTATCCAGAGCGACTTACACAACTTTTTTTTAATCATGTTTTACATATTATCCATTTATACAGCTGGATATATACTGAAGCAATTCAGGTTAAGTACCTTGCTCAAGGGTACAACGGCAGTGTCCTATCTGGGAATCGAACCTGCAACCTTTTGGTTACAAGGCCAGTTCCTTAACCATTATACTACACTGCCGGCCCACCTAACCTCCACCTAACCCCCAAAATGCCTACTCCTACACCCCACCCCAGCCCAACTCCCACCCGCCCGCCCAATCACTGGCCCCTGTCCCCAGCTCCACAGTGGTGTGCATTGACACTGGCAAGTAAGAGTACCTGTTCAGAATTTGGTAAACAAACCCCCCCACCTCCCCCCCCCCTTCCCCCCCTCCTCTACACAAACTCTCCATGAATACAGACTGCCATCTTAGGCCTGGGAAGCTTTGGAGGACATTTGCTTAGAGACCAAGATTTATGTGCTGTTTGTCTTGCTGTGATGTATTGTTGTATTTGACTATTGCTCACACACACACACACCCTCTGTCTACACAGGCTAATGTCAGACTGTTTCCTCTGCAGCCAAATCTGCTGTGGTTTGGCGGCAGGGTATTACGCTCTCTGATTTGGGTACAGAAAGAGATGTTTTCCCAGCAGCCCTCTGGCTTTTAACCTCGTTAGCAGTTCAGGCGATTGATTTGTCCTCATTTGCTCCCATGTAGCAGATTTGTGACCTAAAATCCCCTGCATGTTTTCTGTAATAACAGCAGTCATGGTGCGTGCGTGTGTGCGTGCGTGCGTGCACAGAGGAGAGTGGAAGAGGTGTCTAGGTCGCTGTTCCTCATAAAGAACTGCACTATACAAATGTTCACTTCTGATCCGAGAATCAAATGGCAGTGTGCAATGCATTGTGGGCCGATAAGCACAATAATTTGAATGAGAGGGAACGGCTCAATGAAATTATAAATTTATTCATCCAGGTGCCCGTCCTTGAGCAGATCTGGCCTTACTCCCCTCCATTAAACCAGTGTGGAGATTATGAATGCGTTTGGAAACGCAGGCAGCATTCAGAGGCCTGGATTGGCTCCATGTGCCCACACAACCTTGTATGCATATACAGACTATTTTAAGAGTTTAGGTATTCTAATAAGAGGTGTAATTTATTTAATTTATTTTTCAATGTCATTTCTTCTTTTGTTGTTTGTTTCGTTTTTATCCTCAGGATTTAGGTGCTGAAGTGTCATGAAAAGAGATGTAATTTGTATTCTTTTGTTGTCATTTTTTCTTTTTTCTTTTATTATTTTTTCTTTTTTATCCTCAGGTTTGGTGTTTTAAGTTTTCTGAAAAGAGGTGTAATTTCTTTTGTTGTTTTTCGTTTTATTTTTTTATCCTCAGGATTTCCTCTAGATAAAGCGGTAGCCTACGAGAAGCTGAGGAACCCTTTCGTTATGAACGACCTGGATCTCCAGTACTGCATCCAGGACAGGTGAGGGGTCGGACAGCTCGGCATGACGTGACCGTATGGTAGAGAGACCGCACCGGTGGAATATGATAGTTTTGCTCAGTAATGGAAACATTTGCATTTATCTGCTGTCAAAGCTTATGGATTATCTTGGGTATGCGGTCATTCCCCAACGCACCTGTTTGGGAATGTTCGTAACTGAACATTCTAATGCTGATGTCACAATCACTACTGGTGACTGAAAGCAGTGGTGTTTTAGAATTTCCCAAAAAAAGTATTCAAAAAAACCTACTCTTCAAAGGGTTAAAGAATTGCAGCGATTTGAACAACGCACAATGCAGTGTTAAACTGTAGCCTCGTCTGAACTGGGAGGGTTGATGGGGGGCACAGTATATTTTTTTGACTTTGAGAAGATTTCAGTAGTTGGTTTATATGCACAGCCCAATATTAACACTGATTCTTCAGCCCACGTTCGTATGAATCACTCGTCCTGATTCGTGTGCCTGTTCTTTAGGTGTAGAGGGTCATTGCAGGCTATTGCTTCTCTGTGTGTGATTTTGAAACAAAGCGCCTGTGAAGCTAGCTCTGAAGTGTTTTTAGCGGGATGAACGAATGGCCTCCAATTCGCTAAAAGTAATCCGCTTTAAAGGCAGGTGCTGCATACTCGTAGGTCCACTTCCTGTGAACTTTCCGAGCCAAATGCACCGACCCGTCGAAGCTCATTTATTTTTGATGTGATGCTATTCCAGGAGGGAGGTGTACCGTACACTGAAGGCTGCGGGGATCCAGCTTCCTCGATACGCGGTTCTGAACCGCGACCCGGCCCTGCCCGAAGGTTAGTGAACACTACACACTACGCAGATGAAGCGACCTTCTGTTTCTTTCTGTGTAAGAAATTCTAACCAGGGTGTGAAATTAACACCCGCCAAATGCTGGTCAAATTTTGATTGTGGCTGGTAAGAATCTCTATTGTAGCGGCCACTTTGGCAGGTAAACAACCAGGTTGTGTTGTATTGTAAAAGGTAATATGGCTGGTAAAGTGTTGAAAATGGCTGGTGATTTTTAGAATCCACAAGCCACTCTGGCCAGTGGGTGAAAAGGTTAATTTTATGCCCTGTATCCCAAATGGCGTCGATAAGTGTGTGAAGTTTATTTTCTGCTAGGTTTTTATTCGTAATTGAATAACAGCAGTGCCTGCACTCGAGACTAAAACATATTGAAGACCCGTTTTGTTTTCGGTGTAGTGTGCGAGCTTGTGTTTGGTTTCTGACAGGGGCAACCTGTCTGGCTGTAGTGATTAAAAGAGCACACGGATTATGACCTTCTTGGCCCGCCGGACTGTGACTAACTAAACCGGTGACTGGCCCAGCTTGTCTCCAGTCCTCTCTGGTGTGCTTCATTCTGTGCTTGACCACCAGCTCTCCACTTTATTAAATTGTGCAAATTGCCCTGCGGCTATAATTTGCCCTGCGTCACTGCTAGGCACATGTAGTGGAATATTATTATTCCGTGTATTACCCAGACATGATTGGCTGGTGTGGAAGAAAGCTAGTGGGCGTGCCTATTGAATTTGGTTCATTTTCAGCTTTTTGGACCTCAGGCCGTCTTCCTTTGCGTCCTGTTTGTGACAGTGCTGTCAGCACAGTGTCTGACCCTCATGGCCTAATGCCTGCGCACTGCTGTTTTAGCGTGTGGTCACTTGGTTGAAAAGGAACTATTGGGAATGACAGAAATGTAAATGTTATGCAGTGTAAATAATAATATATAAATAGAATAATCATCATAATAATCATAATTAAAATGTATCTGTTTAGTGCTTAATCCACTATATATATAATGAAAGGGATTGTAATTATTTAATTGCCAACAATGATCAATGACCTCGCACTGCCATTTTGGCTTTGATGCTACAAAGCATAACATGGGGAAATCAGGGAATGTTGTGGAGACGGTGCAGGTTTACTTCAGTCATAATGACCTTTCGGACAGATATAGACCACAGTAAATAAAACCACCTAGATAAAATGTCTAGGACATAGATGGCAATATACCATTTGTCTGTTGCATGGAGCCCTGTTGTCCAAATTAAGAAGGCGCAAACGATGTGGACGCATACAAGAAAGAGAATAAGTCACAGACAAAATAATGATACTAATATGAGCATTACAAGGCAATCTTAAAGACCCTTTTGAAAAGATAAGATTTTATTCGAGATTAAAAAATGGGAAGAGAGTCAGAATTCATACTCTGATATTGATGTTGTTGTTCAAGAATTATGGTTCTGTATTTTTCAGTCATTTCCTCTCGCACTTGGTTGGGCCTTTTGCTGTTGTCATTTACCGCTAAACCATAACGTGGACAAAACCCCAATGTACTTCCACACCAACGCCTCCGCTGATGTAACGCGAGGTTCTCCTCGGGGTTAACTGTCAGCTTGTTAAATGTCACTTGTAGTGTTTTTTGTTGAAGGTCTGTGTAGTCCTTGTGATGTTTGGTTGTCATGTTACGTGGTACTTTGAGTGCGAGTGCTAGAATGTTCCGTTGACACTGAGACTGCACTGATGGCGGTGGAATGCAGAAGTTCATATTATGGTCACTGTGGTAAAGTTTCTGGGAACAGAATGGAACCAGATTTGACTAGTTTTGAGGCCCCATTCACAAAATATGACACATTGAGTTTATAGCTATATAGTCCCTTTCACTAGAATTAAGTTAAATATTAATTAGCCAAATCTCAAACCCTTTAGCATGTCCCCCCTTAGTAATAAAAGTATAGATGGCTGTCTGCAGTGTGTCAGGAAAGACCAGAACATTTTTTAACAGGTTTTCTGTTTTGTCTTTTCTAGACTTCTTATAGGATAAAACAAAAAAGACAAAAAAAAACAAAAAAACATTTGCTATACCTGGCTCCTTTCTGACCTAACGCCCCCCATATGACCTGTATGAGAAGCCGTGGACAGCATGTGCTTAAATAGGCCTGATCTGTTGGCTGGTGAGCCCTGGACCTCGGCTGAGTGCAATGGGCCGAGCCGTAGCATAGCAACCGCCTGTCGCATTCTCTAACCCGCGCGCCGAGATCAGGTCAGGACGCTTTCGCGTATGCCGACCTCACACCCTCGCTCTCTCGCTCCCTCCCTCCCTCCTGTGACCTCACACCCTCGCTCTCTCGCTCCCTCCCTCCCTCCCTCCCTCCTGTGACCTCACACCCTCGCTCTCTCGCTCCCTCCCTCCCTCCTGCGACTGCATTCACTCGCTCTCTCCCTCCCTCCCTCCTGCGACTGCATTCACTCGCTCTCTCGCTCCCTCCCTCCCTCCTGTGACCTCACACCCTCGCTCTCTCGCTCCCTCCCTCTCTCCTGCGACTGCATTCACTCGCTCTCTCGCTCTCTCCCTCCCTCCCTCCTGCGACTGCATTCACTCGCTCTCCTCCTGCAGAACCGTGTGGGTAATGTGAACGAGAGGCCTCTGGCGACCTGTAAAACAGGCCAGCGAGGTTGTCTGTCCCGCGGAGACCCGTCTGTCCGCAGCGCTGTTCCTGTTTCTGCGCCTACGGCCCCCTCTGCGTTCTCCCAGACGACGAGAAGGGGAAGCCGACGCGTAGGCTTCACAGCGTGTCGCGTATTTATGTATGCGGGCTTGACTCAAGAACATCTTGCTTTCATCTGTCTGTCAGTGGCATAATTGGGGTCATTTTCATTCCGGTGCAGTCAATTCAGGAAATAAATTGAAAGTCGCGTCATTGGAAAGGTTCTTGTAGAATTTCATGGACAGAATTTGATCAGTTCTTGAATTTCAGATCAGTACTGGAATTGACCTCCATCCCTCCCAATTACTGTAGCACGGTATTCATAAAACCCCTCTCCAAAATCTCAGCACACTACTTCTGTGTCTTATGATTGGTCCACGCCACACCTGGCTCAGATATGTATTTGAAATACTTGGTCAACAAAACTTTTTCAACATTAAATATGTTATAACTGATGTGGTGACCAACACGCCAGGAATGGACTCCAGGAACTCCAACATTGAGATGACAACAGCAGGTCCGACAAGCGATATTTATTTACCAATGTGTACACAGGGAACGCACCCCAAGGGCCGTCCAAGAGAACTCCCTGAAAACTTCCTGATTCATTCACCTTTATGGACAACAGTTGGATGTAGCCTGATATGCCATGTTACGCCCATAGAACATATCCACCAGTTATTTCCCTCAACGTCGACAATCACCCCACTCCCTGGACAGGGCCCCCTCCCCACTGATTACCTCATCAGGGGGCCCCTCTCTGCACCTCCCGGTGTCTAGGCGCCTGCTATCTATCATTCCACGAGCTAGCTTGCTGTAATGGCCTTGAAGCAATGGTGCCTGACACGCATTGGGTCCCAAACGATTTATAAACAACAGATACAGAACATGCAATCTAAACATTCCAATTCCCTCCCGCACCCTCCACCAGGCCCGTTTAGGCCCATTATAATCTGTGTAGGCCTCCGCACTCGCCCAAGAAGGCCCGCTTGAACCAGCCCAGCAGTGCGAGTGTCCGCTCCAACACGCTACATCACTAACCAATGTGTGCGATCACATTTATAAGATGTTTGTTCTGAATATTTGTGAAAATGGAGGGTTCTTTTCAGATGTTCAGCAGTATGCAGGAATAGTGCTCAGGCCTAAATGGTAAAGGTATATTTTGGAAAGTAATGGAAAGATTTAGTTTTGAGGAACACTTAATATCAGAATAAGGAAGATGTATATTCCCAATATGATGGTTTGGTGTTCATTCATACTGACAGGATGTGGTGTTCCTAGACCTCAGAACTCCTGCGATAGCATTTATTTATTTTTATTTATTGTGTGCTGGCCGACTGCATCCAGCTCCAGACATTAAGCTATGAACACGGTAACATTTCCCAGCAAGGTCACAGGGTTTAATCCGCCCAAAGCTTTGTATTGCATCTGAGGTGAATGGAATTTGCAACCGTAATCAAATGCACAGTCACATTTGAATAAAAAGGCTGGAGGGTTTTTTTTTTTTTTACTCGTTGGTTGTTTTTTTTCACACGTTCGTTGTTATTGTTTTTAACTTTATTCACGAGGGCATCGCTGGAGATCTGCTACTGCCTTTCATCTCATGGTAATATAAATGAGAAACTATATTAATAATAACTATATTAACTGAGGATATTCTAAACTCACATTTGGGATATGCATTTAATGTTTTAATATATAGACCCATGCTTGTAAATGTTCCAGGTTTTTATACTAATCTTATGCCGTCCTATATCAAACATGGATAAAGTAGGTAAAATTCTCACTGTACATAAAGTAGTAACATTAACAAGCTTCCTTAAAAATATATATATACTGTATAACAGATTGTGGACTTTGTCAGAATCCCCAAATAGTCCCGGTTTGAATCCGTTATGGGGAATGTGTTGATGGCGCCTCTCCCTTATGACCCCAACACACAAAACACAATGCGAGACGGACCCAAAATAGAATCGCGGCTCTGGAAAAACGTCTGCTTCGAGGCTGGTATGTGAAGTGTTTATAGCAACCGCGGGTGGTACCGTATACACATATGTATGTACGGCGCGTGCCATGTTTGTGTGTCTGTAGCGGTGTGAATGTATCCGTGTTTGGACTTCACATATCACTCTCGGGGGTCATGCTTTTTTTGGGTGTAGACCCCCCTCCTCACACTTTATGCAGATGGGGGGGGGGGGGGGGGGGTTTGGTTCTTGGGTGTGATGAATAGGTTCTTCCTAGACCAGGGGTGTCCTTGTCTTTTCCCAAAAGGGCCGGTGTGTGGGTGCAGGTTTTTGTTTTAGCTCAGCATTAAGACACCTGATTCTCCTTATCGAGGTCTTGATTGAAGATTGGGTTGGGTTGTTGTAGTGCTGGGCTAAAACAAAAACCTGCAGCCACACCGGCCCTTTTTTTTGGATAAGATTGGATACCTCTCCCCCCTAGACATGGCATGCAGTGGGTTTTTGCTTTTTGCAAAAGCACCCAAACAGATTTTGCGCATTGTTGGTGTAAGAAGATTATATTCCTGCTTTCGGTTAGAGTACGTCAGCTGAAGGGAGGGAGAGGGGAAAAGGCTATTTTCCGGTACGTTGTGTGATTTTCATGTGATTCGTGGATCACATTTTGAAGGTTTTTTTTATTGTGTTTTCCAGTCGTAGGCTCTGAACCTTTAGTTAGGGTGATGCTTATGAGTTGCCGCACAACCGGCAAAGAGTTTAAGTTTGATGAATTTCAGGGGAAAATTTCACAGCGATTTACGATGCGTTTGTGTGTGCGTTTACCTGGGCACACAGAGTGTAACCTGGTGGAAGGAGAAGACCACGTGGAGGTGAACGGGGAGGTGTTCCAGAAGCCGTTTGTGGAGAAGCCGGTCAGTGCCGAGGACCACAACGTCTACATCTACTACCCCACGTCCGCTGGAGGGGGCAGCCAGAGGCTTTTCCGCAAGGTGAGGCCGAGGCAGCCGCTAACGTTTCTTTAATGAGTTTATTAAGGTCCCATGGGCCATGGTCCCAAGGCCAACATCACACGCAGGTCACTACTGGATGTTTCAAACTGCCCAGTATCTAGCACTCTTATAAACTGCCATCTGTCATCAGTATCTTTTGTTTTTGTGGAACATATAGCACCATTTATATAAAGCTGCTTGATAGCGCTGTAAGAACACTACTTGTGTTTCTCTTAAGATGCACTTCTTTGATTTGTATATATTTGATAAGCATGAATCAGAGCTGCATGTGATATTACTCTGCTTTGGCTTGCTGGCCAGTTGAAAAAAATTGATCATAATATTGAATAATTTCTGATGAAATTAAAAAACCTTGCGCACAGCCTGTTTTAATGAGGTGGTAGTTAGGTAGGCAAGGTACAAATAAAAGTAAATTAAAGCCAACTATTAGTGCCATTTTATAATCTCCTGCTGTTTAACAGTCAACTCCATTCATTGGTGGTGCTCAGTGTAAACTTATCCATGAGAACAGACGCGTCTTTCTGCATAAGCGGAGTTGGTTGGAGTCAACTATCGTTTTGCCTTCTGTGAAATATTTGGAACGAGCTTCCCAAGTGTCAATGCACTGCCTTGTTTGTGTGCCAGTAAGTGGAAGAAGCGCGGATCCTCTGTCTCTATCTCAGAGCCCGCCTCATGTTCCGCCTTTATCGGCACCGTTAATTAAGCGTGAGTGTGCGTTTTGCGTTATTTTGACGGCTCCTATTTTAATTTTTACCTGCCGTTTGTCCTAGATCGGAAGCCGAAGCAGCGTGTACTCTCCGGAGAGCAACGTCCGCAAGACGGGATCCTACATTTACGAAGAGTTCATGCCCACGGACGGGACGGACGTGAAGGTGCGAAACCAAAACCGCGGTTGAACCTCTGAGATGAGGAGTGCTTTAGGGAACGGAAGTGGTTTGTGAGGACCGGTTACGGTCGGCAGGGCTCAAATTTAAGGCCCCGTCCTATGCTTGTGGGGCGGGGTTCAGGAGCAATTTTCAGCCGTGTCTTGAAAAGGGCAGGCACGGCAAATTGTGTTTTGGGGATTTGAAAGATTTTCCATGTCATTTTGTTTATTTTTAACAGTCTCTGTATGTGCTTGAAGTGCTCAGTTATGTCAGACCTGTATCCTCCCGTGAAGCTGATTTATCAGAACACGCAGCGCTCTTCCCCCTACCCATGATGCTCTGCTCTTGCCGCAGGTGTACACGGTGGGCCCCGACTACGCCCACGCGGAGGCGCGTAAGTCTCCCGCCCTGGACGGAAAGGTGGAGCGGGACAGCGAGGGGAAAGAGGTCCGATACCCGGTCATACTCAACGCCAGGGAGAAGCTCATCGCCTGGAAAGTGTGTCTGGCCTTTAAGGTAATCCGACAGCACATGAAATGAATATTTTAACCCACTAGCCATTCTAAAAATCACCATTTCCAACATTTTACCAGCCACATTACCTTTTACAATATAACACAACCCTGGGGGGTATTTCACAAAGCAGTTAGCTGATTACTGAGTTAGCTGGATAACTGCACTAAGTAAAACCCGGAACCCTCCCAAATCTGGAACGTGGACTGAAATAAAAAGAGCTGTTGGAGTTTTACTCCGTGCAGTTATCCAGCTAACTCGGTAATCCTGCTTTGTGAAATGCCCCCCTGGTTGGTTACCTGCCAAAGTGTCTGCTAGAGTAAAAACATCTTACCAGCCATAATCTAAATTTTACCAGCATTTGGCTAGTGGCTGGTGTTAATTTCACACCCTGCGCGTGCGGTCTGTTGTGCTGCACGCAGAGGCAGAAGGCAGGTGTTCATTTCTCACCCTGTAATCAGGGCCAGAACACGGCACACGTTCCGTAATGCGTTTACGCGGTCTGATGAAACGCCGTGATTAAAGTCAGCCTTAATCCCCACGGACAGCTTCTGTGCCACAGGTACTTCATACATTGAGATTAAAGTGTTTCGCTGAAAGATCCGTTTATGCGGCTGAGTGATTGGTCAGTGCAGCAGGGCATGGAGCTTTTTGTGTGAATAATAATTATGTGAAATGCCTAGTTTGAGGTTTCCAGCCTATCTATCCATCTCTATATATATATATATATAAAAGAATATTTTGCATATTGAGCATTTATTGCATATTGTATATTCTCTTCACACTTAAAATGTCTGGAGGTTAATCACTCAGCAGCTAAGGAGCGGAAAACCAACTGATTCTCGTGTGTGTGTGTGTCTTTTTAATTTTTTTTAATTTGACAGCAAACTGTTTGTGGTTTTGACCTTCTGCGCGCCAACGGGCAGTCGTACGTCTGTGACGTCAACGGGTTCAGCTTCGTGAAGAACTCCATGAAGTACTACGATGACTGTGCGAAAATCTTGGGGTGAGTGCCCGGGCGTGGCCGTCGTGCTTAATGACAGCTCTGTCTTGGCATCGCTGCGCTGTTGCATCACGCATTCGCAGCGTTCTTTTGACGATGTCAGTAACGTCAAATAAATGTTCCTGCGACAGATATACGTTACACTGAACATCCTGAGATGGCAAGTAGTTATAAAATGCATTGGCTGTACACGGTAAAATGTTCAGTGTTAAATCAACTCTGACAGTGTGCATGTGGTCCCTATTGGACTCATATGAACTATGTCAAGAGTTGAATTGACACTGGATATTTTACTGTGTATTTTGCAGTAAACCGTGTACGTTTGTTTTCTCTGCAGAAACATCATAATGCGCGAGCTGGCTCCACAGTTCCAAATCCCCTGGTCCATACCCCTGGAGGCAGAGGATATACCCATCGTTCCCACCACCTCAGGGACTATGTGAGTATGACCTGCTCCAAACGCTCAGTGGCCGTTAGAGAGGAAACTGCGGCCCTGGGATACTCAAATCTGGCAATGTGTGCATGTGTACTGACTGAATATCATTCATACAGAGCTTTCTGAGTTTAACTGAGCTGGAGAGAGGGAGAGAAAGAGAGATGGGGTGGACAGATGGGGGGGAGAAGAGAGAGAGAGAGAAGGGGAAGCTGACAAAGAGGGAGGGGTAGAAGGTCTATATGCAGGGATACTCAAATCCGGCCCTCGACGCCAGCAGTACTGCTAGTTTTCTGTCCTACCTGATAGTTAATTGATGGATTAATGCCACTGATTCGGGCAGAGATATGACTCACCTGCGGGGTATACTATGAAGCAGGATTACTGAGATGGCTGCACCGAGTAAAACCCGGAACCCTACCAAATCTGGAACTTGGACTAAATAAAAAAAGAGCTGCTCCGGGTTTTACTCAGTGCAATTATCCAGCTAACTCAGTAATCCGGCTTCAAAGTATAGCCCCCCCTGGTGGCCCAGGTTTACATTAGTCTGAATTAGAGAGGAAGAATTAAACCAGCAGTACTACTAACATAGGAACTGCATCCCTGTCATAAGGGACTGTAGCCATTATCCACACCTCGCGTTTCAGGTGTCTTTGAACCAATCGGACGTTCTGCGTCAGTCGTAATCGGTTCAGACACAGGAAGCCGTAGGGGATTGTGGCTAAACACTCCGGCCTCCTCTTTCCTCAGGATGGAGCTGCGATGCGTCATCGCTGTGATTCGCCATGGCGACCGAACGCCCAAGCAGAAGATGAAGATGGAAGTTCGACATCAGAGGTACGAGCCGCGCCCTTCCACGCGGCGCGGGTGATTGGTCACTGCGGCTGCATTCAAAATGGCTCCCTATACGCTTTATTACTAGTCTACTATTTAGGGGATTGGCTGTTTTGATGGTTTCCAAATTCTCGATTGAGATCACTCGACAATTCTGACATTCTACAATTCTGGCCGATTCCCTAAATGGCGCACTGTAAAGCGTATAGTGCCATTCCAATTGCAGCCTGGGTAAAATTAAAAGTGAAAGCGCTCAGGAAAATCCCAGAGGTGCACAGACCGCGGCCTCTCGAACATATCCGTACTAGTACATGCTACATATCCGCACTGACCCCATATAGGAGTTAATAGCAGCGCTGGTTGATACAGCTGTTTAGAAAATTGAGCCTGGATAATTGGTCGGAACAAAGCTAGCGTACATACCAGTCGTCCTGGAGTTGTGCAACAGAATATTGATATTTTGCTGTTTATTCGAGTATCTAATGTTTGCAGTTCTCTTGTGTCCACATCTCTTGTAGGTTTTTTGATCTGTTTGAAAAGTGTCACGGGTACAAAAGTCGTAAACTAAAACTGAAAAAGCCAAAGCAATTGCAGGTAAAGAAACCATATTAACCATACAGATATTCTAATGACTAATCGTATTATTCGGTAAAGTATATATGTGACTTCTGTTTTTTATTTATTTTTTAATTTTTTAATTTCAGGAAGTTCTGGACATTGCAAGACAACTTCTGGCAGAACTTGGACAGAACAATGACTCAGAAATTGAGGAAAGCAAAGCAAAACTAGAGCAACTCAAAACTGTCCTAGAAATGTAGGTAGTTTTTTTTGTTCTCTTATATCATTATAAACTGCTCCTATGGAAGTGGTGATTAAGAAATTTAACTAAATTGTAATTGCTGTTTTGTGTATCTTAAGGTATATTTTCAAGATTAATGTGTGAGAGATTTAAATGGCAAAGAGTTAATCTCATATCGTTTAGTTCTCCCAAAAAGCAACCCCCCCCCCCCACCAACTACATTGCCACACCCACATTCCAGTTCCCCATATACACATATACGTGTGAGTACACACATGCACATATTCACAGACGTATGTTAATTACTTTTACAGGTATGGCCATTTTTCTGGAATAAATCGCAAGGTTCAGTTAACATACCTTCCACACGGTTGCCCCAAAACATCAAGCGAAGAAGAAGGTAAGATTGTTGTCTTGGTAATTTTACATTGTGCTTCCTTATTTTAAAATTTCACCCCCATCAGCTCCAAAAGAAAAATAAAATAAAACTGTCCAAATCTGTGTGGTTTTGGTGAAAAAACCTTTTCATTAGACTTTCATTATTGGATAACCAGTACTAACCTTAATAACTGATGTTTTACATGCCATCAATTCAATTGGCTGGATGATGGATCAATTTCAACCAATCAAATTGTCCCAATTTTGTTTGTAAACAGGGAAGTCTTTTGTCATATTGCTACAAGATACAATAGCTTTGAAGAATTATTTTGCTGGTTCTCAGTTAAGTTGTTAGGATTCATTGTCACAGAGTGTGAGTGGGGAAGTGATGCATTAATCATGAGCATAAAATGGCTTTTACCCTGAGCGTGTCTACGTCGCTAAGAAGCTGGAGGCACGATTAAGGTGTTCTGTGTTTGTCCCCAGACGTTCGACGGGACGACCCCTCCCTCCTGCTGGTGTTGAAGTGGGGGGGCGAGCTGACCCCTGCCGGGAGGGTACAGGCCGAAGAGCTGGGGAGGGCCTTCAGGTGTATGTACCCCGGGGGCCAAGGTAAACCTCCAACCCCTGATCTATATACCTACTGTTCCGCCCCTCTGACCGTACCATCTCAGTCGTCACTAGCGCCGCCGATGATTGGCGGAGCGTTGCCTGGCGACGTGCGCTGCCTCTCACTCGCTCTGTGGGAGATTAACTGGTTGACCTTGTCGTGACAAGAAACAGCGACGGATTGTGTTTTGGAGAAGTGCTTATGCTCTCTCGAATTTACCATGACGGTTGCGGTGATGGGGAAACAATGCCGCCTACTTTCATAATAGATTCTTGACCTTCACAACATCGCATTATTCTTGAAACTGTATTGTACAGCAACGTTACGATGGTATATCTGGTGGACACGACGCATTGCCCACTCCTGACAAACCACTACATACGACAAATTGACTGCAAAGCGTATGCTGCTGCAAATTCTTTTAGCATGAACATTGACTGTTTGACCGTGTTGGTCATTAAAACCTAGACCCAGAGTCGACCAGAGGAGGCTGGCTTCCTCCCCTTGAGTCTGGTTCCTCTGAGGTTTCTTCCTGTCTATCACCGGGGAGTTTTTCCTTGCCGCTGTTGCCTCAGGCTTGCTCTTGTGGTGCTTTAGGCCTGGGTTTTCTGTGATGCGTATTGTGACTACTATTTATGAAATGCGCTTTATAAATACATTTTCATTTGATTTGATTTGCAAAGAAATACTTTTGCCATTTATTCTATACATTTTCTATTTATTGGCTTGTATGTTTTCCATATGCTGGATCATAAGTTTCTGTACACTCTAAAGTGCTATAAAGATGCAGTCTTTAAGGTTGATTTGAGCCAAGATGGCGGCGTTTCTGGTGTTGCAGGAGACTACGCGGGTTTCCCCGGCTGCGGTTTGCTGCGACTGCACAGCACCTACCGGCACGACCTGAAGATCTACGCGTCCGACGAGGGGAGAGTACAGATGACGGCCGCCGCCTTCGCCAAGGTCAGTACCCGACACCCAATAAAAGACCAGGGTTCAGTTGTAAGGAGCTGTATACTGCGCACTTTAATCACAGGTTGCAGGAATGCACTACCAAAATACACTAGCAGCTGGTGGTGTAGTGGAATGTAGTAATAGTGACCTGGTGTTATATTTATGTAGTTAAGTTCCCAGACTTGCTCAGCTTACTTTTTTACAGGCTCTCTATTTATACTTGCTATATTTACTGAAGGAGTCCAGGTTAAGTACCTTGCTCAAGGGTACAGTGGCTGCGCCCCCACTGGGGATTAAAACTGGCAAGCCCTGAGTTTCAGGCCTAGTCCCCCTTAACCCTTATACTGCACTGCTGTTTCGTTCTCTCAACATGGACTACAAAACATACATATAGAAATAAACAATACATTATTGAAAATATATAAATAACGTTGGTTTTCTGCGCATGCACGTTTCTGTTGAGGATGCTGGGCGTTGTAGTCTGGTTTTGGCCTTCAACATTCTGAAGGGTTTTAGCTCCACACTATGCTTCTCCCAAGCAAATTGAGTGGGCCCTGTGGCATTCCAGAAATTGAAAATGTGAAAGTGATTGAAAGTGTAACCGTTTTGAGAGTGAGACCTCTGCCATTACTGAAATTTAATTATGAGTCATGGAAAGCATAGGTATGTTTTGAGCGGGGACTCTGGCGTTTCTCAGGGCCTGTTGGCGCTGGAGGGCGAGCTGACTCCTATCCTGGTCCAGATGGTGAAGAGCGCCAATATGAACGGGCTGCTGGACAGCGACAGTGACTCGCTCAGCAGTTGCCAGCAGCGAGTCAAGGCCCGCCTCCACGAGATCCTGCAGCGAGACCGCGACTTCACCGCCGACGACTACGAGAAGGTCAGCGCATCACCGCCGCGCTCATTCGCCATCTGCTGAAAACCCGAGAAAATATCCTATTCCTGGAATGCCAATGAAAATTGTTGGACAATGGAAATATCATTGAAAAGGATTTTTTTAAATACCCCCAATCAAAATGAACCTTTACGGCAAGCAAAACACATCCATCTGTCTTGCTAATTCACTAGCCTGCTGTCACTTATCTTGCTATCACTGTACTGATAATAGCTAACAAATTGGATAGCTGACTGGTTTATACATTAATTCCACTACCAAATACAGTGGTCCCTGGTGAAGGATTTCCTCTGTAAAGCGCCTTTATGACAGTGTCTCTATAAAAAGCGGTGTACAAATAAAATTTAATTGAACCGAGTGCACCTTTGTAGCCATATAAAGTGCTTCAAAATGTATGTCGACTTCACAAAGTCACGAAGTATCCCTAGAGTGTTGCACTAAAAAATAAATCATGGAAAATTGTAGATTTATCCTTCCAACGTCATTTAAAAACTCTCGGGAGAATGTAAATCTGATTTTAGTGGGAATTTCATTACATTTCCATGTGCGGTCCCCGTAAGGGAGGAAAATGACACTGCAGGTGTACCGGCTTATAAATGGCAGCCCAGCTCTCTGGCTCTCACATGTGACATTATCTGAGTCAAAATGACAGAAACCCTACAGGTAAAAACTAGCTACTGCAGCTAGCCTGTTCTCACCTGACATGGCTGTAAACATGGCCTCAGAATTTGGGTTTTTAGGTCCATAATTGGTTTTAATGTATTGTCCCCATAAGTGATGACAATATTAAGTCAGGGATGTGGAGCTTCTTTCCTCAAGCGGCTTCCTGAATGGGGCCCAGCAGTGGCCCCTGTCTGTAAAATGTGAAATGGAATGATTATTTACTCGCGTTTGTTTTCGGGACACAGCTAGCTCCGACGACCAGCACGTCCCTGGTGAAGTCGATGCAGATGATAAAGAACCCGGTGAAGACGTGCGATAAGGTGTACTCGCTGATCCAGAACCTGACCCTGCAGATCCGCCAGAGATTGGAGGAGCCCAAGTCAGCGGGTAAAGACACCGTGCAGCCTGTGGCCTTTTGAGTAACTCATATATATGCAACAACCGCTACTTCCTTAATGCTTTTGTGCGTGCCTGCGTGCGTGTGTGAGAGAGCCAGAGAATGGAGGGAATTGTCTGAATTAGACAGTCACGTTGACTGAATTGTGAAATGTCCCTAATTTCAGGAATTTGTGGACGTTTTCGTATTGAAATTGTTTTTTTTTTGTTTTTTTAAAACTTGTAGTTTTATTGTAGTCTTTGTTTTTCCTGGCTCCCCCTTCAAGGCCGATTGGTAGAATGGATACGTACTTTTTTCTTCAGCTTTTAAAATGCTGTATTGGTCCTTAAACGAATTGGTCCTTAGTTAGGACATTTGGAAGTACAGTGGAACTAAGTGTAGAACTAGCCAGTCACGCTGCTTTCGATTGGCCCGTCCCCCACAGACATCCAGCTGTACCACAGCGAGACGCTGGATCTCATGCTACGGCGATGGGCCAAACTGGAAAAGGATTTCAAGATGAAGAACGGGAGGTACAACATCAGTAAGATCCCCGACATTTACGACTGCATCAAATACGACGTGCAGCACAACAGCTCCCTGAAGCTGGACAACACCATGGAGATATACCGGCTCTCCAAAGCCCTGGCCGACATAGTCATCCCTCAGGTGAGCTACCTGCCACTCACCTACTGCCTCTTTTAGTATTGTTAGTTTTATGTTAGTATTTTAGTGAGTGGGAAAAGGGAGCCGGTTTTACAAAATGACCTGGGTTCCAAATTAAGAAAAAAATATCAATCGCTTCAAAATGGCTTGTGTTGTCTTTTAATGAAAAATCTTAAAGAAGATCACCTTTATTAACAGTCGTTCAATGCCAATAATTCGAAAAAATTGCTTACCTTTTATTGTGCTACTCTTAATGTTAGACAGTTAGACGTGTGGAACCTTTATTTAGTGGTTACATCAAAATAAGCACAACCTATGTGTGACTGGTTTCCCCCAATGTGTGCAGGAATACGGTATATCCCAGCCTGAGAAGCTAGACATAGCCAAAGGCTACTGTACGCCACTCATCCGGAAGATCCGGTCGGACCTGCAGAGAACACAAGACGACGACACTGTGAACAAGCTTCATCCAGTGTAAGGAAACCTGCCCTCTGCTTGACCCTTTAAGCTGTGAGGTCACAAATGTGTGATTAGTGCTGATGTAACAATCCCTAATGGAGTTCTAGAACACTGACTTAGAATTTTGAAGAAAGAACATTTAAAAAAAAAAAAAAAAAAAAAAACCTACTCTTTGTGCCAGCTCTGAATTATTTTTATATCGACATATTACTTTTGGAAAAACACAATTGTGATATTTAGCGATATTTGTGGCACCTTTTCCAGTTTGTTTTTTTTCTGACGGCGTACTGCATAGAAAGACTCTTCCACAACACCATAACTTGTTTTGGCTGAATTTTTTACTTTCCGTCATGAGTCACATATGACTGAATTCCCCGTGGAAAAATTAAAGTTATTTTATTCTATGTTGTATTTATGTTGGTCTTCTCCAGGTATTCCAGTGGAGTTATGTCTCCTGAGCGCCACGTGAGGACCAGGTTGTACTTCACCAGCGAAAGTCACGTTCACTCCCTGCTTTCCATTTTACGCTATGGGGCCCTGTGTGATGTAAGTGCCTGCGCCTAACTTATAATTCATATTCTTAAAAAGATTCATATTTCTAGTTCCCAAATCACTTAGGACTATGGCAGGGGAGTGTTAATGTTTAAATTTGACTGAGTGTATAACATGCAGGGAATTAATTATTGTAGTTACAATATATTACTTTAAAAAAAATAAAAATAATAATGATAATAAAATTGTTGATAAAACCAGACTGATGGTTCACACTATACAGAATACTGTGGCATTTTATATAGGAACAGCTTGCACGTACTGTCTGGCTTGGCAGTTTTGGCTTGGTGCTCTATACTCTATGAATAAGCGTTACTACGTCTTGTTTTAAAATGAAAGATGATTGCATACACACCAGTTGCTTGTAGAAGACCAATATCATTGGACTAAAGCGGGTCCAATGTCACCCCTCCCCCCAGGAGACTAAAGACGACCAGTGGAAGAGGGCTATGGACTATCTCAAGGTCGTCAGCGAGCTGAACTACATGACCCAGATCGTAATAATGCTGTACGAGGACCCAAATAAGGTACCGCCCCTTTATGCGCATGTTTCATGTTGCCATGACGACGTATAGTCAAATAAACCCGACTTTGTTTACAAAGCACATTTTAAAAACGACTGACGTTAACCGACGTGCTGTACAGCTTCAATAAATGAATAAAAAGAGGGGACATGCGGGACAACACAATATTACAGACAAAGCTCGATACAGCAAACGCAAAGGCCCTTGTGTAGAGTGAACTCACACGTCTGTTTACGGGGGGTAAATATGGATTTTCAGGCAGGATTTAAAAATGTTGATGGTTAGG
Organism: Synaphobranchus kaupii; assembly: GCA_029718625.1. NCBI lineage: Eukaryota > Metazoa > Chordata > Actinopteri > Anguilliformes > Synaphobranchidae > Synaphobranchus > Synaphobranchus kaupii. The sequence continues at coordinate 8,329,696 of CM056392.1, forward strand.
GCCAGACCCAATACACAGGGGTAGACTATTCCACAGCCTCAGGGCAGCGACAGCAAAAGCGTGTGATCTTAAGCTTTAACCGAGCCTGTGGCATAGACCGTAACGTTTGGCCGGAGGATCTAAGCGACCTACAGGTTTAATGAGGGGGAAAAAGAGGTCATGATTACCAGAAGGTGCAAAGCCTTTCAGCGCTTCAGTGTTTCTGCTCTGCTGACCTCCGCCGTGTTCCCTCGAGGATCCCACGTCAGAGGAGCGCTTCCACGTGGAGCTTCACTTCAGCCCCGGAGTGAAGGGCTGCGAGGACGACAAAAACCTCCCGTCTGGATTTGGGTACCGGCCCGCGTCTCGGGAGGTGAGTCCCTCCGTGTGTGACATCATCCCCCTCGTCATGTTCCGTGTGTGACATCATCCCCCTCGTCATGTTCCGTGTGTGACATCATCCCCTTCGTCATGTTCCGTGTGTGACATCATCCCCTTCGTCGTGTTCCGTGTGTGACATCATCCCCTTCGTCATGTTCCGTGTATGACATCATCCCCTTCATCATGTTCATTTCCCTTTCAGGAACACCTGAATTTCAGAAAATGCCCGACTTTTTATTCCCGAATTTGAGTTTTTGATAAGAATTTTGAATCATTGACTGAATTTAAACGAAAAGAGAAAAAAAAAAGAAAAAGTTGTTTGGGTATGTTACATTCTCTTGCAGTGTATTGTCTGAAAGGTCAGTTTATTATCAATGATGGTACCCAAATATCTGTACTCCTCCACTCTTTCAACTGTTTTGGCTCCGATGCTAAGGGGCCTCAGTGGGGACGGCTCACGCCGGAAGTCGATGGCGATTTCTTTAGTCTTCTCCACATTCAAGTCCAAGAAATTGACTTCACACCACTGTTGGAACTGGCTGACAGCAGATTGAAGCTTGTCATCAGAGTTGGATGAGTCCGCAATTTACTGTATCAGCTGAGTACTTGATGAACGTGATCTCAGGACAGTTGCTTTGGCAGTCATCCGTATAGAGTGTGAATAGCACTGGAGAAACTACCGAGCCTTGTGGTGTGCCAGTAGAGATGGTCTTGGTGGTGCTGCAGTGGCCTTTATATGTAACCCGCTGAGGTCTGTCAGTTACGAAGGACATTACCCAGAGGATAAGATGAGGGTTAATCTTCAGCAGCTTCTGTGGGTCTTTCAGTGATTGACTCAGGCTTGACTCAGGCTAAATTGAGCGAGTAACTCGCTGTCTAACTCACACGCAGAACGAGCGAGTAACTCGCTGTCTAACTCACACGCAGAACGAGCGAGTAACTCGCTGTCTAACTCGCACGCAGAACGAGCGAGTAACTCGCTGTCTAACTCACACGCAGAACGAGCGAGTAACTCGCTGTCTAACTCACACGCAGAACGAGCGAGTAACTCGCTGTCTAACTCGCACGCAGAACGAGCGAGTAACTCGCTGTCTAACTCACACGCAGAACGAGCGAGTAACTCGCTGTCTAACTCACACGCAGAACGAGCGAGTAACTCGCTGTCTAACTCACGCAGAACGAGCGAGTAACTCGCTGTCTAACTCACACGCAGAATGAGCGAGTAACTCGCTGTCTAACTCACACGCAGAATGAGCGAGTAACTCTGTCTAACTCACACGCAGAATGAGCGAGTAACTCTGTCTAACTCACACGCAGAATGAGCGAGTAACTCACTGTCTAACTCACACGCAGAACGAGCGAGTAACTCGCTGTCTAACTCACACGCAGAACGAGCGAGTAACTCGCTGTCTAACTCGCACGCAGAACGAGGGCCCGAAGAAGAAGTCTCAGAACGACAGCGATGAGGAGTCTGCCAAGCGTGACGAGCCCGACCGGGCTCTCATGATGTTCAGGCCACTGGTGTCTGACCCCATCTACATCCACAGGAAGTCTCCGCTGCCACGCTCAAAAAAGATCGGTTCTGTCGAAGTAAGTGCTTTGCCATAATAGTTAGTGAGGCAGACCGTGTCCGCATTTTACACGAAAGTGTCACATTCAAAATTATTTTTTATCTTTGTTGTTATTATCTTCACTTGTTTTAGCTGAGATGAAAAATAGTCATGATTGACATTTTAATGTCGTAACGTTTAGAGCAAATGCAGAGTACGTTAGAATGGCAGAACTATTAGAATTAATTGACATGTTGGTGCAAATAAATTAGCACTTTGTTTTAGTGCCATCTAGTGTGTTTTTAGTGTCCACAACCTCGAGGTAATCACCCTTGTCTCATTAGTATTCTGTACACCCGCGGATACGCCGCGACTTTCTATTGAGGCCTGAGTTTCACATGCTAGGCTAAGTACATTGCACAGGGAATGCAGTACAGCGCTAATGGTGCGCTAATTCAAACTGGGAAAAAAAATCTCTACATTTTTATGTGTGCGTAACTGTGCCAGACATCCACTCTTACCTCTACATGTGCTAAAACTAGACATTTTAATGTTCAGTCGAGAGTTGCTTTCTGTGCTCAAATTAATTGACAGATTCACGTTGGATTTATGCTGTGATTTAGCCTGTTTTTCCTTAATTCGGCAGCGGTGGGACAGAAGGAACCCGGAGTGCGACGTGCTAAAATGGCCGTTTTCCCTCATTTATTGTTCTTCTTCTTATGTTATTTTTTCTTTTTCACTAAAATGTTAAATTGCAGTGACTTCATCCTCTTATAGTAATGCAGGTAATGTATACTGCAGCAACCAATAACGGAAGATGATATTATTATGATATCACTTGGGTCCTTCAGGAATTTTTGCAAGCCATTCTGAAGTAAATATATGTCTAACTTGAATACGTTAATTCAATCCCCCTTCTACCCATTCCATACCATGGTAATACACTAAACAAGCAATCACATTATACCATCACAGCATGCCTGAGTAGTTGCTGCACATTTTTTAATCCCCTGGGGTCTAATTGAATAGACTGCTTGAACCATCACTGGCTCTAAGATTATTAAGAAAAACTTTCAACCACTCTATCATTATTTTAATTCTATTATTTAACCAGTCCACCCCCAAAACAAAAGAAAGTAACCCTACTTTTTTATATAGTGGGAATACATTTTATTCTGTATTTTCAAAATATTTCAGAAATGATGTGGGGAAAGTTGAGTCTTTAATTTAATGTTTGGGTTTTTTTGTGTTGTGCACACACACAGTACTGTACAATGGCATCAATTCAGATTATTATTATTATTATTTTTTTAAATGGCTGTTTATCCAGCTAGTTAGATTGCTCTCTGGATGTTTTCTGCCTGGTTGTTTGTGTAATTATTGTGTTAAATCTGACCTTTATTCCCTCTGAAAGTCTGAAGATGAAAGCAGGACTTATTAAAGACGGCTGTCTGTACCAGGGTGGTTAGCAGAGGTCCTTTCAGAAGGTGTTTAGAGGATTTAATCATCCTCTAAATGCGTAAAGGTCAGTTTGCTAAGGCTGAGTTTGACTGAGGCCCAACTCTAGTATGCTGTGCCACAAAATTTAAACAAGTAAAACTTAGAAATTATTTTTAATTTCACTAAATGCATCTTCGAAAGAAAACAATTTCTTAATTGAGATTCCCAAATGCACTGTATTGGCAAATCACACTGATTGGATGGCGCCAGCTGTGTGTAAGTTTATCTGTGATAATCATCACCGTTCCCACATCCTGTCTCGGGCCAGCGAATCCGTGCCAGAAGCTGGGAGTTTTGCCGAGTGCAATACTGCTGATGGCATCTTCCAGGGAGAGAGGGTTTCGGTTGACAGGGCAAACCCCTGCATCGTCACTTGTCATCGACTCCCCTGATTGGACACTTGTGTGTTTCCTGTGATGTCACAGTAGTGCTGTCCAGTGCACTGGCTTACTATCTCCTGCTGCTAAAGTCTAATATTTTGTACTTTGTAACACGACACTTTCGACGAGTCATGCGGCAAAAATGATGGTGTCGCACTACGTTTATTATACGGGGATGTTTTATACTTCGGCGAAGGCCTGCGGGGAGGATTCTTTTGTCTCTATGGTAACGAGTTGCCAGACTCCTCACCATTTGTTTACATTTTTAAACTGTCCGGTCACACTGAGCGACAAAGTATGACTGTGTCCGTGACATCACAAAATTCTAGAGGTGAGCGACATTGTGTGTCGTGCGACCCTTTTTTCAGTTTAAAATGCGTTATTTTTGTTGAGCGACACTTCTAGGAAGTTTCTTGTGTAACCGACAAAGTGTAAATCAGGCTTTAGCAAGCAGTGTGTGCAGTGGGAGAGGTACCATCTGCTGGCTCTCAGAGGACATGTATTGGACACAGAAGGTGGCGAGGGAGGATGGGGGGGGGGGGGGGGACTCCGTTTCCATCTCTTCCAAATATCAGTTGGGAGCTCTTGTGGGTCTCTCTATCACACTTTGGTTTTTTTCTTTTTACTCTCTTGCAAAGATGGGGAAAGCGTTCTTTTCAACTCTTTCCCTTGCTTTAAAAGCGACCACCGCGGAAATCCGTGTGCATGGTTCCCTTGACCCGTTTGCTGCTCATGGCATCTAAAATCCACCCTTGCTTACGGGCGAACATAACACGTTAATGTACTGTTTGGCACAAGGACTGAAGGTAGCCAATCAGCAGTCACAGATTTCAGGCTTATGAGTCAGATTCTACTCTAAAATGTTACCTTACTGTATATTTTCACATGTGTATATATAGTTTGTAGCCAACTAAAGTAGTCATCAAATTTGCTAACCTGCATAGTGGCTAACTTTCTAAGTTATGACTTGCATTGGGGACTGTATGATTGAAGGTATACACTTAATGGCTCTAAGTACAGTAATTCAGGGTGCTTCAGAGAGAAAATGTTTAAGTCAAGTCTCCTTGTGCTGGATTAGCCTGTCAACTTTTGATAGACCAGTTTGCATACACGCTTACATGTTCTTACACTGACATGTTGACCCGTGGCGCTTTGAAATTTATGACAACCAAAAACTTTACCATGGATTTTATTTCGAAGATTTGATTTGTTAAATAAAAAAAAAAAAACTTTTTTGATTTGGTTTGACATGTCTTGGAACATTTAAGTTCTCTGGCTAATGAATAGGTATAAATCTTTTGTACTTAAGCCAATCTTTATTAGTATGTAACGTGATGAAATTTGTAAATTCAGACTTCGTAACTACTTAAGCCTAACACTGAACTTACACAGAGCTGGTGTGACTGCCCTTTGGCTTTGAGCAGCAGAAAAAGGACTTTGTTGAAAAACACATGCGATTGCTCAAATAAATGCAGAGGAGATCAGTTGTGTATAATTATCAGACCTGGGACGCATCCTTTATTTGAAATACTTGTAAATTCCTTCAGATTACTGACAAAATAAATCACCAGAATCAAATTTTGTCTTTCATATGTGATTGAATGTTTTTGCTAGTGGCACGTGTCATTAAAAAAAATCCTAGGAATCCGCAGAAGTGTATTCTGTAAACTTTTATCCATCATCGAAAGTGCCGTTCTCCTTCAAATGCGCACATGCCCCAGGTGTGATATTTATGTACGTTTATTTCATGGCGGTAAATGTGTAGTCGATGAACAATAATTGAGTCCATTGGTTTTGCTTTCCTTCTAGTCCCCATTGCAGACAGACTATAGCAAGACCTCATCGGGCAAAGTATGACGATACGTTTATACAAAGCAAGGACGTACCTGTGAATGTTGATTGGACACGTAGCTGGACTGTTTATTTTTTATTTTTTGTTTGTTTGTTTTTTTTAATGTTGCATGACTGTGCTGTTTTTTTTTGCCCCCCCCCCCAACCCCCCCCCCCCTCCCACCTCCAGGAAGAGAGCCCCCTCAGTGTGTCTAGCCCTGACTCAATTGGTACCTGGATTCATTACACATGTGGTGTTGGTACTGGGCGTCGAAGACGCAGATCAGGGGACCAAATAACTTCCTCCCCCGTCTCCCCCAAATCACTGGCTTTCACATCCAGTATTTTTGGCTCATGGCAACAGGTTTTTACAAATTTATTCATTATTCACGTTAAGAGAAAAAAAAAAAGACGTTTTATTTAATTACTTTTTTTTTTTGTTCTTGCAAACCCAAGAATATTGTGGCAGTCAACAAGGACACCTAATCGGCAGATCAATATAAAGGCACTGTAATCACAGACTGATATTGAAGGGTTTTTAATACATTTATTTGATTATTATTATCTTCTGTCACTTAAGGTGATAATTAGTGTTTAAAAGTATTAAAACAGGATGCCTGACAGTCTTCATGGAAGCACCAGCAGTAGATACTTTCTGCTTTTTCTGTTCTGAATTACAGGTCATAACTTCCAAATAATTTCTTATATTATTGTAAACTAAGTTACTAATGGCTTAAAATGTAAACAAAGAGAAAAAACTCTAAAGCGGTAATTGGAATGACTACACCAGGCACACAGCGATAGATGACAGATTAACGTTGATGAATGTTCTGGTTCCTTAAAGATGTGCAGAACAGACTCTTCTTCTCTTATGTTGGAAGAGTTGTGCAGATGCATCGTGGGATAGAGGAGAGTTTTGTTAGCCATTACAGTAGAATCTCATCGATATGAGCACGCTGTGGATGGAGGTTGTTTGAAATGTTCACAATTAAAAGTAATGTGAAACTTCAAGTTAATCTCATTTGCTAATATTGATTGGAGTTATGACTTCAATTACTGTAGTCCGATGTTTTAAATATACTACTATTATTTTTTTTAATGTAAACCTTAGTTTAAATTAAAAAAAATATTTAAACCAGCCTTAATCAGACTGTTTCTGTCAACTTTCCAAATCTCCTTTTCAGTGATCTAGTAAAGGGGTGTGTTGTCGATGGCTTAATTTTGTTTTGGCACTTTGGCCAACACTGGTAAATTTCCTGAATTTTATTCTTCAGCAATAGAGCCAAAACAATACCGCCTGGTCTAATTCTGATGATATTTCCAGTTTTGTATAAATCAATATAATAGATATAATTATGATGATCATAGGTTGAACTTTTGTTTCCTAAATACTTGCAGCAATGTGAGAAGCAGGTCGTATAAATAGATGATTTTTAGATTATTGATATTTGAAGCCCCTCTCGTGTCATTTTTAGATGATGCACAATGAGTTACACTTCAGGCTTACCAGTACACCGTAGTTATTTTCTTCACTAACTTGCATAATTATGTGTCATGTTTTGCAACCGCTTCAATAGTTACATACAGCTTTATGGTTATATTGCCAGTTCATTGAATCTTTAATAATCATCATTTTTTATTTTATTTTTTTATATTCAGTACCAAGTATTATACTGTTCCTTAGAAGACAATTGGAATATACTTAGTGCATCCTACAAATTGCCAGTCAATGGAATTTGCTTTTCCGGTTAAACTAAACTACACTTTTTTAATTAGGTTTTAAAATGTAATTGGTTGTTTACAGGTGCAGCAATATTAGCATTAGACTACCACCACTGTACGTCGTGTCTTACCTGGCGTTCAGCCTATATTTTAGCAGCATTTTTAAGTTCATTTTTATTTTTAGCAGGAACGGAAAATGGCTCTTTGCATTTATCTGCTGAAGCTAAAGAAATTAGTTGTCCTTCGCGACTTGCTCAAATTCTTCATGGAGTAACGGTTGGTTTATATCGCGGCTGCAATTGGCACTTCAGAAGCGATTTTAGCTCTCGGATATTTGGGTTTATGTTTTGGGTGGGATGTCTGTCCGTCCAGTTGCCGAGCTCTCGTCTCTTCCTCTACTGCACCCTTTCACTGTTTCTCACGGGTCACGGATTCTATCAATCGCAAATGCAGGATTTTGCTACAATTGCTTTGTTTCACATTCTCCTACGCAGCTTGGTTGTGCATATATGGGCATCCATGTGAATTAATCCCTATGGCTATTAAAAAATGGAGTACAAGGCCATTTTCCATTTCCCTGAATTTCTAATGCTGTATTTAATTGCGGATTCCCCAGATACTAAAAGTGAAATAGTGTGTTACCGTTTCGGTGCCCTACATTTTCCCTTTGCCAATGGATTTTTTTGCAGAGCAGGCATGAGATCATGGTGTATTAGTACTGTCAGTTGACAAGAGAATGAGGTAATGGTGTCTGCACATCAAACTCTGTACAATCTACACTTGCACTTGCTCTTGCTCTTTCAATCTGGCAATCAATATATTTAAAAATTCTGTCAAGAGCATGTCTGAAGATAACCCCAAAGTAGAATAAATATTGGCATGTTACACAGCTTGACACAAACTACATCAATTATAAAGGAATATGAGCGCACCAAAGCTGTCTCTTTGCCTTGGATGGAACCTGATGTTTTGTTTTGCAGAAGGCGATTATTCTTAAATTATTTTTTAAACCTGTCTCTGCATTTCTTGTGCAAGGTGAGATGTTAAAAATAAAAAAATAAAAACATTTGAGACAGCGGTCTGGTGTGTAGGCACCCTGAATATTCACTTGTGCCCGACAGCCTGGGCCCACAGCGGGACAGGGTAACAGCAGGTCAGCAGGGTCCAGTCAGGTTTACGCCTGATTTACAACAGAGGTGGGGGGGGGCGGAGCGAATGTGTAGCGACCGACCGTTTCCTTTTTCGGCGCCCATGCTAGCGGGGTTAGCGCTTTCATACCGTCCGCAGTGCCGCGCAGAGCATTGGCACCATACGCATAAGCTACACATCCGCTACACATCCGCTACGCTTCTGGTGTAAGTCAGGCTTTAGTGTTCCTTTCTCTTGTACATCAGCTGCTAATGAATAATGAGTGGGCTTCCTGCCCTAAACCCGCCCCCCCCCCTCCTCAAAAAAAAAAAAAAAAAAAAAAGAATTTCTTCAATGTCTTCAGTAAAACAATGGAGACATTGGGCAGAATGTGAACCAGCTGACTCTGTGGCCCCAAGGATTGGAGTTGCCCTTACCTGAGGGACAGGTGAGCCGTGTGTGTAGCAGAGGTGTAAAATGCAGGTTCAGAAAGTAAAAGTTCTCCTCAGTCCCCAGTGTTTTGTTCCAGTCGCCTGAATTTGCTAATTAGCGCATTAGTTCCTCAGCCGGGCGGTAGAACTAATTAAGTGAAATCAGCTGGCTGATTTTTTATTTTATTTTATTTTATTTTTTTACTTTCTGAGCCCTGGATTATACACCTCTGGAGTGTCGCTGTGGAAGTGTGTCGGTGTGCAAATCGGGTCATAGTGTCCGTCCTCCATTGCATCCCCAGCATTCGCAGAATCCTGTCTGTACCAAAATCCTGCCGGGGTTCTGAGGTGGGGGGGGGGGAATGTCCGTTTGGTCCGTGCATGAAACAGTGATCTTAACCTCTGTAAAATAAGTCAAAACGTATATATTTATACGTACACACATTGTGTTTCTGTTTTCTTCCTCCCTCCTCTTCTTGAGACAGGTGCGGTGTGTATCTGGTAAAAAAAAAAAAAAAAAGTTGCGCAGACTTGATTGTTAACCTGACTCATACCTGCAAACTGTTGCCATGTCTGTCCACTCTTCCTGCTTCCTGTTTCCTGTTTCTCTTGTCCCATGGATATGCATCCTCTTTAATTGCAACGATCTCATACGTGGAATGAACCGCCTTTTGTTGGTCATGAGGATGTCGCATGATTTCTCATCGTCTTTGTTATATATTTTTCGTTTCGTTTGTTTGTTTGGTCTCGTGTCTCGTTTTTTTTTTTTTTGGCGCTCTTGCGCTAACGTTTTTCCAGTGCTGCTTACTAACATTTGTCTGTCCAGAGAGGCCTCTGTATGAACACAGTGTTTGGACACCCCACCCACCAGGAGTTTGCCCCCCCCCCAAACGTCTTTATGGCTTCCGATTTTTACTCTACGTTTTTTGCTTTAATGTTTTCAGGTCTTGTCGGAAAACAACAGCCACGCCCGAGCTGGTAGACTCCTCACGGAACACAAACTCACCACTGGAATCGGTAAGCCCATTACTCTTCAATGTTGAATGCTCAAATGTTAAATTCGTAAGTGTTTATTCCAGTTACTATTATTCAGTATAATTGTCATAATGGAATGTCAGCCGCAGAACATTTAGACCATATTTCCAGGCCTGTATATCAGTTGTTAGGCCTTGTTATTAACACAGTAAAATTACATTAATTTCATTTATTTGGGTCTGATCTTCCATAATTCCAACCCGCCTTTAGCTCTGCTCTGCCTAACATTAACAGACTTGCAACAAAGAGAGAAAAGTTGTATAGTTTATTTTCCCAAGGTTTTATAGACTTGTCTTTTGCATCGTGTCATGTACGTCTCCCTGAAATTTTAAGTCACTTAACAGAAATGATGTAAGATTGTGGATATGTGATGATTGTAGTTTGCTCTCACTTATTTCAAGCCTTTGCTCTCTGTCTGGTTGGAACTTTGCAAAGCTTTAGTACCTAAGCAGTGTTTCCTTTTCTGAGGCTGCTGACCTTTGCCCTCTGATTGTTTGAAAGTGAATGATCAGTTGCTAAATTTGTGATATGAAGCTTGTTCGAGCGAGTATAATGATTTGTTGTTGTAATATAATGTAATACAACGTAGACAAAGATTTTTGCCACATAACTTTCCAATATGGTGCTGACTCATACACGTACATGCTGGTAATGTCTTTAAAAAAATTATAATAATTAATAAGTTTGATTTCTATTGATTCAGTTTTGAGTCATTAAAAGTGTAAAAGTAATCAAATGTTTGAATTTTTACCTCTTTTTTTTTTTTTTACCGCCCTTGCCAGTTTTGCTCTTTAATAATTTGTCATGATTATTTGTGTGAATTTGTTTGATTATTTTGGAATTTCTGTACATTTGTCTATACTGCTTTGCTTTATTGTCCTTGCTATTCGGGGGACAGAAATAAGTTACACTATTATACCAATTTAATTTCCTTTTGTTTCTGTATGAGGGAGTATATATAGTTTATACCTCATACAAAACCCTGTACAGAACCATTTTGCCTCCAGGGTTGGTAGACATTCAGATCCCTGGTCCACAAATTGCACACAGTGGCGCACCCACTTCTCGAACGTCAAATATTTTACTGACCTGATCGATATATTTGGCTTGCACCATATGTATAGAATATTAAATGCATTGGTAACTACCGATAATATGTCTCCCTACACTAAAAATATAAAACGGGGGGTGGGGGGGGGGGGGGGTGTTGAGCATCAAAACGAAAAAAAGGGCGTACCTGGCGCAAAGAACATTCTATAAACCTCACTTCCTGTTTCGCAACGCCCACGAAAAAAGATTTTAGGCCTTTTAGTTTTTTTGTTGTCCTTTTGTTGTCGTAAGGAGCGACATTACCGCCATTATGGTTCCCTGAGGAGGCACGGAGTCTTTGTGGCAAGAATCTGGCGTAGGCGCATGCTGCATGCCTTGCATGCGACGGTGTGCGGTCCTTGGAAACACTCTGGTTGCTGTATGTGTTGTCTGCTCTAACTCTCATCAGGGTCTCATTGTGCTGGGCTGTTCAGCACCATGGTGCTGGGAGCCTCCTCCAGCGCACCTAACCTACAGGATTACGCTCGCGCGCACCGTAAAAAGCTGACTTCCTCTGCCTTCTTAGATGGTATGTGCAGACTCGCACACACATCTTTTTTTTATTTATTTTTTTAAGAGATGTTTCGATTCCTCTACCCTTTTTTAAATTTTTGTTTTTATCCCCTCCTCCTCCTGCCCCGCCCCCTCCCCCCTCCCACCACCACCACCCATGAAGGAATCCTGGAACATTCACAAGTATTTTTTGCACTTGGTATTCCCAGTGGGTTTTGGAATCCGCAAGCGGAAATGTTTGTCTGTTTGTCTGTGTGTGCGCGCGCATGTATGTGAGTGCACATGTGTGTGTGCGTGTGTGCGCACATCGTGTTTATGATCGTTTCCCTTCCATTTAGTGTCCCCGTCATATTCAAGGTCCATCAGCTGGCTTTTGGGTTTGGAGGCATTGTGATCTTTGGATTTGTTTTCACAGAAGTGAATTATGGACATTTTTACCCCTTTTTCTTAATATGCAGAGAAAATTCAATACATTCCCAAGATTAGTTGTCCGTACGATATTCACATAAGCTGTCACAAGACCAATACAGTGCTTGAAGCTCTTTGCCGTCAAGTCAGTCAGTTAGAGGTTTAAATACGTTGTCGCATTTAAAGCTACATTATTTGATAGATAAATGATAAATCTTGATTACACCTTTTTACTGGTACTGTTTGGATTGTCACAGATTGGAGATGGTTTAACCTTTTTTTTTTTTCTCAAAACCTTGTGTTTATATTTGGAAGTTATTCAAGTTAGTAATTTTTTTGTGAAAAATGGAGAAAAAAGGTTGTTTGTTGTGCATTAGTTGCTGTATCATAGCATCCCCTGAGCTGTACTGATTGTACTAGTAGCCCGTTTCCGCGTTAGTCCGACTGTTGCTCCGCAAGATTCTGGTTGTATTTGTGTAATTTTAAAGAGTGGAAGCCAAATGAAATTCTGTCCCTGAAAAACTGAGAACCATTAAGAACCAAGAGAGACCACTTTTATTTTGGTTAATTGATTGATTCATTGATTTATACTTGATATTGATATGTACCACCCAAAGGGATTTCTAAGTTGAGGTTGGAGTGATCTAGCACCTAAATTACCATTACTAATTTCACCAGATATTTTATTTATGACTTGAGGTGTGGGGACAAAGGGTGCTAAACTCTTTCAGTAAACTTTGTTTCTGCGGATCTGTTACCCGCTGCAGCTGTGATTTCAGACTCCTCACCTCTGAGGGCTGCAGCATCTGCTGGTTTTTGGTGCGATTCAGCACTTGAGTGATTCATTTACATATGGCCTACATTTTAAATTTAGGCAGTTAGCAGACGCTCTTATCCAGAGTGATTTGCACAAGTTGCACAAGACTTGCGCCGTACGCCAGCGCTGGAGATTTGCATTTTATTTGGACTACAGTCGGTGGCCAGTGGAGGGGTATAAGGAGGGCCGTGATATGTGTGTGTTTTGGCTGATTGTAGCGGAGGAGACGAGCAGCAGAATGCTGAATGAGCTGGACGTGGTCCGATGGCAACTGTAGGGAAACCAGAGAGGAGAGATCTGCGTTCGTCCAATCAGGACCGCTCAAGGGATTGAATAAGTCACTGATTGGCTGAAGTCAGGACACACTATTTCCAAGGCCTAAATTGGCCATAGATTGAAAAGACACTACAAAAACTTGCAGACACTGGTGCTGTCCAGGACTGGAGTTCAACACCTCTGACCTACAGGTCACAGGCCACTGGACCACAATGCACTTCTCTGCTGATCCCTTATTCATTTTGAGCACTTGTAGTTAACCCCCAAAAATGACGAGATTTAATTAACCCCCCTGGCAAAATCCAGGATTCCTTGAACACCCAAAGCTGTGGCTTTATCTTGATTTCTTTTTTTATTATCTAGAAGAAATCCCATCCATAAATTTTCCATCAAAAGTACTTCATATGTTAGGGAGTCTCTGCATTGGAATTCTGGGGTAGTTTAAGAGGGGGATCTCACGTTGCAAAGCTTGTGTTGTGCAGTGCATTTGACATCCTGGTCAGAATTCTCCCCCATTTTTAGCGCAAACTCATCACTGTGTCATTTTCACCGAAATCGTCCAAAGCGCTAACTTCCTGTTTGCGTTTCCCCGCACCGCGCGCTGAGCTGAGAGAATCCCAACACCGTAACCCACTAAAAAAACAAAAACAAAATGGAGGCTCCTCCTTGTCTTTTCCTAGCCCTTCTTTCTTGCATGTCATCTAATACTTGGCTTTCTTTGTGCCTTCTGTGATCGCTTTCTTTCTGTTAGCTGTTTTTCTGTTAGCCGTTTCTGTTAGCTGTTGTACATTTTCAGGTACCTGTTTTTCTCTTTCTCAGAGGCCACGCGTGGTTCTGCTGTAAAAAGATTTTCTATCTCATTTGCTCGACACCCAACCAATGGTATGTTTGCTTTTCGTTGTTTTTTGAAGATGCCCTCTTGCCTCATCTCCTATTATTTATTTTTGTGGATAGGGTTCCTCCATCAGCCCCCTCTCCCCCTCCTCCTGCCCACCTCCTCCTAGCCTCAGTGAGAATTACACACGGAATGTAACCATGAACTTTGGGATCTTTCATATGCGCATGTGTCCCGAAAGTTCCATTTGCAAACATGTATTCAGAAAGTGGAGGAAAAAGCTCTCTGTCCCTTTCCAGTCATTGTCTAGCTTATCATGACTTTTTTTTGGGGGGGGAGGGGACTTAGTTTTTAGAACCAACCCCCCCCTCCCTCCCCCTTTTTTCTGCAGAACTGTGGATTGGTAAGTTGTGTTGTCTGTTTCATTCTCAAAATGCTAATTTTGTCACCGTGATATGACTCTGTGTCACCAAGCTTCACTCTTACTGCACTTGCGTTTTTAGGCAGGGGATGGATCTACTTATCTGGGTAGACCAGTAAATGTTTCATAATGTCAGACTATTGTCAATTTGACAAGATTTAAGAACAATAAGAATAATAATAAATAATAATGAAAGTTATGCTTTTTCTCCCTAATTTTCAATGCCCAATCGTGCACACGTTGCAACACTCATCGCAACCTCCATTGTACATTCGGGTGGGTGCAAGCAAGCGTGTGCTGTCATCTGAAGCACGTGATGTCAGCCACCGATTCTTATCACAACACAGTTCGCAAATCAAGCTCTCGCAAGCAAAGGATACTTTGCGTATTTGATACCAGACTGTGGGGGTCCATCCATGCACTAGAACAGTTTCTTTAACAGATACCATACTGGGGGGGATGCACCCACGAGCCCCAAATTTGACAAGACCTTTGACCAGATATTTTATTTATGACTTCAGGTGTGGGGACAAACCATGTCCATTAATTGGATAGTAAATGGCTTGTAGAGGAGCTAATCTATTATAGGTCATTATAGGTTAGGTTATTGATCTATTATAAAATATATTTCAATTCTTTGGATATCATATTTTCATGATTTGTTTTTTTGTTTGTTTTTTTATCTGCTTTTCTAAACGGGTCAGTGTTTTCCAGTTTGTTCTGTGGTAAGTGTTGATTATGTTTAATTTACCCATTTCTTTCCTCAGTGTTGTTTGGTGTTTTAGTTTGATGTAGTTTCCTTATTTCCATTCCTTAGAAGTGCCCAGCTTCCCTTATCTCTCCATCTGATCCCCTTCTTCTTCACCCCATCTGACCTCCTCCTGTCTTTGTTGCATCACTTGAACCTTTAACCAGGAAAGCAGGAGAAGTGTTGCTTCCCATTGTTATACAATGTCCCGACCAAAATTCCTCTTAGCTAAAAAAAATAAGATTTTCCCCTCTTTCTCATTGGGTTGTCCTAGCTTTTGTTTTTAAGCCAGGTGGTTTATTCAAGATCACCTCAGATGTTCCCATCTCTATTTGAGCATGAAATATCAAGATGGAATGTTCAACAAAAATGGAGGGGAAAAGAAATGAAAGTGTGAACGTGGATTTAATTTTTCTCTCTTTGCCAGTGAAATGGTGGCCAGTTACTTGAAGGACAAATGGTCACGTCTGTAGAACTCCAATACGAGCTACAATATCATTTGAATGATATGTTGAAGTAATATGCTTCCATTATGGTTTGCCTATTTACTCGCATCGTAAAAGAATACATCCTACAGAAATGTTTACTCTGTTTTGTTAATGGTGCATTTGGAATACAATTCAAGGCTGTTTTATTTGAAGGAACCCGGAAACTTCCCTAAATATCTAAAATATACGTCATCATAAATAAAAACTGGCCAATCGAAAACCTGCATGAACACTGAGACGATATCAAAAGACCCCAGTAACTGAACTACAGTACCACTTTAAACTTCTTAATTATTGACTTTAGTGGAACATGTCATCTTTATTTGTTGTGTGTAATTGTGTCCTGACTTGTGAAGGTCAACAACCCTTAGTCTTGTTTTTTTCTAAATCTTCTGCCTTTTCTCGTGGTGGGATTTTACATATCTTATATACATATTTTACATATTCATATTTATTCCCCAGTGAAACCGGAAACCATGGGAAGGCAAAATACAGTTCCCTAAGATTGAGATCAATTAAAAAATACTAATGCAGATTTATTTTTGTTTGATTCGATTTAAAATAATGAGGAGTTTGATTAAATTTTTTCTCGAAGAATATTACATAAAAAATTTTTTTTTAAAAAGCTTCTCCGAGCAATTGCATTAGCATACATTTTCCCATTTTTGAGCATACAATGGCTCATTTACCTGTATGGTTTATTTTATCAGATGTAAATAATTTTGGAGGGCACTGGCTTTTTTCTTTCTTTTTTTTTATCTTGTGCATTCTGATTTAAATGTGTTGGAAGCATTTTTTTAATACAGCTAATTTAAAAGATTTTCACCGACTGTGATCGTTTCCTGCTTCTGGGGATCAGTCCATCTAATAGTGAAATTAGTGAGAGGTAGCATTGAACGCAGTTAAGGTAAGTGCATTGCTAATTTATATTTAAACGTCATCCTGGCTTGTAGAGGGTCTGGGTATGTAAGAGCTCTCCTGTAGTTCATTTGACCTCATTTGCCTCCATCCACAGGATGTTCAGCACAGTTCTGCATATAGTCATTTTTTAAAAGAATAATAAATAGTGCGTGTTTTTTTCCCCTTCATTTTTTTCCTCCATTGCCGGCTTCATCGTTCATTACATGAATGTGAGCTTTCATTTGCACCTGACACAGCTCTGCAGTCTTTGACGCCCCCAAAGTTGTCCGGTGCTGATTGCCTCCATTTTGTTTCTCCTAGGTTTTTGAGTTGTACTCCACAGTCCGGCGCTGACATCCTCCATTTTGTTTCTCCTAGGTTTTGAGTTGTACTCCATGGTTCCTTCGATTTGCCCCCTGGAGACTCTGCACAACTCGCTCTCTCTGAAGCAAGTGGACGACTTCCTGACGTCCATAGCCATGTCTCACGAGTCCCTCTTGGGCACACCCACCTCCTCGCCGGGTATGTGTGTCCGGGGGGGTGGGGGGGGGGTAGTGGAACTGACTACCCAGGGGCTTTTGGTCCACAGAGACTGCATTTGCACCGGACCCAGTGGTTGTAACCGGTTGTTTAAGCATAAGTGATTTAAACTTTTCTTTTGTGTGTGCGCCTTTATTCCAGCTTCCAGCTTGGGCTACGGTTCTGTTCCGATGAAGAAACCACCTTTGAACACGTACACTCCTGCAAAGGTGCTTCCGTGCCCCTTCACCTCGGGCAAGAAGACTCTAGAAAGAGCTGTGACAGGTGAGGGCATTATTTTTATTTTTATTTTTTTTCGTCATATGGAACCTGCTTCTTCACAAGTTACATTTAATATGGTTCATGTTCTCAAGAGTTCACGGATGATTACATTTTGTAGAGAGCCACTTGCACAAGTTATATTTTAAAGCGCCTTGCTCAAGGGTGTAACAGTTGTGCCCCATCTAGGAATCTAACCTGCAGCCTTTCTGTTACACCCCCAGCCCCCTAACCCGTATACCAGAGATACTCAAATCTGGGTATCCCTCGGGGGGGGGGGGACTACTGGCCCCCGAGGGCCACATTTGAGTGTCCCTGCCTTATACTCTTCTGCCGCCATGTGATGTCACCGTTCGCTCTCCTCCCCCGCAGTGTGCGGCGGGTCCCCCAACAGGTTGCCCAGAGGGGGTCTGGCTCCACCTCCAGCGGAGGACAAACCCAAGCAGCTGCCGTCCCCGAAACGCGTCCTGCCGGAGAAGGCTATCCTAGAGCCCACCAGGGAGGAGTTTGAACCCCCGACCGTGATCTGCACCCCAACTCTACACCCTCCATCCCAACGTACCCCAACCGGGACCTCCACCCCCAGCCCACACCCTCCGTCCCGTGATACCCCCGACCTGCGCCCATCTGACGATACCCGGCGTGATGAAGCGCCCCCACAGCGCCCCCCTTGTGATGGCGCACCTGGAAAAGCCCCCCAGCGATGCTTCCCTCGTGACCCCCGCAGTGAGGAATCACCCCCGTCAGGCCCTACCCATGATTCCCCTGCTACGACAGCGCCTCGCGAGACCCCGGGAGACGGAGGGTCCGAGCGGACCTCGCCACGCGACGTGGCTGCCGACAGAACTCCCCCAAAACCCCCCTCTCCCTGGTCCCCATGGCGACGGATCCCCGCCCGAGCCCCAGCAGCTAAGAGACGAGTAGGACGCACCCACCAGATCCAGACTGAAACCAGCGGCTTACAGAGCTTAAGGCGACGCAGATAAGACTGTTACACACACACACACACACACACACACACACAGGCTTCGTAAAACAAATTTAAATAAACTGCACCTAGACCTAGACCTTACACGTCATTTGTTTCATGAAAGTAAGAACCAGTTTAATCTTTCGTCTTGGCATGATCACAAAAAAGCGAAAGGCCTTCGGGTGTATGCTGTCCTACAAGAGCTTAGTGTGGAAATCTGACCCTGATGAGGCGTTACACGGTAAAACATAAATAAAGGAGGCCAAAGCTCCCAGCTGACCATATACGACAAACTGCATTTATATGAACTGTTACTGACCGCTCGACTATTTCCACTCACGTTACTTATTCATAAGGCTTTCATGATAATATTTGAACCTTTTATGTTTTGTTTCAAACATTAGTGTTTTGCACATGAGAATTTTGTTACTTTAACTGTATGAAAAACATGGGTTTTGATGGTACCTGAAGTATTTTATTATACAAAGAGGTGTACAGTAGTTCTGTAAACATAATTTTGATTACTATATGTTCCTATAAAGAAACCATAAGCAACCAAAGATGTCGCTTGAAATGTCTATATATTGTGGAATGTCTGACGCTGTTTGGTAATGAGAATGCCATCTCTTAAGAAGTGTTGAACAGATGGAGATATGGGTCATTTAAAAAAAAAAAAACGAACTAAAGGTCAGAATACCAGTTTTGAAAGACTAGATGGGTGACCAGTGTTTTCTATGACCATTTGAAATTTAACTTAAAGGTTGTATCAGCGATTTTGGGTGACGTCACTTCTGAAGCGAAATCCCAAACAAACATACTTATGAATAATTATGTTATGTTTTAAAAAATAGTGTTCAAGCATCCAGAATTATAACCATGTTAATAACGTTTGTAAGAAACCAAACCGTTTGTAAATCCGTCAAGATTTCAGCGAGATAAGAGTATTAGCGTTTGTGCAGATCATTGTGATTGGTTGGAATACTGTTTATTTTGGTTTTGAGTGGTTGGTAGTACCATTTGTTTTTGTGTACGATCTCGGAGCATAGGCTGCCTACAGAGACGCGGTTTTTTGACGGCCTGCTTATGGGGCGGGCAGCTAGCGGATCGTGAGGAAAAATCAGATGAATGTGATCATTTATGTTTCTATCCAAAATCGCTGATACAACCTTTAAGTTTCAAATGTAACTGAAGATTTTGAACGGTCTTTGATTTGCCTTGCAAGCACATCGCTGATCTAATTTCTTTCATCTTTTTCCATTGTGATTGAAAATTATTGTTGTACATATTCCGTATTGGGGACACTGGACATCCTGACCTGTAAATATTTTAAACTCAAGAAACTGATCGTAAGAATATTGTCCGTACTAAACCTCATCTGAAACTGGTTTTGAATGGTATGTTTCACAGTTGTACGGTGCTCATGTAAACTAATGTGCACTTAGTTTTTAAGGAATGCAATATTAGTTTACAGAATTAAAATAAAACGTGAGAAACTCATTTGTATGTGAAATGTGAAGTTTTCATTTAAATTGAAAATTGTAAAGAAAACTCTAGGACTATGATGTAACTGATTGCTATGATCAGATAAGACCAAAATTGAGTTGTTGTTTTGTTTGTTGTTTTTTTGCCAGGCACACCAGTGGTGGGTTTGGCTTCAGAAGAAAGGTGTTGAAAAGGAGACCATGCATTTGGTGAAATATGGTGGCGGATGTTACTAATATGGTTATTTTTGCATATATGGGTCCTGGAGCTCTTTTTAAGGTCCAGAAGGGGACACAATATTTTGGCCAAAAACCAGGCATCCCCAGCCTGCAGGAAGCTGAAACTTGGATGGATATTTCTACAAGCCAATAATGTGAGGTATACCTCAAAATCAACCAAAAAAATGGTTATCTGTCCACAAAATTACTGTTTTACAATTTCCATCTCATTCTCCAGTCTTGAACCAATTGAAAATTTGTGGTTTGAATTGAAGAGGGCAGTCCACAAGCACGGAACAAATTCTCACTGAGCCATTTTCCATAATGCTTAATAAAGTTGGCGAACACATTTTAAGAGAAACAATTTATAATACTGTATATTCCACTCAAGTGGCCAGTCCGTTTTTGGGAAATGTACTCGAATGTAAACGGCGTCAATGGAAATATTTTATAAATCAATAAACGCAATAATGGTGAAACTTGTTTCTATTTTAGTCGAAGCAAAGTTTGCATTCCCAGTCATCGATTGCCTAATGTACACGTGTAAAGCCTCAACTGTCATAATGGCCTATGCCAGGGATACTTAAACTGGCCCTCGGGGCCAGTTATAGCTACTGCGCGTTTTCATTCCTCTCCTCTAATCAGGGACCGATTGAAACCTGACGCACCAAAGTGTAGATCTAAGTCCAATAATGTAACTGATTGGCCAATCATGCAGAAGAGAAAACCACTCGAGCAGCACTACGAGACCAACAGAGCCTTTCCTTTATACTTTGGTAGCCTACTACTGACCTTGAGGATTTTAGTAGCCTATCCCTGGCGTTTTCCATCCGTTTAGCGGGATGTTGTCTGCGCAGGCGTACAATGGTGATACCCGTAGCAACCAAACATCCCACAGTTAAACCATTTCTGGCAAAGGTCAATATAAGACCATATATATATATATATATTTTTTTTTTTTTTTGTTGTAACCGCTCTTTCAAGCTATGTTTAACCTGCATGGGGCACCTTTTGTGTGTAGGCTACTGCGCCAAACACTGAAGGTGTTGTCAGATTTACTAAGGTTGACAACTGCCAGTTTGTTTTGGAACCATACTGTTGACATAGATTTAACCCCCAAATATTCTCAATGTAGCGGGATTAAAGCTATAGTAACTGTATGCCCTACCCACACACACATACAGACGTTTACTCACTATGTGCTGTAAACAAACCATACACACTACACCCGATTATCTGGCTGGGTGGGTTCGTGGAAATATTAAAACAAAGCAATCGTTTTTTTTTTATCCCGCAATTCCCTTAGCCTGATCATCTTCAACCGACAGTGAGGACAAATGCGGATTACCTCACTGTGTCACGTGGTACTTGTCGGAAGCACTCTTGTAGTATCGACACGGTCCATTTTGGTCCAGACAAGAGGAGGGGAAAGTGCTGTAGCTTCGACTTAGAAACAGGTATGTTTTTGGTTATTATTTGGATTGCATTCAACTATCGTGCTTCTGTAGAGCACGTATGCATGATGAGATGACGGTTTGAACTTAATTTAAATTCCATCCAGCCACAGACTGTAAAATAGGGGTTTATTTAAACCTAGTGTGCTGTGTGGTAGTGATGGAGAGACTATGCAAACAAACACACCAGTAGAAACACTCGTGATTTCTGAGGATGGAAGGGAATGTTTAGAATGCGCTACCAGCTACAAAAACTGAGCAATCTTAAACATGGCACTGTCCATACATTTTGGGTATTCACGACCATTATGTGACCCATTTTTACCAAACGCGATTACATGGCTAGCGAGGGAAGAACAAATATAGGATGTTTTCACAATGGGTTTTCGTCGTAGGCTAAGTGTGATATCCACCGTTAACAATGTAGCTCGATAAGGTTACTATAGCTTTGCCTGATGCGAAATATGTTACTGTTGGCATTTGGTAAGCAATATATCTCCTGTTTTGGAAAATCTAGCCATGCGCAATTTTGCCCAGTCATTTTATTAGCTAGCATAGCCATAGGCGTATTCCTCTGAATGAGTCCTGGGTGACAGGTGCACGAGGTAAGGGGGAGAATCTCATCAAAAACTCGAGTAGGAATGCAAAGGCTTTTGTTTGTTTGTTTGTTTGCATGTAACGTTAGGCCTATGTAACATTAATTTAGCATGCTATCTCAGCTTCGCCGGATAGCCTAAATAAATATACGAGGAGAGTTACTTAACATCTCGAAAAGCAAGTTAATCCACAGGACAATATGGAATTTTGGCCTATCGGGTGGAGACACCAAACCAGACTGGTAAACCTACTTTAGTTTTGCTGTTCTATAAAATGTCTACACGCCTGCATTGAGGAACGAAAATACTGAGGAATAAACCTCCATGCAAAATGGTCAATATCGATATCCTACAACATAACAGGCTACCTGTAACGCCACATGACGAAGTTGATGACTCCTATTTAAACTTAGAGTATATTCTACGCATATTGTACATTCTTAGTACTAGGTCTACATTCTACAATATAATTTCAAGCATATGCTGAGAAGTAGAATATTATAGCTGTCTGATCCTCCTGATTTTTATAATACAGTTTCTATTATTTTTACAAGGACATTATTTTACAACCTATCAATAAAGCTTTTGCTTAATTTTCAACTATAAATCGGCTTCAGTGGATCAGAATGTAGGCTATAGTATAGAAGCTTTCCGGGCTGAATGTAATTTTTTCTGTTCCTCCGCCAAATTAGGCCTACGTTTTAGGAAGATCATTATACCGACCAGTTGTATGGTCCCTCTGACGTTTATTATTATGATTGTTATTATTAATATTATATGGTGAAAGCTTGCAGTTCCCTTAGTAATGCTGATGCAGTTTTTTTATCCAGAGGATTGGCCGTCCAAGTCACGTGACCACCTTTGATTATTTCTCGTGGGATGCAAGTGACTCCGTCTAATTAAAGTGACAAAAGATAAACATCGGGAATGCTAATTAAGCTTTCACGTTTATTAACTATTATTTTATATATTTGAGGAACATTTAAATGAAATGTACTTGAAGGAATTGTTCTACTGAATATCTGTAGTTACAATTCGTTAATATTTGATTTAATTGATTTACCTTTAACAACTGACACAACATTTATTTGTCTTATTAAAAGGTTTGATTGCACGGTTTATAGCAGCATGCATTCAGCACCTTATGAAAATAAGTTATTTTGCGCACATTGTATTCGAAATGTGCAGATAAGCAGACATTTATCTAGTGTTTATTGTGAGATATATCTGTCTGAATCATTTTCCTTCTTTAGCACAAGCTAATCATCTTGTTTTGTTGAGAATACTATCCTGAAGTTGCTGTTGTGACTACCTTAGTTCTTAAAAGGATAAGTGAAAACGTATCCATAATATCCTCCTGAGACCTGGCAGAAAAAAAGTTTAGGTATTTAAAATGTTACGCAAGTGTCTTGAATGACAAAAACATGTTGCAGTGAAAAATTTAGCTGGGTCTCAGGAGGATAATACCTCGACTTAAAAAGGGTAATTTAGAGTGCAAGGCATACATATAAGCCCTCTGCTTGCTGACATCCTCCTGTAAACTCCTACATGGCCTATAATTCAGCATGTCAGCATCGGTTATCTCCTGGAAATCAGGCTGCAACCATGGCATCCCGGAAAACAGATGTGCAACAGATGGATCAAAAAAAAAAAAAAAAAAAAGGTTAGAAAACGAGATATATTCCTGGATGAATGTATCTGGATGACGGGTGGCTTTTTTGGGTTTAAATGTAGGCCTATATGACATTAATTAAATATAGGCTATCTCAGGTATCTTAATTAAATACAGGCTATGTCAGGCATCTCAGACTGAGGATGAATTGTACAACTGCAAAGTGCTTCAGTTTTTTCCCCTTGAGATATCAAGGGATGTGTGTTGTGCAACTGAAAGTTTACTGCTCACCAGAGTTGTAGTCAACAGTCTTCAGTTTAAAATTTGAATAGCAAATCATTTTGTGCATGTACTGAATTGAAATGGAATTACGAGTATGCTACTGTGAGTAACCTTTAGCAAACTGTAAAGCAGGGGAGGGCTACCTAAAGTCCTGGATGGCCATTTCCATTCATTAGCCAATTTATCCAGTAGTCAATTCAGGCCTTGGAAACATGGTGCAGTCAATGACTTAAATGAATTGCATAAGTGCTGATATACACCAAAAAAGTAGCGGACACTGTGGCCGTCCAAGACTGCCCCGGTATGGCATTGCGTGCTACAGGTTAAGTGTCTGTGTCTCCCCTGTCAGGCCATGTCTTTAAAGATGGAGATGGACATCAGTGGACTTTCCAGGGCTCACATGTCCGTTCTGCCTGCTGCTGAGCCGCTAGCGACCCTAAAGCTGGAGGCGGAGAAGCCCAGGTGCGCCAGCACCCCCTGTTCCCCCGTCAAAAGCACCGTCTCGGGGTACCAGATCGTCCACATGGACTGCAACTACCTGGTGGGCTTCACCACGGGGGAGGAGCTCCTGAAACGGGCGCACAAGTGGCCCGGCGCCGAGAGGGCCGCCCCCATCGCCGTGCCGACGGAGGCCTCGGCGCCGGGCCCGCGGCCCAAACCCCTGGACGTGGGGCTCCACCGGGCCTCCCGGATCTACAAAACCAAGAGCCGCCACTACCAGCCTTATGACATCCCCGCCGTGAACGGGCGCCGGAGGAGGCGTATGCCGAGTTCGGGAGACCGTTACCTCAGGCCCCCGCCGGGGGAGCCCGGCCTGGCGTTCCACGGCCCCCTGCCCCTCTGCCTTCTCAAGGGGAAGAGGGCCCACCCCAAGTCCCTGGACTACCTCAACCTGGACAAAATGGCCGCCCTCGAGCCGGCGGATACAGAGGTCCTTCAGTATCAACTTCAGCACCTCACGCTGAGGGGGGATCGAATGTACGCCAGGAACAAGACCTGAACCAGGGGGGGCCGCACCTCACCCACCCCCTCTCCAACCCCCCAACGCTGTTCTGCGGGAAGTCTGTTTGCTATGCCTGGCTCGTGCCTGCTTCTCTCCGAAGACACCATAAGGCGGTTCTTCAGAAAAATGGGTAGTCATCCAAAAAAAAAAATTATAATAATTTAAAAAATGGCCCGTCGATCTTGTAACTTGTGAACTCTACACTTTTAGGGGTCGCTTGTGCTCAATGTTATGTGGCCCACGCTAGCACAAGAACACAATTGTTTAGTGAAATGTGTGGTGTTTTTGAGGGTAACTTGAATTGGAAGATGGGGGTCATTCAGGTTTAGCAATAACTTGTATCCTTAATAATTTAAGAGGGAAATGCGTGTGTGTCAGTGTGAGTGTATGTATGTGTGTTGTCAAATCTGTTAATGGACGTTATGAAATTTAGCGAAATTTTATTTATTTTCTGCCTTTACTGCTACACACATTTGTGAGTATTTACACAAATGGTTCAATCGTAAACAATAGCACACTTCTGCTAAACCAGAAAACATTAGCCCACCTGTTCAGCTTTGCCCCATTTATATGTCTGTATCAGGTGATTTTATGTAAAAAAATACCGACTGTTAACAATCAGGATTATTTAAACCTGAGTCTGGATTTATAGAGTGCCCGGGGGTAAAATGAGCTCCTTACGCGCAGATTTAATCTCTAATGGTGGGAGAGAATAGGATTTGTTTCACCCTTGGGTTTCTCCTGTGTGGAGATCTTTCCCAAACAGTCCTAATTTTGAAGTAGAAGCAATCGAAATAATAATTTGATTTGATAATAATAAATTGATAATACGCACGATGCAGGTGTGTGATCTCTAAATTACATAGCTGTAGAAGCCAAAGGAACATGTGACGGGTTTCCTGAGAAGACTTGACGAGCTGCCTTTTTTCTTTAATTTTAATTTTTTTTATTTTTTAACCCTTTGGAAGAGTAGAATGTTTTTTTGTTTTTTTTCTAAGTCACTGTTCTAGATCTCCATTGCTTTCAATTACCAGTAGTGATTGTTGCATCAGCATTAGAATGTTCTGTTAACAACATTCTAATCACATATTTGTGATACCTTAAAGGGTTAAGCATCCCAGAACATATGACAATCATCTTTATATGTATATATAACTCCATTAGGGATGCACTGACGAAAGCATCAAGCAGGCTGCTTAGATTTAAATAACCGTTCACAAACCATTTATTCACCCTTGATTGACTAGGTGTGAATCAGATTTGTTACATTTTTTTATCCTGGCTACCCTCAAACCTAAAGTCTACATTTTTTCTGTTGTTTTATAGGGGGAATGGAAACCAAATGTTACAGAATGGTTTAGAAACTAGGAAGTAAAAGTTGACTGTAATGTATTGTTTATGCTGTATTCAATATGAATAAAAATATGGTAACACGTAATGTTCAGTTGTCCCTTAGGATGGTTGCTGTTGTGAACTCTATTGTTTTTACTACTTTCAGAATTTACCTCTGGATCTTTTAAATGGGGGGGTGGTTGTCTTATCGGTTGAGATTTTCTTTATGGACTTTGTAGCGCGGTAATAAATTAAACAGTTCCACTCATGGATTCGATGTCTGTAATCTGCAGTGCCAGAGCAGGAAAAAAAAGATGGTTAGCGTTTCTGAATTGAAGCAGTACTTGTGTTCATTTACTCCTGTTTTAGCTTGTAATTCAGGTCTTTTCCCTTTCACCTCGCCATTCTCCACAGTTTTGCTGCTTGTCTCACTTTTATTTTTACTGTCCTAATGACTAGGACAATGATTCTCAAGTAGTGAGAAGTGAAATCAAAGGGCAAACCAAATAGTACTTTAATCTTCTTTTTGTAAGATGGTGGTTTGTGATTGTCTCACACAGTGGTGGATTACTGTCTGAGTGCACCACGTTTCCCCTAGTCTTAAGTATCAACACTTTCTATGAATATAAGAGCTATATAACTCCTTCGTAAGCACTACATAGACATTCATCAATGCTTATGTCAATAACTGGAAATAAGTATATAGTGTGGTGGTGTGTTACTTGGTTTGTCTTGGTAATGTTACTGCTGCTCCCGTGGTAACATAACACGCCATATGGCTATTTGTTATTACTGACACAAGCATTTATGAATGTTTGTGTATTACTAGCTTCACACGTCAGACTCAATATTAGAGACTGACAAAGTGCACTGAAAATGTGGCATAACTGTATAACTTTGGGGAATGGGGACATGTTTTTTTTAATAAACATCTGGATAGTTCATACTTCTGACTGATCGTGACCTCGTGTGGGTGGGAGTCCAATTCGAGTCAGTGGTTCAGAACTAGGACATTATCTGTCGGTGCTGCTGGACATAACGTGTGCACGGAAACGAGCTTTAGACTTGCCATTTACAGCTACTTCTTGGGCCAAAACACCATAGGATGTGACCAAAAGTGCTGTGATTCTAAAAAAAAACAAAAAAACATTCATACATACAGTAAATGAGACGTTTTTGCAATGTTTTGGGGATTTGCCACTTCCCACTTCCGTACTGCTGGAGAGAATGTCAGCTACCCAGGAGGAATGCTGAACATACTGTTATTGTAGCTGACTTGTAGCATTATATTGCTTAGAGAGTTTTTGATAAATCTTCCTTTATTCGCCAACATAAATAATTCACAGTTGGTTTAAACCGATCGGTTTTGTAAACCTAGGAAGTGTCGAGATCCAACTGATATATATTGGGCCGATGTTGGGTGGTATAAGTGCCAAAATAAAGCCATGAAGTCAATCACCACCTCCAATCACATCACAGCAAGCCTATGTCACAAAAGATAACTTAAGTGTTCCAGATGCTCTGTCAGAGCTTGAGATTTTGAAAATTGAGACTTATGTAGTCATATGGAGGGGTTACATAGGGACATTCATAGAAAGTGTTACCAAATTTTGCAGGTATGAAAAATATAGGTATATTATATACTAATACTGATACACATTTTTTAAGAATACCCCCCTTTCAGGTGTCTGTTTAGCAGTAACATTAATGTATTTATACCTGTTTTGTCAGAACTTTTATTTTATGTTATTGTGTCTTTACATCTTTTTGATATCCTTCTTGATGTGTTTTCATTAAGCTTTCACCTCCACAGTTTTGATATAGTCCTAGAATGACCTTGAATATGACCTTGTGCTTGTTTGTACTGAGGGGGGGGGGGGGGGGGGGGGTGTTTATAAGAGGCATAAGAGTTTCTGTAATGGTCACTATTTTTTGGGGGGAATTGTGGGTTAAAATATGACTAAATTGCTGGAGAACACCATTTAAAATGCCTGTAACATGCATGGTTATACTATGTTAAATATACAGTATAAAACACACAAACTGTATAATCTTGCCATCTATTTCATTGCTCTTGGACACTTGAATATCTTTGAAATTTGTGGCTAAAACAAGTTGAGTCTCAAATCTGTAAGGGGATATGTTTGAGTCTTTTACAGATACATTTTCATAATAAAGGCAGTTGTCCTACACTATCACAGATGGGTACAGTGCCTTGTCATGTTACACAAGTTATTTTCTTATTTCCTTGTATATTCAAAGCCATATAAGGTGGGTTTGTCTTTTTCTTTGGAAATAAACATATTTACAGTGGGATTACTTTTGAAGCATCCTCTTGGGGGTGTTTCATTATTATTCAAAACTGTGGGGTACACTTTGCAGTGGGAGGGACTGTATTGCTTTTTTGTTGTTTTTTGTGACTATGCTTAACACCTCTATTAAAACACTGAACCATAGATTGCCTCAGTTCTTTTCTTTTATTTTCTTTGCAGGTTACAAATGTAGACATCTGCCAACCAGAAACCTACTTAAGGAATTGTTAAGTGTAAATTAGGTTCTGCTCATGTAACGAGTATGGAAAGAGAGAAGCTTACTCAGAAGTCCAAGGTGAGATTTGAACCCCTCGTCCACCCCCTTGCTCCACTCGTCCAAATATTCCAAAGCGAACGCGTTACCAATCAGCTAAAGGCGATAGTTCAGCCTCAGAGCAATGACGTTATTTTGAACCTGAGGGGTATGGGGTGTGATAACTGACATTACTTTGCTAACTGAGCAGCCAGGTTGTAATCGCGCGTGTATAACTACCTGTATAAGCCGACGCACGTCTATACTCGCGTGTATATGTAGGCTACAGTAGAAAGTGAGCAGAGACATTTGGGGAGTGGGGGATTCACTTCATTTATAGTCAAATTACTTGTAGTGGCTGTTGTTGTTAATATTTTCTACGAACACTGTAACCTAGTTTAGGTTATGTAGTGTTAACATTATTTCATTTATGGTATTTTGTAGGGGGCCTTGAGTGTGCTAGAATGGGGCATTGTTGTTCGTTGACATTTGTTACCTCTATCAAGACATTTTGTGGGTCTAGAAACTTCATCACTCAGCCTGGCCTGGATGTGCACACTTAAGTTATCTCATGGCAATGCCGTCACAATAATAGAGGGTATAATTGTATTATGAATATCTGTCGGTCTGTACTACTTGCACTAGACTAGTTCCATTGTTTTCGTCCAGCCTGTAGCTATACTGCCCTTGCAGCGCGTTTCTATGCAGAGCTAGACAGTTAGGCTAGCTAACAACTTGATATCCTCCAATAAATCACAAGGCTTAACTTTTCTTGAACATGTTTACCGAAAGATTCTTGTTGAAAAGAAAAGAAATAGTATCAAGAAAATAACTGCCACACCGTGAGTTCAGCTGCGCGACTTGGTCAACTGGGGAAATTTCCTGATTTCCTGCACTTACATGTTGCTAGGTACCAAAAGGATCCACTAGGTGGCAGTCTACACTATGTAAACCAACCTTTTTTATGCGTATTATGCAGCCTAGGCTATATATAGGCTTATGTGACGATTCTGACAAATGTATTCTATTGCAAATGGCTGAATAGGCGATAGGCCTCTCCTTGAATTCGAACTTTAAAACATGGATGTGCTGCAGTAAATCGTTTTTGAGATATGACACTTAGGCTAAATAAGACAAGTAGCCTAGAAAACTGGTGAAAATTGATTCTGGTGGGCCAAAGTTAATGAGGTTAACTGATTTCGCAAGTTCTTCGCTTGAATTGGACGACTGTTGCCTCGTGGATTGCTGCAGACTCAAACTGCAAATGCAAGAGAGGTGATAAATTAGCCTAATTCAGAAATAGTAAAATAAATAAATAAATAATCGCCAATCCAGTGGGTTGCCAGGCTAGGTATGCGGGTGAGCAGCCATGTCAGTTGCAAATCCAGTGGGCTGCTAAGCTATAGGCACATGAGTTTACCAGCCTCGGCGAATCAATAGACGGCTTCTCATTTACCACCGCCGGCTTATCAGTTGCTGGATCATTTGCCAGCTTCGAGTAAGATATATGCTCCTCTCATTAGTCTCATTTTTGGCACTTATTCTGTACCATAAAAGTAAAGGTAAAAGGCTAATTAAAGCCCCAGTGACCAATAAGAAAGAAGTTTTGTGGTGACGTTATCGCTCCCATACGGTCATGGTTGAGTCGATTGATCGATGATATTAGAAACTACCCCGGTTTTCCCACCCACGCCAATAATGCAAAACTTTCAAAAGACAAACGGTAGATCAAAACGAGTTTGAATTGTTCATTTTCCTATTATTTCAAAACATGAAAATTGAAATATTGAACCCAATTTTCAATTTGAGATATATGCATCAGGAAATCAAATTGATAAACGTTACACGAACCGTCTAGCTGTCAACATATCCACATTTCTATTTATTTTTTGAGACATTGAGTGTACAAACCTATTGATGAGGAGGTTCACGGAGTGCGACACCTGCTGGTCCTTTTTTGTAACTACTTTTGGCGTGCTTGCTGTCGGTTCTATGCATTGATCTTTCTAATTATTGAGCATAGACTTTACTGTCCACAGTAGGCTACATCCTGAGGAAAACTTACTAAAGTGCTTCAATTTTCAAAATGGACATGATGCGTTATGGTCACTCAGCTGCACATATATAATTGATATAATATCAAAACTCTTGCACACTAAGGGAAGGTTTCTAAAAAACACAATGTCCACATTGTATTGAAGGTTGATGGTCGTTGGGCTCATTGTTCTCAATAATCTGCATTAATTTTTACTGGGGACATGAGTCTCTGGTCATATATTGTATTCAATATACATTCAATAAAAATGAAATAAATAATATTTTTGAAAATATTTTCACTGCAACATTTTTTGTCGTCCAAGACATGTCAAAAATTAGTAAAAGTATTATGTAATTCTTTTTTTTAATTTTTTTTTAAATATACAAAAATAAATTCTGCTGGGTCTCAGGAAGATATCATAAAATATAAAATAAAACTTGTGTATATAAAGCTGCTGAAAGACCTTACTTTATCTGTATTTTAGCCTGTGTTGTTTTTTTGTGTGTTGCTCAACCTTGGATTTTGCAGAGCTCAGCATTTCCTGAAAAGGGAGCCGTGACTTTGTTCCTCTAACTTTTACGGCAACCCTTTACTTTCATCTCAAAGGACCTCACAACTCTGTGCCAAAACACACACATTACCTCTCTGAGTGATTGTTTTCTCGATTGTTTACTGACAGAAGTTTTCCATTTTAACTTGAAACTGATGGGAGCATGTTCCACCCACCCCTCCCACTCATACATAGATAGCCAACAGACTGAGCTTAGCTGCTATTAGCCTGGAATGCCATCTCCCCAATGGGTAGAAACCCCACGGAGGAACCCAGGTATATAGAGGGGGAGCCCATCTTTCGCTGGCCAGCTCAGTGCAATAGCAGAGATAGAGTGGATGGTTACAGAAACTAAATGAGGGGTCTATCAGAGCAGTATATCAAATGGGTTGGGCAGGTCACACACCCCCCAGGACGAAAACAAAGAAGAAGAAGGTTCGGACCTATATAATACTGTATAATAATGAGTTAACGACTGCAAATGTAGAAGCCTGAGTGTAATATGGAAAAGCCCCAGGGTGCAATGCTATGGCAGCATATCTAAAGGATGTGAAGAAAGTGGGCGCACACAACCACGAAAGTGATCCTGGCCTGACAGTACCCCTAACATGGCGTAGAACATCATTTTCGGACACTTGCCTAGATAAACTGGTGTCCCTAGTTATAACATCCATTATCATTGCTCGACTTTGTCTAAACCTTATCTAAAATAATACTCTGAAACTTTGTCCAGTGACCACACTCATAAATTAATGCAAAGACCCTCGCTATCAGTTGTGATCACTGGTATCATTACCACACTTGACCTTCACATGCTCTCTGTAATTTGGTCATATATGAGTTTGCTCCACAATTTCATGTAAGGCTAAAATCTTCAACCTTGGCAAGGTGCATAGACCTCATCCAACCGACAGGTATGCACCTTTGAAATGGCAGAGATTCGTAAGATATCACTTTCAAAGACAGGCAGGCTTTATATTCTTGGCTGGTAGTCTTTTGGGGATCAACATCCTCATCCAGTGGCCAGGTGAGATCTCCCCAGAAGCCAAACCAAAAATATAATGCATCTAATGTACATACGCAATGCACAGCTTGTCTTCATAAAACCCCTGCCGAACACATCTGTTGTATGGAATTTTTTTGTTATCACTGTGTGTGATTACTGTGTGTGATACAGTGATAACTATGCCTCACAAATATTTGAGGTTTGACTCCTGCCAGATCGGACTCAATGCCAGATTATATAATGACAGACAGGCAAACAGACCTGTAATATTTCAGAAGTTGAACCACATGCATAGAATCACAGAATCCAACCGGTAGCGGCTCGAGATAGCTTTGACCCCCTTCTCGACTCTCATGGCTATTTAAGCAACCATAGGTAGGGTCAAGTTCAGAATCATCTTTCTTTTCAGAATGAGGGCTCTCGTGTTTCTCCTGCTTGTAGCCGCCGCGAGCGCTAAAATATATTCTCGGTGTGAGCTGGCGAGGACACTCCAGGCGGCCGGAATGGACGGCTACCAAGGAGTCTCCCTTGCAAACTGTGAGTACTGAATATTCCCACAGTGGGTATATGTCTTCTTGGAGCTTGTATATCCTTTTGGGCGCGGTTGTAATGAAAGTTAAAGAGTAAGGTGCAATAAAATAAGAGAAACGTTGTCATTATGCTGTCATTAATTGGACTATTGGTTGTCACTTGTGAAAATCACTGTCATTATACAGTTCAATCTGTGAAACGTTTTTTGGTCACTTCTTAAGATGAGGCATCACAGCTTTGATGTATAGTTTTTGCTCTTGGACTTTCCGTCTTTGGCACCAATAAATGCATAGCGGAGGGATTCAGTGCAAAGCATTTTGTAACGGTCTCTGGGTTTCTGCCATCCCAGGGGTCTGTTTGTCCCAGTGGGAGTCAAGCTACAACACTGACGCCACTCACCATGACTGGGACGGGTCGACGGACTACGGCATTTTCCAGATCAACAGCCGCTATTGGTGCGCAGATGGCAAGAGCCACTCTGAAAATGTCTGCCAGATCCCGTGCTCAGGTGAGTGGGCTGAGTGGGGTGAGTGGGGTGAGTGGGGTGAGTGGGGTGAGTGGGGGGTGAGTGGGGGGTGAGTGGGGGGTGAGTGGGGGGTGAGTGGGGGGTGAGTGGGGGGTGAGTGGGGGGTGAGTGGGTGGGTGGGGGGGGGGGGGGGGGGGTACCATAGTAACAGAGTAGGATGAAATTGGCACCAAAGCTGTTGTTTCAGAATGATTTACATCTCAATTTTGCTCCAGAACAGTACTTTTCCTGTTTGATTCCCCGTTCAAATTAAGGTTCAGTATTCCACTTCCACTGTTTAGTAACCAGTATTTTTCTGGGTGATTTTTCAGGTCTGCCAGGCTATAGTTGTCATGGGTTCCTTTTTCCCCTCTGTATTGTATTCTGACTTTTCACACGCCCTCTCTCTTTCTCTTCGTCCCTGCTGGTAGCATTGCTATCCCCTGATATCAGCGCCGCAATTACGTGCGCCAAGACAGTGGTCAGCGTTTCAGAGAACGGGATCAGTGCTTGGTAAGACCATGTGCCGGTCATCGTGTGTCAGACCTGGCTCAATGCGTCATCTGAAACATGCTACATTATGACATTATGCTCATATCCAGAGCAGGTTACATTCAGGCCCGGATCTCTGTAAAGCTGCTTTGTGACAATGCCCTTTGTAAATAGCGCTATACAAATAAAACTGAATTAAATTTTTTACATACAATCCATATGCATATTTTATTATCGCTGAAAAAAATTCAGGTTATTTCATTTGATCAGGGGAACAATGGCAGTACCTCAGCTCTTTGTATTACGAGGCCAAATCCCTACCCATAATGCTACTCTCTGCTAAAATACTTCCACCTGTTTGACACCTGCAAATTACCTTAAGACTTCCAACACTTTTTAAATAAATATCTATTTTCATTGATATTCAGAAGAAGGTCGTTGAAAATTATCAGGGGCCTGCAGGAGTATTTTAAAATCTTACCGTTATCTTAAGAGTTTAATAATTTCAAATATGTATAGAATCCAGGTATGCTTTGTGCAGTTAACAATGGATACAGATATAAAGCTTAGGAAGGTCATCACTGTAAATTGTATTTTGAAGGCAGTTACTGTCTGACTTCATTTGGAGTCGATCCTGGCTTGAGATACGAATGCTTAAAGCACAACTGAACTTTGTTGGAACTTTGGGTTGTGTAGTTACCTGGCCATGATATGAGTCCAGATCGTGGCGAAATATGTTCTTTAGTTAGCTACTCTGTGCTCCCCTGGGGTGATAATTCATAATAGGGTATTTGTTGCTCTCCATTAATTTCTATGGGGCAGCTTTACGGTCTCAAAATGACACTTCTAGCACGTATATGACTGCGAAAGAAGTGGATTATGTCAATACAAACAATAACCATTCCTCGTACGTATTAAATTTTTTTGTTCAGTGGCCCACGTAGATCCGGTAGGTAGGCAATGTTCTTGTGCCAGAAACAGCGTTAATGCGCCGATGCGTCAGAAACCACTCATTGGTCCAAATTTCCATAGAAGAAAACGTTCCTAGTAAACGTTCCTAGTATATACACTACTCACAAAAAGTTAGGGATATTTGGCTTTCGGGTGAAATTTATGGAAAATGTAAGTTCACGCTACAGTGATATTATACGTATCATGAAAGTAGGGCATTTAAGTAGAAGCATGCAATGGTGATTTCCTCATCTCAAACAATTTATTGAAACAAAAGCCAACAACAGTGGTGGGTATACCACAACAAAAATGTCAATGTCTCAATAACTTGTCATGTGCCCTTGAGCATCAATTACAGCTTGACAACGACGTCTCATGCTGTTCACAAGTCGACTTATTGTCTGCTGAGGCATGGCATCCCACTCTTCTTGAAGGGCGGCCCTCAGGTCATTGAGGTTCTGGGGTACAGAGTTACGAGCCTCTACACGGTGAGTCAGCTGATCCCATAGGTTTTCTATGGGATTCAGGTCTGGAGAAAGTGCAGGCCACTCCATTTGAGGTACCCCAGTCTCCAGCAGCCTTTCCCTAATGATGCGACCTCGATGAGCTGGAGCATTGTCGTCCATGAAGATGAAATTAGGCCTGTGTTGTTCATGCAGGGGCACAATGACTGGATTAATGATGTTATTCAGGTAGTATGGGCTTGTCACTGTACCATTCACAAAGTGTAGGGCAGTTCTGTATTGACTAGACACACCTGCCCACACTGTAACACCGCCACCACCAAAGGGTCGTCTGGTGACAACAGTGGCTGATGCATAGCGCTCTCCTTGACGTCTCCAACATCGTTGGCGGCCATCATTTCTGCTCAACGTGAATCGACTTTCATCAGAGAACAGCACTGAGGCCCACTGGTCCCTCGTCCAGCGTAAATGCTCCCTGGCCCATGCAAGACGATGACGCCTGTGCCTGGTGGTGTGGTCAGGTACCCTTGCAGGTCGTCTAGCACGCAGACCACGCTGATGTAAACGGTTTCGAATGGTCTGACGTGACACTTGGGTGCCTCTCACCTCCCTTAAATGTGCCTGGAGTTGAGTGGCATTCATCATCCGGTTCCGCAGGGCACTGTTCACAATGAAGCGGTCATCAGTGTGGGATGTGGCCAAAGGACGTCCACTTCTATGCCTTTCTGTGACTCTTCCAGTCTCTCTGTATCTCTGTTGCAACCTGCTGATGACACTCTGTGACACTCTAAGCTCAGTGGCCACTTCCCTCTGAGAACATCCTGTTTGAAGCCTCGCAATGGCAAGGTACTGTTGATCAATTGTTAGGTGTCGTCTTGGTCTCATGATGTCAAAATGTGAACAGCATGATGAAGAGGACTGTTTAAATACCAATTCTAATTGAACCAGGAAATTTATTAGTCGATTCATGGATCAAACACCTGTTGTGAATTTTGCCGTTCAGCTCCTTGTTAGAGAACAGCAAGTTGTGCAGAAAGTACTGAAACATTGAATAGTTGGACATGTGCATTCAAAAGTTTAGAGAAGGTCAAATTAATTTCACCTGTAAAGGTTATAGTGCATTTTAGGTTCATCCTGAAATTTCACCCGAAAGCCGAATATCCCTAACTTTTTGTGAGTAGTGTATCTATGGTCCGACCTGCCGACATTTTGGTAGTCTTTTCTGGTAGCTTGCTAACAACATTGAAGAAAATAGTACTTTATAAATAATTGTAATTACATGAAAAATAAATAAGTACGAGGACTGGTTATTTTTTTGTATTGACAGAATCCGCTTCTTTCCCGGTCATATACGTGCTAGAAGTATCATTTTGAGACCGTTTTAGCTGCCCCATAGAAGTGAATGGAGAGCGACAAATACCCTATTCTGGATTATCACCCCAGGGGAGCACAGAGCAACTAACAAACATATTTCGCCACTATTTGGACTAATATTATGGCCAGGTAACTATACAACCAAAAGTTCAGTTGTGCTTTAAGTTCACTTTACACGTAAAGCATGGTAATTTTCACATATTTAGAAAATGCAAGCCACCGCCACCTTCACCAATGTAATTTCAAGCATGAACTGTTGGGGATAATATGCAAAATATTTGCAATTGTGTAGGAGAATTGGCATCCACTTGTCTTGTAAGGGTGTGGTGTCACCGTGGTAACTGTGATTTCTCCCATCAGGGTGGGCTGGCGGCTCCACTGTGAAGGACAAGATGTCAGCCAGTACATCCAGGGCTGTGGGGTGTGAGACAGACGCCCAGAGAGAACGATCTTTTCTCCTTCCCTATCTTCTCCATCACTCTTCTCATTTTCTAAACCTGCAACACTAACAAAGGCTCAACGGTGAAACACTCGATTCTCTCCCTTGTCTGTATAAAAATTATTAAAAATATAAAGATTCTGCAAAACAAATTCCTACTTCAAGAGACATTTAATTTTTGCCAGGGCCAACCTTTAATAAAGATATCATTTATATTTGCACACTTTTAAAAAAATGTAAAGGACAACTTCATTTCTTTGGCATGGCTTAATTAAAAATATTATGTTAAAGGCTATAGATACAGCATTTTTACGGAGACCAAAAGCATTTTAATATATAATACATCCACAGAGCTTGATGAAAGATGCAGAAAAAAAGTATTGCTTTTCCCTAAAAATAAATATTGATTATGAATTTATCATTACAAAAATTGTTTTACGGGCTATAAAAGAGTGCAGTGTTCATCTCTAAGATGGCAGAGTTTGGTTCCCAGTGTTGTGCCGTTCGTTTTTCGGCTCCGTGCTTTTCTTTTAATTATTTTCTCCAGTTAAAACGATAATGGATTGTGGTACGTGGATTGTAAACTCCAGCTGTGTTATGAAATGCAATCTCCATATGAGACACTAGTGGGGTGAAATGCTGTATCTATCGCCTTTAAAGTGAAAATTCACTTTCTGGAGCTCTTGATATTATGTCCATTTTAGTCTATGTTTTTGACTGGCCCAGCCATTTTTTGTGATGAATGAAGGATATTTTAGCAACTCCAAAGCTGCTTGGACAACAACAGTATACTTACAGAGGCTGTAAATATGAAAAGATTAATTAGGGGCCAAGCATCAACTGAGTGAGGGACCTATTGTAATTGTAAGAAGTTTTCACTATTATTATAGTTTCTGCCATGGGAGTCTATGGCAGCCCATAGAACTGCTTGGTGGATTTTTCTGAAATTTGCCACATTGATAGAGGACAGGTAAAGGTATCCAGACACCAAGACGTATATAAACGTAAGTCCATTAGGGATGCATTGAAGAAAGCATCAAGCAGGCTGCTTAGATTTAAGTAATCATTCACAAAACATTAATTTTCCCTTGATTGACAAGGTGTGAAATATCTCATTAGTAAAATTTTTATCTAACCTCAATCATACATATATACATTTTTCTGTTGTTTTATAGGGGCAATGGAAACCAAATGTTACATAATGGTTTAAAAATGAGGAAGTAAAAGTTGACTATACTGTATTGTTTATGCTGTAATCAATATGTATACAAATATGGCAACATGTAATGTTCAGTTGTCCCTATGGGTTGGTTGCTGTTCTGAACTGTATTTTTTCATTTACTCTTGTCTTTCAGAGTTTACTTCTGATCTTTTAAGTGGGGGTGGTGGACTCTCTTCATCTCTTCCCACAGGTTTTCAATGGGTTTCTGGTCAGGGGCGTGAGTTCTTGCAAAATCTTGATTCTGTGGTCAGTAACCATTGTTGTTGTAGATTTTGAGGTATGCTTTGGTTCATTGTCCTGCTTGAAGATCCACCCACATTTGCCCTTCTGGAAGAAGCATCCAGATTTTGGTCTAAAATCTACTGGTATTTGATGGAGTCCATGATGCCGTGTATCCTAACAAGGTTCCCAGGGCCTTTGGAGGAAAAGCAGCCCTACAACGTCACAGATCCAGCACCATACTTCACAATGGGGATAAGGCTCTTTTCTGCCTAACTATGCCTCTTATTATGCCAAACTCATCTTTGGTATTCATTGCCATTTCATCTGACCGTAATACACGGTTCCAATCTAAATTCCGGTAACATTTAGCAAACTCCAGGAGATTGCCTTTGTGGTATGATGACAGCTTTATTCTGGCAAGCCTTCTAAATAGCTTGTTGGCATAGAGGCGGCATCTAATTGTACTTTTGGAGACTTGGTGACCCCAGGATGCAACCAGCTTCCGCAATTCTTTAAAATGCCTGTAACATGCATGGTTATACTATGTTACATACACAGTATGAAACACACGTACTGTAGATTCTTGCCATCTATTTCATGGCAATATAAAAAAAACGATGAAAGATCAAACAACGTGTTGTGCATCATTCTGATTAAGAAACAGTTCATTTCAGCACTGTGTTTTGTTCTGTTGAAGAGCAATTGAAGTCCAAATCGAATATAAAAGGAACTTTACCGGAATTACCACGGTAAGTTTTGCAGGAAACACAATACATTTTGCGAAGGAACGCAAAAGTTTTTGCGAGGGAACGTGAAACAACCAGAAAAAAAAATTATTTACCAGAAAAAATGTATTCTCCCCATGTCACCGTACAATGTAGATATCAGCAAACAGATTCCACCTATTTCAGGCGGTTTCTCTGATATTATTTTAGTGATTCTTAACAGTAGTCTGCCTATTGCAGTGAATATAGTCTATAAAATAATAAACACCAGATTGCCACTAGAGGGAAATATTTCCACTTAATGGATTCCTGAGGTTTATTTATTTTGAGTCTTTAAAAACATTTAGGCCTAATGCTTTAGTTAGGTATACGAAAAACACCTAGATGTTTGCAAAATATAGGCTTGGCGGACATATTGGGGGCTTGAAAGTAGGCTTAAACATTACATGTTGCTCAATGATTTCTGATTTTTTTTTAAAAACGCAAATCGAAGCTAATAGAATCCTTTCAACATCCACATAAAAAAACTCTCTTATTGAATCCTCTTTTCGTCTGTCTGCATGATTAGACTGGCAACAGTTTTCTATCTTTGTAAAAAACATGTGATAAGTAGAGTATATGCAAGTGAAAGTCGGCGAGATATTGTGATGAAATCTCCATTTGCAATGGTGTCTTTAAATGTTGTTTACAGTAATCAGCCTTCTATTGAGAAATTATTATCTGTGCAGAAAGAGAAACTGGAGTTTTATGCCTGTTCAAAATGAATGTGAAACTACTTTTATTGATTCCTATTCCTCTTTTTATATCATTTTATACCATTTTATACCATACCATATGTAGGCTACTCTGAGGGTAAATATTCTGTCTAAGAAGGCATGGGCTCTTAATAAGGTGCAGAACAGATTCCTAATAAAATGCACTTGACTAAAATATTTTTTGTCACATCCCATGTCCTTCTGGTGATTATGTTGGAAAACAGATATCCTTAGTAGGTGCATGTAACTGGGTGGCAGCGTAGTATAACGGTTAAAAAACTGGCCTTGTAACCGAAAGCTTGCAGGTTCAATTCCCAGGAGGGACATTGCCGTTATACCCTTGATCAAGGTACTTAACCTGAATCTCTACAGTATATAGTTGCCTTGGATACGAGTGCCTGTAATGTCATGTAATAATCCAGGGGTATTACTGTATAAGAGAGCACATTAAGGGGGGACAATAGATTAATCAAAGATTACAGAAAGAAATTGTGTTCCAACATATGATTCAGTAACCTGAAGGGTTATTAATATGCATCTTTTAGCAGCAGCACAGCTAGTGTATAAACTCTCTATTTGTTTACTAGTTTGCTTCATAAAGGAAACCTATGTTCTCCGTTGTGTGTGGAACAGTGGGTATGTGGAAATCACTATTCTTTAGTTGTATTACAGAAGTAGGTTGGGTGGGTGGGTTAACGTTGATAAAGTTGTGCTAAATGTAGTGCAATCTGCACACTAACGCAAAGTTCCATTTTGTGGTTTTGTGGAATCTTACTGTAATGTAGTGTTTAGGTTGAGATGGACCCTGGCACTGTATTTACAGTACTGCCTTAACAGGTCGAGGTGAAAAAGATAAAAAGGCAATGGGTCTATGTATCAGACCTGGCTGAAATACATATTTTAAATGTATAAATACATCAACTGTTTTGATGTTGGTAACATTGGTAACGTTGTTATCACATGATCTTCGTCATATCATCCAAATGGGACCCTACAATCCACAGGCTACAATCACAGGATGTAACTCTGCCTGAAAATGCCACTTCTTTAAACCAATGTCAGAACTTTTAGCTTAAGGACTCGTGGGGAAAATAAACTTTCCCATATTGTGTAGGGAAGCAGAACTAGTCACGTTGTTATTATACTACATCCTGAAAACAACTGTAGTCACCAGGCCAGCTGTGGAGAATTCTGACCAGCCTGTTTGCAAATGAAAAATACAAAGGCGAGGATTGATTGTCATTAGCTGATATACAGTAGCTCAGCCAGCAGCAGTGGTAGGGCACAGCAGTGTCTTTAAGGTACAGTATTCTGTATAGTGTGTTCTCCCGGCAGCCTTATGTGTGGGATTATACTGCTTTAGATATGCGACTTCAGCAGGTTTGCTTAGTTACTCCCGTGCTATTCACACCGTGGTGCCACAAAGAATAAAATCACTCCTTCCCCTTCCTGTAATTCTTTTATAAGTACCAAGTTGAAAAGTCAATATATTTCTCTAAATCACATTGAAGGGCCTCAATATTTACTTTAAAAAGTAAACAAGATTGATTTTATGGGAAGCTTTTGACAACGTCCAAACTTTTGGGTGTGGGTGTTTTTGCTTAATGGTGTCCTGCAGAGCGGCCGCACCTGCCTTTCTTTGTAATTCGTTTTAAGATTTTCCCACGGAGGAGCCTCACGACTTCGGATAGAATCTGGAGCGTGCCAGTGCCGACTGAGGCCGATAGCTCCCCAGGGCAACGCGCATCGCCCAGGGTATGGGAGGGTTCAGTCGGACAGGGATCCTCATTTCATCCTCGCTGGCCGATAAGCGCGCTCGTCAAGACTGCATGTCAAATGTGAAAGGCCACTCCTCCAACGCCACTCTGTGCGAGCTTAGCTGCGGTCTGTGACGTGAAAAGAAACAGCTTTTGGACGTCACGTGTTTCGGAGGAGAACCGTGGATGTCCCAGCTCTCCCGAATCGGCAGGGTGTTTCGCCCATGGAACGTAGTTGCCGTTGTCATCAGTCTTCATCAACCCCCAGGTGGCAGACATGGCACAGCGTCCCCCCCCGTGGCGCAGAACCCAATCCGGACCGGCCAGCACCTCTACAGGGCTAGGAAAAGCTTGATGAGATGTCATATTAAGATATGGCATTTAAAGAGTGCCACGGTGGTGCAGCGGTAAAAGCACAGACTTTCCGCCCCCGAGGATCGGGGTTAGATCCCAATATGGCCGGTGCCTTGAGGGAGTAGCAATTGGCGGCTGCTCCCAGGTTGGGGGGTGGGAGAATCATCGTGCACAAAACGGCTCCGGGCGAGTTGGAATCAGGACGTGGCGCCCTCCTTCCTACGATTCTCTAGTGGTTGCTACACGAGGGGAATTAAATATTATAGGGCTCAATTGGCTACCAAATTGGGAGAAAAAGGGAAAAAAAAAAAAAAGATATGACATTTAAAAAATGGTGGGCTCATATTTTAAAGTTATCACTCCGGGTATGGTGAAACATATCAAATTAAATATTTTGGGTGAACTATCCCTTTAACATGGGCTACGTTACCCTGCCCAGAAATTAATTTTTGTCCCCTGTAGGGGATGCGAGTCTCTGTTCTTAATCTCAAGGATCATATATTCTACTATGCATTGTACTATACATTTTAGAAAAACTAAATAAATAACATTTTTGAAAATATTTTCACTGCAACACATTCTTGTCATCCAAGACACTTGTATTGTGTCAAAAAAAATTAAAATACTTAATTTTTTTTTTCAGCCGGCTGTCAGGAGGATATCACAAAATATAAAATGAAGCTTGTATATATAAAGCAGCTGAAAGGGCTTATTCTATTTACATTTTGGCCTGTGTTGTTAGTGTGTGTTGCGCAACCTTGGGTTTTTCTGTGGTCAGTCGTTCCTGCATGTAGACATGACTCTAACCGTTATGACAACCCTTTACTTTCATCTTGGAGAAACCTGTGCGGTTTGTTCCAAAACAAACACATACATTATGATTTTTTAAATTTGCTTATTTTCTGACAGAAGTTTTCTATGTAAACTTCCTTCATGTGCAGATGTTTCAAGTTATGGAGCACATCCCCGTCCCCACTTTCCCAAAACTTCATTTACGGGGTTGCCTCTTTTACACCTACAAATAGTTTTCGGGCAAATGTGCTACTCACGTCAGTCAATGTCCCCTACTGGGCTTTGGTCGCTTGACATGAAATTGACCAATAAAATCCTTTCTGATTTTCAGCCCTTTCCCACTTATATTCCATGGTTTCCTGGTTCCATCCACTGCCACCTGAAGTAGTTTTTCTTCTACCAGTGTGGTGAACTGATTACGTTTACTTGTGACAGGCAAATCTGAAACAACTTTAACTTTTCGAAGTGTAGAAGCCGATGTTGTCCATGAGTGAACTTCCTATAGCAGAGTACATGCTCAGTCTCAATATTCTCATCACTAATAACTAATTCCAGTAACACGTC
Source organism: Synaphobranchus kaupii (assembly GCA_029718625.1). Taxonomy (NCBI): domain Eukaryota; kingdom Metazoa; phylum Chordata; class Actinopteri; order Anguilliformes; family Synaphobranchidae; genus Synaphobranchus; species Synaphobranchus kaupii. The sequence goes on from CM056392.1 coordinate 8,373,180, forward strand.
AAATAATTGTATTTATGAGGGTCACAATTCTACAAAAGTCTAATTGTATAATTTGTCAGCTTATTGGGGCAATCCAATGCCTCCAGTGATCCCACGGTTATTTACTGTAGATAGTAAAGCAAGTTAATCATTCATGTTCTTATTACTTACTAAAATGGCCAGTTTCATAAAACATCACTTTTAAAGCAAGGCAGGCTTTATATTCTTGGCTAGGAGTCTTTTTTGGGGGTCAACATCCTCACCCAATGGCCAGGTGAGGTGAGATCCCAGCCCCAGAAGCCGAGCCAAAAATATAATGCGTCTAATGAACATACATAATTCACAGCTTGTCTTAATGAAACCCCTGTCAAACACATCTGTTGTATGAAATGTTTTTGTTTTATCACCGTGTGATACGTTGAAAAATGTATGCCTAACAAATATTTGAGGTGTGACTCATGTCAGATCGGACTCAATGCCATTACTTAATGACAGACCTCTAATTTTTCAGAAGTTGAACCACGTACAAATAATCAGAGAACCAATCAGTAACGGCTCGGGTTAGTCCCATTCTCTGTTATTGAGGCTATTTAAGCGACCGTGGAAGACAGGGTCACGTTCAGAATCATCTTTCATTTCAAAATGAGGGCCCTCGTGTTTCTCCTGCTTGTAGCCGCCGTGAGTAGCCACAAAGTGTTTACGCGGTGCGAGCTAGCGAAGACACTCAAGAATGCCGGAATGGACGGCTACCACGGCGTCTCCCTGGGAGACTGTAAGTACTGAATATCGACAGCCTCATAACAAAAGTGCTTAAGTCATTTTCTGTAGTTTTGAGAAAAAGGCAAAAAACTGCTGCAATTCTACGTCAATGAGTATTTATTAACTCTTTCTTTTACAAACACATATCAATGGCTGCTAAATGAAATACAGATCATGTGACTTTGTATTATGATTACATAATGGCTGATGATGACTTAGGCAAAAATATTGAAAACTGAGTGGGACTTAGGCATTTATATACATGACTTAGGCAAAAGTCGAGAATCCACTGATGACTTAGGCAAATGTCAAGTATCTACTGGTACAGAGAAAGTATCAAATTTGACACTTCCTAGGCAGATTTATGCTTCCAAATGGGGTAAGCTGTCAAAATAATGGTGACAGTGTTGAGGCAAGACGTGCTTCATTGACTGCAAATCATTGAACATAGCATAAAGTGGTTCAGGAAGTGCACAGCGACCTGCAGTGACTTGAGCATTTTTACACTGTTGACGAATGATAAATCAAGTGATTTAGGCAGAAAATCTCAAAATGTCCAAAAAATGACTTAGGCACTTTTGTTATAATAATAATAATAATAATGCATTCAATTTCTATAGCGCTTTTCTAGGTACTCAAAGTGCTTTACAGTTTAAAATTACACACAGTAAAATTATTTAATAAGTAGTTAATAAAAATAATAATAATAAAAAATAAAAATAAAGAAAAAAATAATAATAAAAATAAAAAAATAAAATTAAAATAAAAAATAAATAAATAAAATAGAATAAAATAAAATAATTAAGACAGATAAAAAGAAGGAGTATAATTTAAAATTTCAGTCATGGGATAGAGGGGAGGATGTTTAACAGGGGAAAGCCAGTTTGAAGAGGTGGGTTTTGAGAGCCTGTTTGAAGGATGGTAGGGTGGTTGCCAGACGGATGTGGATGGGGAGGGCATTCCAGAGGAAGGGTGCAGCAACTGAAAAGGCCCTGTCGCCCCAGGTCCGGAGCTTGGTCCTGGGGATTGTCAGATTGTTCGTGTCAGCGGACCTGAGGCGACGGGAAGGAGTGTGACGGGGGAGGAGGTCAGAGAGGTAGGGAGGGGCCAGGTTATTTAGGGCTTTGTAGGTGATGAGCAGTATTTTGTAGTCAATCCTGTGTTTAACCGGGAGCCAGTGGAGGTTGTGGAGGACAGGGGTGATGTGATCTCGGCGACGGGTGGAGGTGAGCAGACGGGCAGCAGAGTTCTGAACGTATTGTAGTTTATTGAGGATTTTGTTGGGTGAACCATAGAGGATGCTATTGCAGTAATCGAGTCTGGAGGTTATGAGGGCATGGATGAGGGTTTCAGCAGCGGAAAGGGACAGGGAGGGACGGAGGCGGGCAATGTTCCGGAGGTGAAAGAAGGCAGTTTTGGTGATGTGGTTGACGTGTGGTAGGAATGAGAGGGTGGGGTCGAGGATGATGCCGAGGTTGCGGACATGGGTGGAGGGGGTGACGATGGAACCGTCAATGGTGAGAGAGAAGGTCTGGGCGGAGCGGATGAGGGAGTTTGGGCCGATGATGAGTATTTCCGATTTATTGCAGTTGAGTTGGAGAAAGTTCTGTTGCATCCAAGTTTTTATATCAGCAAGGCAGGTGGTGAGGGTGGAGTGGGTGGTTGAGGTGATGGTTTTGGAGGAGAGGTAGAGTTGTGTGTCGTCTGCATAGCAATGGAAGCGGAGGCCATGGCGGCGGAGAATTTGACCCAGGGGAAGTATATACAGGATGAAGAGGGGGGGGGCCGAGCACTGATCCTTGGGGGACACCATGAATGACTGGGGCGGTGGAGGATTGGCAGTGGTTTATGGAGATGTATTGGTGTCTGTTGGAGAGGTAGGAGGTGAACCAGGAGAGGACAGTACCGGAAATACCAAGGGAGTGAAGGCGTGAGAGGAGGATGGAGTGGTTGATGGTGTCAAAGGCGGCGGTGAGGTCGAGGAGGATAAGGATGGTTAAAGAGCCGGAGTCAGCAGAGAGAAGGATGTCATTAGTGATTTTCAGTAGTGCAGTTTCTGTACTGTGATTGGTGCGGAAGCCGGATTGGAAGGGTTCGTAGAGGTTATTGTTGTGGAGGTGGGTTTTGAGTTGAGCGGCGACAGCTCGCTCAAGGACTTTAGACAGGAAGGGGAGGTTGGATATGGGCCGGTAGTTGTTGGGGATGTCAGGGTCGAGACCAGGTTTTTTTAGAATGGGGGTAACGGCAGCAAGCTTGAGGGAGGGGGGGACGAGACCAGTGGACAGGGAGGAGTTGATTATGTTGGTGATAAGTGGGGAGAGAGTGGGGAGGCAAGCCTTGACTAGGAAGGTGGGAATAGGGTCGAGGGCACTGGTTGATGACTTCATACTGGTGACTATGGAGGAGAGATCGGATTCGGAGATAGGACTGAAGGATGAGAATGAATGGCTAGGGAGTAGGGGGGGATCTGGTTGAAGGCATGGGGGGGTGGTGAGGGAGGAGGCAGATAGCTGGCGGTGAATTGTATCGATTTTAGATTGAAAATATGACAGGAAGGAATTGCATTTGCTGGTGGTGAAGGAGTTAGAGATGGTGTCCATGGGCTTGAGGAGTTTGTTGATAGTGGAGAAGAGAGTTTTGGGGTTGTTGGAGCCAGTTTGGATGATGAAGGAGTAGTGCGAGGAACGAGCGTTGTTGAGGGCATCTTTGTATTGTTGTTGGTGGAATTTGTAGGCATCCAAGTGAACAGTGAGTCCGGTTTTATTGGCAAGTCTTTCAAGTTGGCGGCCCTTGGCTTTGAGTTGGCGGAGTTGATCGGTGTACCAGGGGGCGGAGTGAGTGAAGGAGACGGATTTGGTTTTTGTGGGGGCAATTTCATCAAGACAGGAGGAGAGTGCAGTATTGTATTTATTAACTAGGTCAGTGACAGAGGCGTTTGGAGTGAGGGCAGGGTCGGAGATAGTGTCGGCCAAGATGGAAGAGAAGGAGGAGGAGTTTATGGAGTTGACCTTACGGAATGTGATGGTGCGTTCCTGTTTGACAAGGGGGATGGGAATGACAATGTCCAGGGTGATAGCCAGATGGTCGGAAATTGTGAGGTCAGTGCTGGTGAGGTTGCGGATGGTGATGCCAGAGGTGCAGACCAGATCCAGTGTGTGTCCTTTTCCGTGGGTGGGGAAATCAATGTGTTGGGTGATGTTGAAATAGTGTAAAATGTCCAATAGTTCTATTGTAGTTTTGCAGTCAGGAGAGTCGACATGGATATTGAAGTCACCAAGTAGAAGGATAGATGGGGATATGGCACAGAGCTGGGTGAGGAATTCGGATAGGTCAGAGGGAAATAAGGGGTTTGGTTTGGGGGGACGGTAGATGACAGCAGTGACAAGGGGTTTTGGACCAGACAGTTTAAAAGCAAGATGTTCGAAGGAGGGGGGGGAGGGAATGGATATTGCGCTGGTTTTTATTGTTTGTCGGTGAAATGTTGCTATGCCGCCACCGCGCCCATCCTGGCGTGGTTTGTCCATATATGTGTATCCAGCGGGTATGAGGCTGTCGATATGGTGCTATGAAATATTATTTACGTTTCAAAGTTAGTTTTAAAGCTACTTTTGCAGGACGATCGAACAAATTAGACTAATGTGCAGTCAAGTGTGTCATTTGTTGTCATTTAGCTGTCGTCAATGACGACTGGTTGTCCTTGTGAAAAATTGCGGTCATAAATTCTGTTCAATCTGTAAACTGTATGTATATATATTTTTTAGTCCACTTCTTAAGATGGGGTATCATGGCTACTTTTGCAGGACGATCGAACAAATTAGACTAATGTGCAGTCAAGTGTGTCATTTGTTGTCATTTAGCTGTCGTCAATGACGACTGGTTGTCCTTGTGAAAAATTGCGGTCATAAATTCTGTTCAATCTGTAAACTGTATGTATATATATTTTTTAGTCCACTTCTTAAGATGGGGTATCATGGCTTTATTGTATTGAAACTGTATTGAAAGTTTCCATCTTTGGCACCGACTGCAAGCCGTGAGTTGAGACATAAATGCATAGTGGAGGGTCTGCATTGTGTGCTGCACAAAGCTATCTCAACTCCATTCTGAATGGCTCCATGTCACACAGGCATAAATATCACTTTTTGTGGTTTTTTGCTCATCCCAGGGATCTGCTTGTCCAAGTGGGAGTCAAGCTACAACACTGGCGTCACTAACCGCAACCACAACGGGTCAACGGACTACGGCATTTTCCAGATCAACAGCCGCTGGTGGTGTGACAATGGCGTGAAACCCACTGCAAACGCCTGTCATATCCCGTGCTCAAGTGAGTGGTGGGGGCAGTGAGGGGCAGGGAGGGGCAGGGAGGGGCAGGGAGGGGGTATTACTAGGGCAGGGGTCCCCAACTCTGTTCCTGGAGATCTACCGTCCTGTAGGTGTTCATTTAAACCCTAATTTGGCACACCTGATTCTGCTAATTAGCAGCTCAATGAGATCTCTAGCTGTTGAATGAGGTGTGCTTTATTAGGGTTGGAGTGAAAACCTACAGGATGGTAGATATCCAGGAACAGGGTTGGGGACCACTGTACTAGGGTAACAAAGTAGGATGAAATTGTGACCAAAGCTGTTGTCTCAGATTGAACATTTGCATCTAACTTTTAGTCCAGAACAGTACTTTTCCCGTTTGATTCCCAATTCAAATGAAGGTTTAGTGTTCCAGTTCTACGTTCATATAACACTTGTATCTTGTTTCTTATATCCGGTACCTTGATTCTCTGAACACTCATGTAACACTAGTGTCTTGATTGTGATGTTGTATTTTATCATATCTTACTGACTTAGCCTTTGTCATAGCTTACTGTGTGAACTAGACTCGATATTCATGTCTATGGATAGCTGCTACTTTATGATAGAACTGTAGGCTACTTTATCTGACCTGTTTGTAGTTGTTTCAATGACCTTAGTTATGCACTTACTGTATGTTGCTTTGGATAAAAGCATCTGCCAAGTGTAATCTAATGTTTATTAGTATTTCTCTGGTAGATTTTTCAGGTCTGTCCTACTGCAGTTGTTGTAAGTTCCTTATTCCCCTACACGTCTATTGTTCTTTGGCCTCTCTCTCTCTCTCCCCTTTCCTCCTGGCAGGATTGCTCTCTGATGACATCACTGTTGCAATTGCATGTGCTAAGCATGTGGTCAGAGATCCTAATGGGATCAGAGCTTGGTAAGTACATGTGCTGGCCATCATGTGTCAGACCTGGCTCAATGCTTCATCTGAAACACTCTACATTATGACATTATGCTCATATCCAGAGCAGGTTACATTCAGGCCTGGATCTCTGTAAAGCTGCTTTGTGACAGTACCCTTTGTAAGAAGCTTATACAAATAGAATTTCATTAAATATTTACATACAATCCATATACATATTTTATTATCACTGAAAAAATTCTGGTTATTTAATTTGCTCAGAGGAACAATGGCAGTGCCTCAGCTCTTTGTATTACGAGGCAAACTCCCTCCCCATAATGCTACTCTCTGCTAAAATACTTCCACCTGTTTGACACCTGTAAATTTCCCTCAGACTGCCAACAATTTAAAAGTAAATATCTATTTTATTCATATTACTATTAGTAACATGCGTCGTTGAAAATACTCCTGCTGGTTACTGAGAATTTTCAAATTTGACATTGCTGTTCATGTTTTTGTATGTATGTTTTTGGTGGTTTGAGGGCCACAACATGCAATGCTGATGAAATTGATTCAAGCCATTTAACTTTTAAATTTTTTTATTTATTATTAAAGTTTTATTATTTTCAGTTTCATTTGATCACAAACATACCGTTTGGTGCTGCTGGGTGGCTTGTTTGGTTAAGGCACCACCACCCCTAAAATGGGGGAACTAGGTATAAAAAGTGCTGTAATTCATACTTGGTTCACCCGATATAGATGTAAATACCCTCAAATTAAGCCAAATTTTTTTTTATACCTCATATTCATTGTTTCATTTCAAATCCAATGTGCTGGAGTACAGAGCCAAAACAACAAGTGGCACTGTCCAAATACACTGCCCGGCCAAAAAGAAAGTTGCACACTGTAATATTTTGTTGGACCGCCTTTAGCTTTGATTATGGCGCGCATTCGTCGTGGAATTGTTTCGACAACCTTATGCAACGTCACAACATTTATTTCCGTCCAGACTTGCATAAATTTTTGGCCAAGATCTTGTATTGACGAGGGGAGAGTCGAACCACTCCGTGAAGTCTTCTCCAGCACATCCCAAAGACTTTCAATGGGGTTAAGGTCAGGACTCTGGCGGCCAATTCATGTGTGAAAATGATTCCTCATGCTCCCTGAACCACTCTTTCACAATTTGAGCCCGATGAATCTTGTCATTGTCGTCCTGGAATATGCCCATTGATGGGATAACCTGGTCATTCAGTACATTCAGGTACTCAGCTGACTTCATTTTTTTTGCTGCATAACGTTGCTAGACTTGACCAATTGAAGCAACCCCAGATCATAACACTGCCTCCAGAGGCTTGTACAGTGGGCACTATGCATGACTGGTGCAACTGCAACTTTTGTTTTGGCCAGGCAGTGTATTTACAGACTGCACCGTAACTCTGAGTTTTTCTTCATCAGGGTGGCTTGTAACGGTGTGATGTCACCATGGTAACTGTGTTCTTCCCATCAGGGTGGCCTGGCGGCTCCGCTGTAAGGGGCACGATGTCCACAAGTACATCCAGGGCTGCGGGGTGTGAGACAGATGCCCAGAGAGAAGGATCTTTCTGCTTCCCTTTTTCTTAATCACTTTTTTTTTGGATGTTCTATACCTGATGCACTGACAAAGGATCAACAGTGATCAACTTGATTCTCTTGCTTGTTGTCAGTATAAAAATTATTAAAATATAAAGTTTCGGCATGGAAGAATTACTACTTGAAGAGATATTAAATTTGTTTTCCTTTGATGGCCTAAACTTTAATAAAAACAACATTTGCATTTGCACTATGTTTGTTTTTGTGTTTTTTTCAACAACATTTCCTTGGCATGGCTTAATTTCAGCTCAGATGTGAGAAAAGCGAAGAGTTTAAGAAGGTCACACGTTGCTTGTATGGCAAACTGAAAACGTGAAAATGCTCTTTGCAACCCACAATTTAAGGTTTTGGAAATAGGTGTGACTCCCAGAACTAAGTTTTTATTTTATTTTAACTGCTTTCCAACTATTACATCTGCTGCCCTCCTGAAAACGTGTATATAAAAGATTATGCTAAAGTGATCATTCACTTTCTGGAGCTCTTCATAGTACGTCAATTTTAGTGTACACTCTTGACTGGCCCAGACATGGCACATATTTTAGGAACTCCAAAACTGCTTGGCCAACAACGGTATTTTTACAGAGGCTGTAAATATGAACAGACTCATTGTATGGTGTTTATTCACAAATACTGTTTATACATAAATATCAGCTTTTAATTTGCTTCTCAATTCTCAAGTGGCACAAGCCCTTCCGTCCAAAGGGCCAGAGAGGTGTGGCTTAAATGCAGCTCTGGTACCACCATTGACTAGTACCACCTGCATAACCTTTACCCAGCCAACCAAACTGAACTTGAAGCTCCGATTATGTCTGATTGTGAGACAGAAGAGAATTTCAGCTACGTTGCGAAATCTTATCTTAAATTTTTTTTTTACCGATGAGGAGTTGCAACAGAGACTGAGAGGAAGAAGAGGCATGCCAACATCCCATTTGAGGACGACTAGCCACAGTTTCAGTAGATTTTATCCCGGTCCTGGTCCTCTCTGCGTGGAGTTTGCATGTTCTCCCCGTGTCTGCGTGGGTTTCCTCCGGGTACTCTGCTTTGCTCCCACTCCAAAGACATGCATGTCAGGTTAGCTAAACTCCTGCCATTGCCTTTGACCAAGGCACTGGCCTCAGAACTGGAGTTGGTCCCCGGGCGCTGCACTGTGGCTGCCCACTGCTCCTAAGTAGTTAGGATGGGTCAAATGCGGAGGAAAACTTACCCCACGGGGTCAATAAAGTATAAATTAACTTAGATCTGGATTGTCTTAACGTAGTTGGTGAAAGTGGCATAAAGACCGTTTTGTCATTCTGCTCCAGAAAGTTGGATTTGCACAAGCAGTACAAACCATTTTTATCTCCATAAGTTGCATGTGCAGCATTTTGAAAATGCAGGTACTGTATATTGATAAATTCAGATTTGAGTTTGATTTGAAAAATTTGTTTCGGTTTGTTTGATTTGTCTGTACCGACTTGCAAATCCTGCACAGATTTGTAAAATACCGAGTGTGCGTATGATCAACTGGGAACTAAATCGATGTAGCTTACACTATCTTATCCAACATAGAAAATTCACAATGAATATGATATATGGTTACCTGCATCATAATGGCAGGGTATGTCACACCAGCCAAAACTGTAGAAGTTGCAATGGAAATTACGTTGGAGGAAGTGAAATTAGTTGGGCCTGGCCCCGATTGGCAAAGCTGGTGTGCAGCCGGGTGAGTCAGGCAACACTGTAAACACAAATAGGCTATGTCCCTGATATCTAAAAAAAGGAAGATTTGAGATAGGTCCATAGTTTTCTAGATTGTCAGGTTTGAGATTTGGTTTCTTCAGTAATGGAATAAATCACTTTTAGCAAGGTATGACAGAAACTCAGTCAAGCCAAATTCAATTAGAAAGTCTGAATTGGGACCCTAGTTGGCCTTTATACACACCAGGAAAAAGGACTGCATGCTACCACTTATTTTAGCTTGGTCATGCTGTACACAGTTCATAGTAAGAACTGCAGTTTACTGTATGCCTAACTGTATGCAAAACGTATATATCCTGTCACATCGGACTCAATGCCAGATTACATAAGGACAGACAGGCAGTTTCACTTCCTCTAATTTTGCAGAAGTTGAAACAAGTAGCCTCAAACCATCACAGAAGCAACCAGTAAAGGCTCGTGTTAGTTTTGACCCCTTCTCTATTCCTGAGGCTATTTAAGTGACCGTGGAAGGCAGGGTCGCGTTCAGAATCAACTGTCATTTCAGAATGAAGGCTCTCGTGTTTCTCCTGCTTGTGGCCGCCGCGAGCGCTAAAACGTTTTCCCGGTGCGAGCTGGCGAGGGCACTCAAGGCTGCCGGAATGGACGGCTACCGTGGGGTCTCTCTAGGAGACTGTAAGTACTGAATAATCCTACAGTGGGTCTTCCTGGAGTTTGTACCTGTATGTCTGTCCGGGAGCGGTTGTAATGAAAGGTGTAGGGAAAGAGTAAGGTAAGCAATGAAATACGATTTAGGGTTTAAAGTAAGTTTTAATGTTATTTTTGAGGATGATCAAATAAATTAGACTAACGTCCAGTCATTTGTTGTAATTTTCTTGTCATCAGTGACTATTGCCTGATGTTGTCATCAGTGACTTTTGTGAATAAAAGCCTATCGTCATAAATTCTGTTCAATCTGTAAAACTGTATTTAAATAAAAGAAAAAAAGATTTTAGTCCATTTCTTAAGATGATGCATTTATGTAATTCTTATGACGCTTTTATTGTATTCAAAGTTTTTGCTCTTAGAGTTTTTTTCATCTTTGGCACCGACTCCAAGCCATGAGTTGAGAGAAGGGAGGGGCTGCATTGTGTGCTGCACAAAGCTATCTGGACTTGAATTTGAATGGGTCCATGTCACGCAGGCATAAAAAGCATCAGTGCGAGCACTTTGTAAAAATGTCTTTCCCTCCCAGGGGTCTGCTTAGCCAAGTGGGAGTCCAGCTACAACACTGGCGCCACTAACCACAACACTGACGGGTCAACGGACTACGGCATTTTCCAGATCAACAGCCGCTGGTGGTGTGACAATGGCTCGAGGACTGCGAACGCCTGTGGAATCCCGTGCTCCGGTGAGTAGTGGGGGTAATGAGGGGCAGTAAGGGGCAGTGAGGGGCATGGAGGGGGTATTGTAGCTGTGGAATCTCATGCTCCAGTGAGTGGTGGGGGCAGTAAGGGGCAGTGAGGGGCAGGAGAGGGTACTGTAGCTGTGGAATCTCATGCTCCAGTGAGTGGTGGGGGCAGTAAGGGGTAGTGAGGGGCTTGGAGGGGGTACTGTAGCTGTGGAATCTCATGCTCCAGTGAGTGGTGGGGGCAGTAAGGGGCAGTGAGGGGCAGGGACAGGGTACTGTAGCTGTGAAATCTCATGCTCCAGTGAGTGGTGGGGGCAGTAAGAGGCAGTGAGGGGCAGGGAGAGGGTACTGTAGCTGTGGAATCTCATGCTCCAGTGAGTGGTGGGGGCAGTAAGGGGCAGTGAGGGGCATGGAGAGGGTACTGTAGCTGTGGAATCTAATGCTCCAGTGAGTGGTGGGGGCAGTAAGGGGCAGTGAGGGGCAGGGAGGGGGTACTGTAGCAATGGAATCTCATGCTCCAGTGAGTGGTGGGGGCAGTAAGGGGCAGTGAGGGGCAGGGAGAGGGTACTGTAGCTGTGGAATCTCATGCTCCAGTGAGTGGTGTGGGCAGTGAGGGGCAGGGAGAGGGTACTGTAGCAGTGGAATCTCATGCTCTAGTGAGTGGTGGGGGCAGTAAGGGGCAGTGAGGGGCAGGGAGAGGGTACTGTAGCTGTGGAATCTCATGCTCCAGTGAGTGGTGGGGGCAGTAAGGGGCAGTGAGGGGCATGGAGAGGGTACTGTAGCTGTGGAATCTAATGCTCCAGTGAGTGGTGGGGGCAGTAAGGGGCAGTGAGGGGCAGGGAGGGGGTACTGTAGCAATGGAATCTCATGCTCCAGTGAGTGGTGGGGGCAGTAAGGGGCAGTGAGGGGCAGGGAGAGGGTACTGTAGCTGTGGAATCTCATGCTCCAGTGAGTGGTGTGGGCAGTGAGGGGCAGGGAGAGGGTACTGTAGCAGTGGAATCTCATGCTCTAGTGAGTGGTGGGGGCAGTAAGGGGCAGTGAGGGGCAGGGAGAGGGTACTGTAGCTGTGGAATCTCATGCTCCAGTGAGTGGTGGGGGCAGTAAGGGGCAGTGAGGGGCAGGGAGGGGGTACTGTAGCAGTGGAATCTCATGCTCCAGTGAGTGGTGGGGGCAGTAAGGGGCAGTGAGGGGCAGGGAGAGGGTACTGTAGCTGTGGAATCTCATGCTCCAGTGAGTGGTGCGGGCAGTAAGGGGCAGTGAGGGGCAGGGAGGGGGTACTGTAGCAGTGGAATCTCATGCTCCAGTGAGTGGTGGGGGCAGTAAGGGGCAGTGAGGGGCAGGGAGAGGGTACTGTAGCTGTGGAATCTCATGCTCCAGTGAGTGGTGGGGGCAGTAAGGGGCAGTGAGGGGCAGGGAGAGGGTACTGTAGCTGTGGAATCTCATGCTCCAGTGAGTGGTGTGGGCAGTGAGGGGCAGGGAGAGGGTACTGTAGCAGTGGAATCTCATGCTCCAGTGAGTGGTGGGGGCAGGGAGGGGGTACTGTAGCAGTGGAATCTCATGCTCCAGTGAGTGGTGGGGGCAGTAAGGGGCAGTGAGGGGCAGGGAGAGGGTACTGTAGCTGTGGAATCTCATGCTCCAGTGAGTGGTGGGGGCAGTAAGGGGTAGTGAGGGGCATGGAGGGGGTACTGTAGCTGTGGAATCTCGTGCTCCAGTAAGTGGTGGGTGCAGTAAGGGGCAGTGAGGGGCAGGGAGAGGGTACTGTAGCTGTGGAATCTCGTGCTCCAGTGAGTGGTGGGGGCAGTAAGAGGCAGTGAGGGGCAGGGAGAGGGTACTGTAGCAGTGGAATCTCATGCTCCAGTGAGTGGTGGGGGCAGTGAGGGGGTACTGTAGCTGTGGAATCTCATGCTCCAGTGAGTGGTGGGGGCAGTAAGAAACGGTTTAGGAGTAAGGTAACAGAAAAGGATGAAATTCGCACCAAAACTGTTTTCTCAGGCTCATTTACATCTCACTTTTACTCTGGAATGTTACTTTTCCAGTTTGATTCACAGTTTAAATTTAAAGGTTTAGTATTCAAGTTCCACTGTTTATTAGACGGTATTTTTCAGGTCTGCCAGACTATAGTACCTTGACACCTCTCTCTCTCTCTCCTCCTGGTAGCATTGCTCTCTGATGACATCAATACTGCAATCACGTGTGCCAAGCGTGTGGTCAGAGATCCTAACGGTATCAGAGCTTGGTAAGAACATATGCTGGTCATCATGTGTCAGACCTGGCTCAATGCTTCATCTGAAACACGCGACATTATGACATTATCAGCTCTTATGAGGCCAAGTCCCTACCAGTGTTCGGCAGTAACAAGTTATTAGTAATAACATTAGTGTAATAATATTACTATTTTCAGTAACAAGTAATATAACAAATTACTATTCAAATTGAAGTAATAATATTATAGTTACTAATCTAAGAAAAAATTAGCTACTTATATTCCTTTATCGTTCTATATAAAAATAACATCATCTTATTTAATAACTTTTAAAACGCGGGTCTGTGTAACAAATTATATTTCTCATGGAGTAATATGTAATGTATTTCGTTACTGTTGGAAGTAGTAATGAATAGCGTGTAGTATATTACTTTTTTAAAGTAACGAGCCCAACTCTGGTCCCTACCCATAATGCTACACTCTGTTGAATACTTCCACCTGTTTGACACCTGTAAAGTTCCTTAAGACTGCCAAAACATTTGAAATACATATCATTAATATTCAGAACAAAGTTTTACAGGAGTATTTGCAATTTTTACCATTTAATAATAAATAATAATGTCTTGCATTTATATAGCGCCTTTCTCAATGGCCAGCACTCAAAGTGCTTTACAATGATGAGGGGGAAACTCACTTCTACCACCACCAATTTTCTAAACACAAGGGCCTGATTTACTAAGACCTTTAGTGTGTGCAAAAACTCTTAGCGCACGCAAAAGCAATAATGACCAATGATTGGTATTTGTTTTGCACCAATCATTGGTTGTTAGTTTTGCATGTGCTAAAATCTTTTGCACACACTAAAGGGCTTAGTAAATCAGGCCCTAAGTATGTTTCAACCAAAGTATGTTTTGCGTAGTTAGCATAGGATTTACAGACGTAAAACTTAGGAAAGTAACCACAGTAAAGGCGCTTTAAAATGATTAGAATTTGAAGGCAGTTCCTATAGTTCAATTTTGGGTGATCCTGACTTGAGATAGGCATGCTTAAGTTGCCTTTCCACGCAAGTATGGTGTGGTAATTTTCACACGTTTTGAAAATGCTAGTCCGTGCCATTAACTGTGAAGGATATCATGTGAAATATTCACCTATAAAATATTTACGTCAGAGAATTATGTCAGAGAATTAACATAGTCAATCACTGCTGCCTCTTGTCTTGTAACGGTGTGATGTCACCATGGTAACTGCGTTCTTCCCATCAGGGTGGCCTGGAGGAACCACTGTGAAGGACAAGATGTCCGCCAGTACATCCAGGGCTGTGGGGTGTGAGACAGACTCCCAGAGAGAACGATCTTTTCTCCTTCCTTCTCTTTTTCATTGATCACCCTTTTCTCATTTTACAAACCTGACACACTGATAAATTCTTGCCTTTGATTCCCTTGCTTGTCAGTATGAAATTAATAAAAATATAAAGTTTCTGCAAAAAAAAGACTTGAGACATTTCATTTTTGCCACTGTCCACCTTTTTTGCTTTCATGGGTTTTTACATTTTTTTTTATTTTATGTTTTAAAACAACTTAATTTCTTTGCCATGGCTTAATTTCAGCTCAGATGTGAGAAAAGAGAAGAGCTTAAGAAGTTTCACACCTTGCTTGTATGGCAAACTGGAAACGTGAAAATATCCTTTGCAACACACAATTTAAAGTTTTGGAAATAGGTGTGACTCCCAGAACTAAGTTTCTATTTTGCAAACTGTGCTTTCCAACTATTACATCTGCTACCCTCCTGAAAACGTCTATATAAAAGATTATGTTAAAGTGATCATTCACTTCCTGGAGCTCTTCATAGTACGTCAATTTTAGTGTATGCTCTTGACTGGCCCAGACAGTTTTTGTGCAACAATGCTATTTTTACAGAGGCTGTAAATATGAATAGACTGATTGTATGGTGTTTATTCACAAATACTGTGTATACATAAATATGAGCTTTTAATTTGCTTCTCAGTTCTCAAGTGGCACAAGCCCTTCCGTCCAAAGGGCCAGAGAGGTGTGGCTTAAATGCAGCTCTGGTACCACCATTGACTAGTACCACCTGCATAACCTTTACCCAGCCAACCAAACTGAACTTGAAGCTCCGATTATGTCTGATTGTGAGACAGAAGAGAATTTCAGCTACGTTGCAAAATCTTATCTTAAATGTCTTTACCGATGAGGAGTTGCAACAGAGACTTAGAGGATGAAGAGGCATGCCGACATCCCGTTTGAGGACGACTAGCCACAGTTTCAGTAGATCTGATTGTCTTAACATAGTTAAGTGAAAAGTGGCATGAAGACTGTTTTGTCATTCTGCTCCAGAAAGTTGTACAAGCAGTACAAACCATTAGTTGCATGTGCAGCATTTTGAAAATGCAGGTATATTGACAAATTCAGATTTGAGTTTAATTTGAAAATTTGTTTTGGTCTGCAAAACTTGCAAAACCTGCACAGATTTGTAAAATACTGAGTGTGCATATACAACCCTTGTCAAAAATTATGGAATCACCACACTTAGAGGATGTTCACCCAGCTTCTTTACTTCGTAGCAAATAAACAAATTACGTATATGACATTTTTTGTTTAATAGCTGAACATTCTGGCTTCGTGAAACATACCTCAATCAAATTAAATAAAATTATTTTAATTAATGGCATATTTTTTTCCAGATCAAGTAGAGGAAAAAATTATGGAATCACTCAATGTTCAGGAAAAAATTATGGAATAATCAACAAAATAAATCACAATTAGTACGTTGTTGCTCCTCCTCTGGCTTTTATGACGGCCTAAATTATTTGAGGCATGGACTTCACTAATGAAAAACAAAATTCTCCATCAAGCTGCTTCCAACTTTCTTGAATAACGGTTGACAGATCAGCTTTGCAGGATGGAGCCTTGTCATGGACCAATTGTTTTTAATTTCCACCATAAATTTTCAATCGGATTGAGATTAAGACCTCCCCGCTCCTAGACCTGTCCATCACCGTCGACGGAACCGTGGTGACCGCCTCCCGCTCTGCAAGGAACCTGGGGGTGGTCCTGGATGATCAGCTGGACTTCAAAGAACACATCAGGGCGACGGCACGGTCCTGCAGGTTCCTCCTGTACAACATCAGGAGGATTCGACCGTACCTGACCACCTACTCCACCCAGCTTCTTGTCCAGACCATGGTCACCTCACGCCTGGACTACTGCAACTCCCTTCTCGCAAGCCTACCAGTCTGCGCCATTCTGCCCCTACAACTGGTCCAGAATGCGGCTGCCCGGCTTGTGTTCAACCTCCCGAAGTTTTCGCACGTCACCCCCCTGCTGAGGTCACTCCACTGGCTGCCGGTCGTGGCCAGGATCAGGTTCAAAGTTCTGACCCTGGCCTACACTGCAGCCAAAAGGTCAGGCCCCTCCTACCTACAGGACTTAATCCAGCACTACGCTCCTGCTCGACCACTTCGCTCTGCTGCTGCAGGGCGACTTGCACTTCCCCCCCCTCCGTGTTAAAGGCTCCCGCTCATCCCGACTGCGGACCTTTTCCACCCTAGCTCCCCAGTGGTGGAATGAACTCCCCACTCTGCTGCGCTCAGCTGAAACACTGTCTGTTTTTCGGCGTGGTCTGAAAACGCACTTTGTCAGACTCCACCTCGACTAAAATTATACCTATAGGGCCATTATATAGTATTCGCTTCCTGTTTTCTATTTAACTTGTGTTCTTTGGTTATTCTATAGTTCAGAATGCATAGCTGACTGTGTGTACTTCTCATGTTTATTACTAGGGATAGCTCCTACGCTGTGAGAGAGCTGTGCTTTATCGGATTTGCTTTGTAGTCGGGTCAATGACCTTCAATATGCACTTACTGTACGTCGCTTTGGATAAAAGCGTCTGCCAAGTGATTGTAATGTAATGTAATGTAATGTAATGAGATCCGGACTGTTTGCTGGCCATGTCATTGAGTTGATATGCCTTTCCTGAAGAAAAGCTTTAACACTCTGATCTGTGGCAAAATGCATTATCATCCTGAAAAATTACTTCATCATCACCAAACCTATTTTCTATCGATGGAATGAGAAAAGAGTCCGAATCTTCAATGTACACCTATGCATTGACTGTTCAAGTAATGATTGCCATCATCCCGGCTCTTTTACTTGACATGCAACCCCATATCATAAATAACTGGGGAAATTTGATTGTTTTCTTCAGGCAGTCATCTTTATATGTTTCATTAGAACGGCACCAGACAAAAGTTCCAGCATCATCTCCTTGGCCAATGCAGATTCGTGATTCATCACTGAATATCACTTTCATCCAATCATACACACAGGTATATTGACAAATTCAGATTTGAGTTTGATTTGAAAATTTATTTTGTTTTTTTTGATTTGTCTGTACAGACTTGCAAAACCTGCACAGATTTGTAAAATACTGAGTGTGCATATGTAGCTGGGCTTCACGCGTGAGTCTGCATGCTCCCGACCACACTGCGTTGTGTTCTGGTGCGGAATTGAAACACTGGACAACTCCTTCTTAGCCACGGGTTTATTCTGAGTCAATAAAGAGCAAAGCGGGTCTCTGGTTATCTTCACAACATCTTCAGAAAGCATTCCTCTCTCAGTCAAGTTCAGAACAGACTGACCACACCAGTAATAACAAAGTTTGACAGGTGACAATATATAACACTCCTTATCCTAATATTTCTTATTATATACCATTACCATAATTGCAATTACTTGTATAATATTTTCTTTAGACTGTATATTTACTCCCACTTATATATACTTTTATCACATAAATAATATTTACTAATATCAATATGTATAATTATAATATGCCATGTATATAGTTTATATGTTCATACAGAGAATCATTTTTGTTTCATGTGTCACATCAAACGATTAAATTAATAGTATTGGGTGGCATTCCACTTTAAGTTGCACAAAATAATTGGAATAGTGAAAATTTAAAGGGGAATGCCACCTATATTAGAATATGAAGGCTATTGTAAGCAAATAACAATGTATCATTAACCCAAAATGCATTTGTTATGAAGATTGACAGACAGAGAGAGAAAGAAAGCAGCATCAAGGGCTAGGGTGCAGAAGCACAGAGAGAAGCTGTACGAGAACCCAACTTTGTTAGAGGAGTACAGAAGGAAGGAGAGAGAGAGGTAGTCTGAGGGAGACTGAAGCAGTTTAGGCATAAATACTTTAAATTAAATAATTTTTAAGGTATAATCAGCCAGTCTTTAAGAGCAATGCTCGTTGGCATCCAGCACAATAGCATGTCAATGTCTTTGGGCTCTATCTTCACGATCTTAGCGCTTGGTCTAAAACGCCCGGCGCAAGTGCATTTAGGGCATGTGCAAGTCCACTTTTCCTAGTTAGACGGCGTGCTATTTGAGCGCTAAGTACGGCACGAGGTGCAAATGGGCTGAACTTAGTCTCTTCATTAATTATAGGTGTGTCTTGGGCGTAACATTCAATAAACCAATAAAAATGTCATATCCCATTTTCCACCTTGGCGGATTGCTTATATGATGGTGAAACAGACATGCTCATGCTTGTGTAATTAAAGCCTGTGAGCAAGGAATAGGGTATATGGATCAATAGTATGATCAATATTATTTGGACTAACCATTATGAAGAGTTTTGATGTACACAATAATAATCTTTAACATTAGGGTTCAACACCACGGGTACGGGTTCCAGGTAATTCCCGACAGTGCTGTTATTTTAGGAAATATATGCGGTTTCATTGAGTTAAAAAGCACCTGCAACAAGCTAACATAATAGGCTATGACTTCCGTCTCACCTTAGAAAACGCCAAATTAGCCTGCTTGTTTAACGAATTTCGTTTGATTATACAATGAACATCAATTCCTTGTTTTCACAGCAGTCAGATCACAGACAATGCATTTCAGCTAGCGAAATTCAAGCTTCATCCGAAATTCATATTCTCATAATTACATAAATAGTGTTATCTTGGCTTAATTATGACACTAAATACAAAAAAGCTGTCAGGTTGGGAACCCATAAGTTCACGCATACTTACCTTGTTTTATAATGTCCTGCTTATGGAAATATGACCAACTCGTTTTTACTGGTAGCTTAATGCTTTAAAACAAGTAAATTTCCCCAGGATTACAGGGACAACTTGTGTCTATTGCGGGAGAGAACATTTTTATTTTTGGGAAAAATATTCATCCCTATTTCACAATGTAATCTTGATATCTTGTATGAATGCTAGTGTGCGCCCCTGTGTGTAACAGACAGGAGGGTGTACTGTACGTGCGTTGTGCACAAGCCTATGTAGACACATGTACATTGCGCTGTTAAAATAACATATAAATAACTGCGACATGACTTTAGACCAGGTTTGTGGTGGTTTTAGCGCAAGCGCATTCTGCTGGCTCAAGATAGCAATACGCCAAAAATGATCCTGGCCACACCTAATTTTAAGACCAACCCGCCCAGTACACTTGCTATGGGCGCAAGATCACTTGGTATTTAAACAACATGAGCGCTGGGCGCTATAATGACCCCTGCGCCGGGTGTAAGAATAAAAAGACACTTTTGGGGTTGTAAGATAGGGCCCTTGGTTTATTACGGAATAGCCCACTTGGCCCACTGGGGGAAATACCAAATCCTTCTCCGTTTTGCTGGTGTTAGCCTACCTAAACTTGCTGATTATATAAGTGAATGTGTCTAATATGTTTAGAGGTGTATATGAAACAAAGAAATATAGATTTTGTAAGGTAATTTTAAGAGCATTTTTAAGAGCCCTGCTTTTTTAAGTTCCTGGTAGCTTTATCTTATTGTCTAAGCACAAATTCTTAAAGATTGTACATGCTTTATCTTATAGAAGACATCCTATTAAAGAACTACATTGTTTAAATAATTGTAATAAAATAGGTTTTTCTTGTTGTTACGGATTGTAGCAGCAGATTAAATGATGTATGCTATTTGAATGATAAGAAATGAATGAAAGAAATTAATGAAAATAATGAAAACACCTATTTTTACTTAAATTATTTAAAATGTAGGGTCACACTTTACATTACTGTGTTAATTACAATTAATTACATATGTAATTACACTAATCACATTGTAATTAACAATGTATCTAAATGTAACAATGCATAATAATGCATGCTAAGCATGTAATTACAACTTGTAACAGCTGGAAATCTCAGCTGTTACAAGTTATAATTACATGGTTACTATACGTTATTATGCATATTTAGTTACGTTGTTAGTTACAATGCAATTACAGTGTGATTGCCTATGTACTTAATTGTAATTAACACAGAGTAATGTAACGTGTTACCCAATGTAGTTTTTAAATTGGACTATTTAAATTTACCTTAAGAGAGTGCATGTTTAATTTAGAATTTTGGAGCAGGGGCTCAAACTCTACTCATTGAGCTACAGTATCTGACATATTGAACTTTGAAAGTATAAGAATTAGCCCATGCTTAACTGCTTGGTTTCAACTGTATTTCCACAGGTACCTAAAAAGAAAGAAAAATGGATTATTCCAGCCTGTTTCTCTCATGCCACAAAGACAGCATGAAAAACAGAAGCAAAAATGGAGAAAGAATTCAGACAGAAACTATAAGAAGAAAAAATTCCTAAATATGCGCACGCACTTCATGAATGGGGCACAGTGAGTGTAATGGATAGCAAAAGATAAGAGTAGGCATACTGAAGTGTGTAAACTAGTTAATGCTTTTATTCAAAGTAAATTACCTGAATGCTGCTTATTGTTAATGCTCTCCATGTTGTGAAATGAATTGGTTCTCATTACCGAAATAGGCTCTCTCATTTTCCGTAACGACCTTATCATTACCGTAATGCATCATTATTTTGTAAGTATTATTTTTATGGATATTATACACTGTGAATTAGTAAGCTCAAGTGAAAATATGACAAATTATATGAGTATACATGTAAATATTTCAAATGATAAATAAGTGTACAAATTATCACCTCAAAATGAACTACTCAAAACATGACTCATGTTACGGTAATGAGAAAATTTGTTTAAGTCATATATTTTTAAAATGTTAAAATTGAATATTTTTGGTACCATATTTATCTTTTGACTCTTTAATAAGTAATCCGGTTTTAATATATTATGAAAAATGTATAATTGTTAGTTTTTATGAACTTCTTACTGGTGTTACGGTAATGAGATTTTTTTTGCAGTTGCCATGTAAAATGCTTAAAAATACAAAATAAATTAATATTACAAAAGACCAAATTATCATTACAAACAAAGTAAGACCCTAATTTCCGGGAAAGGTTTCGTGAGAATGACCCATATGTGTGTCTAACATGTTATCTAAGCTAGGGCCTAATATGAGGGCATGTTGGAGGTGAAAGGTTATTTCTGTCGTGGCTACTTGATAAGTAGTTTTTGCAAGTTAAAACTGCGCTGTTTGTACTGCAAATTGTTGTGTTGTTAGGCTACATGCTGTGGTTATTTTTCTTTTCTTTTTTTCTTCACATAATTACTAATACTAAAACATAATTAAAGATAATACTTAATAGTTGAGAAATGTTCATCCAAAGTGTTGTTGACCATAACTGTGGTCCATGTTCTTTGTCTAAATATACTATAGTTGAGCATAATAAAGAGTTTGAAAGAAATTACTGTTCCATATTGGTCTTTTGTTGTGCAACCATTTTTGTCTCTTTTTCTGTAGTCAGAATTTGCATAATCCTGATTGCTTAATGGCAGAGCTGTGTGTGTGCACACATATGCGTGTGCATGTATGCACGTGTGTGTGTGTGTGTGTGTGTGTGTCCTGACAATTGTCCTGACATTGTGTTGTGCAGTTTCTATGTCTCTATGAACCCTCAAGTACAGTTTCTATTAAGCTAAGGGATACAGTGACACTTGATGTACAAAGTAGTTTTGGCCAGTGAAAGATACTACTAATCTACCGAACTAATAGTATACGTTATTATGCATATTTAGTTACGTTGTTAGTTACAATGCAATTACAGTGTGATTGCCTATGTACTTAATTGTAATTAACACAGAGTAATGTAATGTGTTACCCAATGTAGTTTTTAAATTGGACTATTTAAATTTACCTTAAGAGAGTGCATGTTTAATTTAGAATTTTGGAGCAGGGGCTCAAACTCTACTCATTGAGCTACAGTATCTGACATATTGAACTTTGAAAGTATAAGAATTAGCCCATGCTTAACTGCTTGGTTTCAACTGTATTTCCACAGGTACCTAAAAAGAAAGAAAAATGGATTATTCCAGCCTGTTTCTCTCATGCCACAAAGACAGCATGAAAAACAGAAGCAAAAATGGAGAAAGAATTCAGACAGATACTATAAGAAGAAAAAATTCCTAAATATGCGCACGCGCTTCATGAATGGGGCCCAGTGAGTGTAATGGATAGCAAAAGATAAGAGTAGGCATACTGAAGTGTGTAAACTAGTTAATGCTTTTATTCAAAGTAAATTACCTGAATGCTGCTTATTGTTAATGCTCTCCATGTTGTGAAATTAATTGGTTCTCATTACCGAAATAGGCTCTCTCATTTTCCGTAACGACCTTATCATTACCGTAATGCATCATTATTTTGTAAGTATTCTTTTTATGGATATTATACACTGTGAATTAGTAAGCTCAAGTGAAAATATGACAAATTATATGAGTATACATGTAAATATTTCAAATGATAAATAAGTGTACAAATTATCACCTCAAAATGAACTACTCAAAACATGACTCATGTTACGGTAATGAGAAAATGTGTTTGTCATATATTTTTAAAATGTTAAAATTGAATATTTTTGGTACCATATTCATCTTTTGACTCTTTAATAAGTAATCCGGTTTTAATATATTATGAAAAATGTATAATTGTTAGTTTTTATGAACGTCTTACTGGTGTTACGGTAATGAGATTTTTTTTTGCAGTTGCCATGTAAAATGCTTAAAAATACAAAATAAATTAATATTACAAAAGACCAAATTATCATTACAAACAAAGTAAGACCCTAATTTCCGGGAAAGGTTTCGTGAGAATGACCCATATGTGTGTCTAACATGTTATCTAAGCTAGGGCCTAATATGAGGGCATGTTGGAGGTGAAAGGTTATTTCTGTCGTGGCTACTTGATAAGTAGTTTTTGCAAGTTAAAACTGCGCTGTTTGTACTGCAAATTGTTGTGTTGTTAGGCTATATGCTGTGGTTATTTTTCTTTTCTTTTTTTCTTCACATAATTACTAATACTAAAACATAATTAAAGATAATACTTAATAGTTGAGAAATGTTCATCCAAAGTGTTGTTGACCATAACTGTGGTCCATGTTCTTTGTCTAAATATACTATAGTTGAGCATAATAAAGAGTTTGAAAGAAATTACTGTTCCATATTGGTCTTTTGTTGTGCAACCATTTTTGTCTCTTTTTCTGTAGTCAGAATTTGCATAATCCTGATTGCTTAATGGCAGAGCTGTGTGTGTGCACACACATGCGTGTGCATGTATGCACGTGTGTGTGTGTGTGTGTGTGTGTGTGTCCTGACAATTGTCCTGACATTGTGTTGTGCAGTTTCTATGTCTCTATGAACCCTCAAGTACAGTTTCTATTAAGCTAAGGTATACAGTGACACTTGATGTACAAAGTAGTTTTGGCCAGTGAAAGATACTACTAATCTACCGAACTAATAGTATACGTTATTATGCATATTTAGTTACGTTGTTAGTTACAATGCAATTACAGTGTGATTGCCTATGTACTTAATTGTAATTAACACAGAGTAATGTAATGTGTTACCCAATGTAGTTTTTAAATTGGACTATTTAAATTTACCTTAAGAGAGTGCATGTTTAATTTAGAATTTTGGAGCAGGGGCTCAAACTCTACTCATTGAGCTACAGTATCTGACATATTGAACTTTGAAAGTATAAGAATTAGCCCATGCTTAACTGCTTGGTTTCAACTGTATTTCCACAGGTACCTAAAAAGAAAGAAAAATGGATTATTCCAGCCTGTTTCTCTCATGCCACAAAGACAGCATGAAAAACAGAAGCAAAAATGGAGAAAGAATTCAGACAGATACTATAAGAAGAAAGAATTCCTAAATATGCGCACGCGCTTCATGAATGGGGCACAGTGAATGTAACGGATAGCAAAAGATAAGAGTAGGCATATTGAAGTGTGTAAACTAGTTAATGCTTTTATTCAAAGTAAATTACCTGAATGCTGCTTATTGTTAATGCTCTCCATGTTGTGAAATGAATTGGTTCTCATTACCGAAATAGGCTCTCTCATTTTCCGTAACGACCTTATCATTACCGTAATGCATCATTGTTTTGTAAGTATTCTTTTTATGGATATTATACACTGTGAATTAGTAAGCTCAAGTTAGAATATGACAAATTATATGAGTATACATGTAAATATTTCAAATGATAAATAAGTGTACAAATTATCACCTCAAAATGAACTACTCAAAACATGACTCATGTTACGGTAATGAGAAAATTTGTTTAAGTCATATATTTTTAAAATGTTAAAATTGAATATTTTTGGTACCATATTTATCTTTTGACTCTTTAATAAGTAATCCAGTTTTAATATATTATGAAAAATGTATAATTGTTAGTTTTTATGAACTTCTTACTGGTGTTACGGTAATGAGATTTTTTTTGCAGTTGCCATGTAAAATGTTTAAAAATACAAGATAAATTAATATTACAAAAGACCAAATTATCATTACAAACAAAGTAAGACCCTACTCTAAGTGTTTCCAACAGAAAATGGCTTGTCAGTAGCTTTTGAAAATTTCCGGGGAAGGTTTCGTGAGAATGACCCATATGTGTGTCTAACATGTTATCTAAGCTATGGCCTAATATGAGGGCATGTTGGAGGTGAAATATTATTTCTGTCGTGGCTACTTGATAAGTAGTTTTTGCAAGTTAAAACTGCGCTGTTTGTACTGCAAATTGTTGTGTTGGCTATATGCTGTGGTTGTACTAATACTAAAACATAATTAAAGATAATGCTTAATAGTTGAGAAATGTTCATACAAAGTGTTGTTGACCATAACTGTGGTCCATGTTCTTTGTCTAAATATACTATAATTGAGCATAATAAAGAGTTTGAAAGAAATTACTGTTCCATATTGGTCTTTTGTTGTGCAACCATTTTTGTCTCTTTTTCTGTAGTCAGAATTTGCATAATCCTGATTGCTTAATGGCAGAGCTGTGTGTGTGCACACGTGTGCATGTATGCACGTGTGTGTGTGTGTGTCCTGACATTTGTGTGTAAATTAAGCTAAGGAATACAGTGACACTTGATGTACAAAGTAGTTTTGGCCAGTGAAAGATACTACTAATCTACTGAACTAATAGTATTTTTTTAAATGAATTTTGAGTCAGTATGATTCATCCTAGAATGCATATAAATAACAATTACGCCAAGGAGGGGGCACCACAGGTCATAGGGGTCTAATTTTAATATTTGGGAAGTTTAATTTAGCTTAATTGTTAAAATGTGTAATTGTACAGATGAAGACATCCATTTTGGTTGGTTATTACATAATGCACCATATTATTACATTTTCATCATAAAAGGAGTGCAACTCCCGCATTTTGTAATAGCCACCACAATATGTAATAATTTATTACAAAATGTGGGTACATTTATTACATATTACGTTCAGGCTGTTTATTACAAAATGCGGTGTTATTACATAATGAAGTGAAAATGTATTACATTTTGTTGAGTTATTACATAATGCGGTGTTATTACATAATGAGTTGTTACAAGGCTATTTAAGCGACCGTGGAAGGCAGGGTCATGTTCAGAATCATCTGTCATTTCAGAATGAGGGCTCTCGTGTTTCTCCTGCTTGTGGCCGCTGCGAGCGCTAAAACGTTTTCCCGGTGCGAGCTGGCGCGGACACTCAAGTACGCCGGAATGGACGGCTACTATGGGATCTCTCTAGCAGACTGTAAGTACTGACTAATCCGACAGTGCGTCTTCCTGGAGTTTGTACCTGTATGTCTGTTCGGGGGCGGTTGTA
Source organism: Synaphobranchus kaupii (assembly GCA_029718625.1). NCBI lineage: Eukaryota > Metazoa > Chordata > Actinopteri > Anguilliformes > Synaphobranchidae > Synaphobranchus > Synaphobranchus kaupii. Next base: position 8,399,097 of record CM056392.1, read on the forward strand.
ATGAAAGGTGTAGTGAAAGAGTAAGGGTAAGCAATGAAATACGATTTAGGGTTTAAAGTAAGTTTTGGTGTTATTTTTGAGGATGATCAAATAAATTAGATTAATGTGCAGTCATTTGTTGTCATTTTGCTGTCATCAATGACTATTGTTTATCCTTGTGAATAATAGCCTACCGTCATAAATTCTGTTCAATCTGTAAAACTGCATTTAAAAAAAAAAGATTTTAGTCCACTTCTTAAGATGATGCTTATGACGCTTTTATTGTATTCACAGTTTTTGCTCTTAGAATTTTTTTCATCTTTGGCACCGACTGCAAGCCATGAGTTGAGAGAGGGGAGGGTCTGCATTACGAGCTGCACAAATGGCTCCATGTCACACAGGCATGAATATCACTTTTTGTGGTTTTTGCTCATCCCAGGGGTCTGCTTGTCCAAGTGGGAGTCCGACTACAACACTCGTGCCACTAACCGCAACACTGACGGGTCAACGGACTACGGCATTTTCCAGATCAACAGCCGCTATTGTGTAGCAATGGCACACCCACTTCGAACGCCTGTGGAATCCCGTGCTCCGGTGAGTAGTGGGGGTAATGAGGGGCAGTGAGGGGCAGTGAGGGGGTGCTGTAGCTGTGGAATCTCGTGCTCCAGTGAGTGGTGGGGGCAGTGAGGGGCATGGAGGGGGTACTGTAGCTGTGAAATGTCATGCTCCAGTGAGTGGTGGGGCAGTAAGGGGCAGTGAGGGGCATAGAGGGGGTACTGTAGCTGTGGAATCTCATGCTCCAGTGAGTGGTGGGGGCAGTAAGAAATGGTTTACGAGAAAAGGATGAAATTCGCACCAAAACTGTTTTCTCAGGCTCATTTACATCTCACTTTTACTCTGGAATGTTACTTTTCCAGTTTGATTCACAGTTTAAATTTAAAGGTTTAGTATTCAAGTTCCCATTGTTTATTAGACGGTATTTTTCAGGTCTGCCAGACTATAGTGTCATCGGTTCCTTTTTTCCCTGTATTGTACCTTGACACCTCTTTCTTTCTCTCTCTCTCCTCCTGGTAGCATTGCTCTCTGATGACATCAGTACTGCAATTGCGTGTGCTAAGCGTGTGGTCAGAGATCCTAACGGTATCAGAGCTTGGTAAGAACATGTGCTGGACATCATGTGTCAGACCTGGCTCAATTTTTCATCTGAAACACGCTACATTATGACATTATCAGCTCTTATGAGGCCAAGTCCCTACCAGTGTTGGGAAGTAACAAGTTATTAGTAATAACATTACTGTAATAATATTACTATTTTCAGTAACGAGTAATATAACAAATTACTATTCAAATTTAAGTAATAATATTATAATTACTAATCTAAAAAAAAATGTGTTACTTATATTACTTTATCGTTCTATATAACAATAACATCATCTTATTTAATAACTTTTAAAATGCGGGTCTGTTATTGTGATTTGCTTGTGTGGGTATGCCTATAACGTTGGCATTGTTTAAGCTATAAATTGTAAAGTCGCCTCTAATTCAGCCCTGTTCTTAAATGCTGTGTTACTGCGTTTAGAAGATATAGAAGATATCCCATTGATTACGGATGTAAGGCAAAAGTAATATAAAAGTAGTGTAACAAATTATATTTCTCATGGAGTAATATGTAATGTATTTAGTTACTGTTGGAAGTAGTAATGAAGAGTGTGTAGTATATTACTTTTTTAAAGTAACAAGCCCAACTCTGGTCCCTACCCATAATGCTTTTTTTTTTTTTGTATAATTGTTTTTATGAGTTTTTATACACATATACACATACAGTGTCCAGACAAATAACTGTATTACTTTCTAACCACTAATATTTTAAGTTAAACCATTTCCTATTCAAGCTTGAGTAGACAGAGATAACAAAACAAAAAGTAATAGGACTATTTCCAATGTCTTGCATTCAATTAATTATTACTTTGGTCGTTTCATAATGTTTTGCACACACTAAAGGGCTTAGTAAATCAGGCCTAAATACGTTTCAACCAAAGTATGTTTTGCGTAGTTAGCATGGGCTTTACAGACGTAAAACTTAGGAAAGTAACCACAGTAAAGGTGCTTTAAAATGATTAGAATTTGAAGGCAGTTCCTATAGTTCAATTTTGGGTGATCCTGACTTGAGATAGGCATGCTTAAGTTGCCCTTCCACGCAAGTATAGTATGGTAATTTTCACACGGTTTGAAAATGCTAGTCCGTGCCATTAACTGTGAAGGATATCATGTGAAATATTCACCTATAAAATATTTACAATTATGTCAGAGAATTAACATAGTCAATTACTGCTGCCTCTTGTCTTGTAACGGTGTGATGTCACCATGGTAACTGCGTTCTTCCCATCAGGGTGGCCTGGAGGAACCACTGTGAAGGACAAAATCTCTGGCAGTACATCCAGGGCTGTGGGGTGTGAGACAGACGCCCAGAGAGAACAATCTTTTCTCCTTCCCTCTCTCTTTCGTTAATCACTCTTTTCTCGGTTTACAAACCTGACACACTGATAAATTATTGTCATTGATTCCCTTGCTTGTTAGTATAAAAATAATAAAAATATAAAGTTTCTGCAAAAAAAAGACTTGAAGAGACATTTCATTTTTGCCACTGTCCACCTTTTTTGCTTTCATGGGTTTAAAAAAAAAAAAAAAAATTTATTTTATTTTTTAAAACAACTTCATTTCCTTGGCATGGCTTAATTTTGGCTCAGATGTGAGAAAAGAGAAGAGTTTAAGAAGTTTCACACCTTGCTTGTGGCAAACTGAAAACGTGAAAATGCCCTTTGCAACACACAATTTAAAGTTTTGGAAATAGGTGTGACTCCCAGATCTAAGTTTTTATTTTGCAAACTGTGCTTTCCAACTATTACATCTGCTGCCCTCCTGAAAACATCTATATAAAAGATTATGTTAAAGTGATCATTCACTTCCTGGAGCTCTTCATAGTACGTCAATTTTAGTCTATGCTCTTGACTGGCCCAGACAGTTTTTGTACAACAACGCTATTTTTACAGAGGCTGTAAATATGAACATTGACTCATTGTATGGTGTTTATTCACAAATACTGTGTATACATAAATATGAGCTTTTAATTTGCTTCTCAGTTCTCAAGTGGCACAAGCCCTTCCGCCCAAAGGGCCAGAGAGGTGTGGCTTAAATGCAGCTCTGGTACCACCATTGACTAGTACCACCTGCATAACCTTTAGCCAGCCAACCAAACTGAACTTGAAGCTCCGATTATGTCTGATTGTGAGACAGAAGAGAATTTCAGCTACGTTGCAAAATCTTATCTTAATTTTTTTTTTTTTACCGATGAGGAGTTGCAACAAAGACTTAGAGGATGAAGAGGCATGCCGACATCCCGTTTGAGGACGACTAGCCACAGTTTCAGTAGATCTGATTGTGTTAACGTAGTTGGTGAAAGTGGCATGAAGACTGTTTTGTCATTCTGCTCCAGAAAGTTGGACTTGCACAAGCAGTACAAACCATTTGTATCTCCATTAGTTGCATGTGCAGCATTTTGAAAATGCAGGTATATTGACAAATTCAGATTTGAAAATGCTAGTCCGTGCCATTAACTGTGAAGGATATCATGTGAAATATTCACCTATAAAATATTTACGTCAGAGAATTATGTCAGAGAATTAACATAGTCAATCACTGCTGCCTCTTGTCTTGTAACGGTGTGATGTCACCATGGTAAATGCCTTCTTCCCATCAGGGTGGCCTGGAAGAGGCACTGTGATGGAAAAAATGTCTGCCAGTACATCCAGGGCTGTGGGGTGTGAGACAGACGCCCAGAGAGAACGATCTTTTCTCCTTCCCTCTCTCTTTCGTTGATCACTCTTTTCTCGGTTTACAAACCTGACACACTGATAAATTATTTCCTTTGATTCCCTTGCTTGTCAGTATAAAATTAATAAAAATATAAAGTTTCTGCAAAAAAAGACTTGGAGACATTTCATTTTTGCCACTGTCCACCTTTTTTGCTTTCATGGGTTTTTAAAAAATTTTTTTTTATTATTTTATTTTTTAAAACAACTTCATTTACTTGGCATGGCTTAATTTTGGCTCAGATGTGAGAAAAGAGAAGAGTTTAAGAACTTTCATACCTTGCTTGTATGGCAAACTGAAAACGTGAAAACGGCCTTTGCAACAAACAATTCTAAGTTTTGGAAATAGGTGTGACTCCCAGAACTAAGTTTCTATTTTGCAAACTGTGCTTTCCAACTATTACATCTGCTGCCCTCCTGAAAACGTCTATATAACAGATTATGCTAAAGTGATCATTCACTTTCTGGAGCTCTTCATAGTCAATTTTAGTGTACGCTCTTGACTGGCCCAGACAGTTTTTGTGCACAATGACAGATATTTCTCCAAAACTGCTTGGCCAACAACGCTATAGAGGCTGTAAATATGAACAGACTTCATTGTATGGTGTTTATTCACAAATACTGTTTATACATAAATATCAGCTTTTAATTTGTTCTCAATTCTCAAGTGGCACAAGCCCTTCCGTCCAAAGGGCCAGAGAGGTGTGGCTTAAATGCAGCTCTGGCCTAAGAGTGACTAGTACCACTTGCATAACCTTTACCCAGCCAACCAAACTGAACTTGAAGCTCCGATTATGTCTGATTGTGAGAAGAGAATTTCAGCCACGTTGCAAAATCTTATCTTAAAATTATTTTTTTCCGATGAGGAGCTGCAACAGAGACTTAGAGGACGCAGAGGCACGCCGACATCCCGTTGAAGGACGACTAGCCACAGTTTCAGTAGATCTGATTGTCTTAACATAGTTGGTGTAAGTGGCATGAAGACCGTTTTGTCATTCTGCTCCAGAAAGTTGGACTTGTACAAGCAGTACAAACCATTTTTACACTGCCCGGCCAAAAGAAAAAAGTCACACACTGTAATATTTTGTTGGCCTTTAGCTTGGATTACGGCGCGCATTCGTCGTGGCATTGTTTCGACAACCTTATACAACGTCCCAACATTTATTTCCGTCCAGACTTGCATTCATTTTTGGCCGAGATCTTGTATTGACGACGGGAGAGTCAAACCACTCCGTGAAGTCTTCTCCAGCACATCCCAAAGACTTTCAATGGGGTTAAGGTCAGGACTCTGGTGGCCAATTCATGTGTGAAAATGATTCCTCATGCTCCCTGAACCACTCTTTCACAATTTGAGCCCGATTAATCTTGGAATTGTCGTCCTGGAATATGCCCATTGATGGGATAACCTGGTCATTCAGTACATTCAGGTACTCAGCTGACTTCATTTTATTGCTGCATAACGTTGCTGAGCCTAGACCTGACCAATTGAAGTAACCCCAGATCATAACACTGCCTCCAGAGGCTTGTACAGTGGGCACTATGCATGACTGGTGCAACTGCGACTTTTTTTTTGGCCAGGCAGTGTATCTCCATAAGTTGCATGTACAGCATTTTGAAAATGCAGGTATATTCATATGCGTTTGATTTGCTAAATTTGCTTTGTTTTTTTAGATTTGGCTGTACAGACTTGCAAAACCTGCACAGATTTGTAAAATACTGAGTGTGCATATACAACCCCTGGCAAAAATTATGGAATCACCACACTTAGAGGATGTTCACCAGCTTTTTTACTTTGTAGCAAATAAACAAATCACACATATGACACAAAACTATTTTTGTTTAATAGCTGAACATTCTGGTTTCGCGAAACATACCTCAATCAAATTAAATTAAATTATTTTAATTAATGAAATATTTTTTTCCAGATCAAGTAGAGGAAAAAATTATGGAATCACTCAATGTTCAGGAAAAAATTATGGAATCATCAACCAAAAAAAATCACAATTAGTACTTTGTTGCTCCTCCTCAGGCTTTTATGATGGCCTAAATTATTTGAGGCATGGACTTCACTATTGAAAAACAATATTCTCCATCAAGCTGGTTCCAACTTTCTCGCGGTTGACAGATCAGCTTTGCAGGATGGAGCCATGTCATGGACCAATTCGTATTTACCTTTTAGGGTCGTTTTAACGCACTTGTTCCTAGTTAGAAAATGCACTATGTACGTCGCTCTGGATAAGAGCGTCTGCCAAATGACTATAATGTAATGTAATGTAATGTCATTTTTTTTTTAATTTCCACCATCATTTTCAATCGGATTTAGATCCGGACTGTTTGCTGACCATGTCATTGAGTTGCTATGCCTTTCCTGAAGAAAAGCTTTAACAGTCTTTGCTCTGTGGCAAGATGCATTATCATCCTGAAAAATGACTTCATCATCACCAAACCTATTTTCTATCAATGGAATGAGAAAAGTGTTCAAAATTTCAATGTACACCTGTGCATTGACCGTTGAGGTAATGATTGCCATCTCCCCTGGTCCTTTACCTGACATGCAACCCCATATCATAAATGACTGGGGAAATTTGATTGTTTTCTTCAGGCAGTCATCTTTATATGTTTCATTAGAATGGCACCAGACAAAAGTTCCAGCATCATCTCCTTGGCCAATGCAGATTTGTGATTCATCACTGAATATCACTTTCATCCAATCATCCACACTCCATGATTGCTTCTCTTTAGCCCACTGTAACCTTGTTTTCTTCTGTTTAGGTGCTAGTGCTGGTTTTTGTTTGGCTTTTCCTTATGTAAATCCCATTTCATTCAGACGATTTCTTACAGTTCTGTCACAAACATTTACTCTTGTTTTCACCCATTTGTTTTGTTGTGCATTTTCTATTTTCAAGGCATATTGCTTTGAGTTTTCCTGATGCTGTGATGTCTTCCTTGGTCTACCCATATGTTCTCCTTTTAACCTTCATATTTTGTTTAGCTTGCACCAAATTTTAGACACAGCTGACTAGGAACAACCAACATTTTTTGCCACATTCCGTGTTGGATTTCCTTCTTGAAGGAGTTTTATAATCCTTTCCATTGTTTCAATTGACAACTCCCTTGTTGGGGCCATGTTTCCTTTCAATTAGCCAAGTCCAACAGATCGTTAAGGTCTAAGTGTGATGGCATGATTTTGTAGAATTCATTTGGTAAATTGAAACTGACCTAAGTTAAAAAGCATAATTATATGCATTGAGTTCATTATTTACTGTTAAAAAGGAAGTCCTTATTTACAGTTAAAAGAATACATTGTCTACGGTTAAAAATGTAATTTAATTTATCCTGTTTAAGAAACCCCCCATGGGACAGGGAGTAACCAATCACCATACAATGTCCCAACCGCACCGTTCATACTGTGGTGTTGTAACGAATGGGAAAGGACTAAGGACATGTGCATCTTGTAAGCGAGACACCTATTGTTCTAAAATCTGCCAAACTGAACACTGGACTGAGCATAGAAAGCAGTGTAACCACCACTCATGCACAAAAACAGATGCCGCACGTAGTAAGAAAAACAAAAATCCTTACCTGGTCGATTTGGTTGGGAAACAGTGTCTCATTGAGTGTTATATGCAAGGTCATAGGACATGCCTCATAAAGGGTGGATAGAGGTCACTTTTGGACTAGCTACAGAGGAAACCTGTGCCAAAGAACTGGTTATTCCCATGCTAGTAATGGAAGGTAGATATCTCCCATACCCTCTAATAGGTTATAATTGTAATGGGGCGTGACGTGTGAGGAAGGAGGAGCCAAACGCAGCAAGGGGATTCATTAAGCCCTAAGGCCACTAAGGCGGGATACCCGCAGATAAGGGAGGAGACAAGACCACGAACAACGAACACCATTACAGATGCTACTAACCGGCTCACTGTCACACGCCAAGTAGAGCGCAAGGACAGGAGTCTGAATAGCCATAAATAATATGCGCCCTGTCTCGGTAACGAGACAACAAGAACGGACGAGTAGCGTAAACGCACAAACATAAAACACAGTAAACAGACACTGCAAAATAATAAGATAGTAACAGTGGAGGCGAAAGGAACAGATCCAACGTTCCCAGTCTACTCCCAAACTCGCGGTCACACACAAACGTGTCCACAACATCGCCCAATCCTCCCTATAGGAAGACATGCGCCAAAAGACGAAACAGAACAGCAGTTCCGAACAAAATCGTCAAAAACTCCATGAAAGGAGAATGGCACCGAAAGGAACGAACAGGACAGGCAGCACCGGACATTTACCGGCTAGACCAACGCGAGATTAATTGAAAATAAACACCCTGCCTCTCTATGATGAGGAATATATTAATGAGGCGAACAGGAACAGAGATTTAACGTTCCATGGCGATATAGGCTCGCAGTCCAATGAAGAAAACAAAGGGGTAAACACCCGATCTCCCAGGAGAGAGAAACATTTTACAGGTGAGCCGACGGAGCACCGTCGTCCCATAACTTTACTATCCATAGACAAACGCAAGCTTAAATTGGAACAACCGCCCTAGCCTCTCAGTAAAAGAATGTAACAAAGCGAAGGAACAGAGAGCTAAAGTTACCATGCTACGCGCAGTCACACAAACATGTCCACAACCTCGCCCAAACTCCACACAAGGAGAAACACACCCGGAAAACGAACAGAACAATAGTTCCGAAACAAAATCGTCCCGTAGGTAAAAAGGACGGAGGACAGCTGCAACAAAGACCAACGCAAAATAGCACAGCAGCCTCTCAATATAAATAAAAACCCTGACTCACAACAAAGGAGCGTAGTCCATGAGAAGGAGACAAAAACAGGGAACAAACGTACCGAAGCTACCAACTGGCTCACCGTAACCCGGAAATGAGTAGAAGCTAAAACGCCAGGTCTCAGTAAGAAAACCAATCAACAGGCGAAAATGGACCAGAGAAACTGCTACTCTATACTTCTACGAGATAAGAAACTAAGTAGAAGGGAAACGCCTGATCTCCCTATGGGAAGACATGTGCCGAAGGGCGAGCAGAACTACTGTTCCGAACAGAATCGCCCAAAACTCCATACACGGAGAAAAAGCACCAAAAGGCGAAATAGAGCAGAGATTTACGGTCCCAAACTTCTACGAGATAACTAACTACCAAGCCAGCAAGAAATAAGCCCTGCCTCAACAAAGAGACGTTAAAAATAGGCGAGTAGCCAAAATGGTACGAGAACTCACAGCCAACAATAACACCACAGTACAAACAATGAACAATTAATGTCGAAGCCCCGAACGAAGGAAACGGTAGGCTTATATATCTCTCCGGCCACTACGCACAGGTGAAAATGCTTAACAGAAGCTCCGCCAACTCGGCAGGGCGGAGCAAGCATCTACCAAAAGGACAGCGCCCTCGCGTGGCCACAGAGGAAAACGACCGCATAGCAAAACAGGGTTCAAAACCATGACAATAATGGCATTGAGCGAATAGTAAAAACATGTTGTGCAACAGTCAGGTCAGGTACAACCAGAAAGGGACAACTACATGATATGGTAAAGACGGCTTTTCCTAGCTTAAGGGAGAACAATGTTGAAACATTTATCGCGCTAGTGAGTGTTGAACACTCACATGACTATTTTGTAAGAACAACAAAAGGGGATGTAAAGTGCTTGAGTTTTGCGAGTCCCTTGTCAGATTAAAGGGGGGCACTGCACCCATTATTGTTCTTGATGTTCAGAACCCCACAGATCATGACACAATGTTGAGTGGTAGAATTGTAGTTGGCACATTACAACAAGCGCAGGCTGTATATCCCGCTATTGTCCTGCAGGAGTCCAAAAAACACCCACAGATGTTAGTGAGTCAAGTTAAAACAGACAGTGAGCTTGCTACTAAAAATGAATGGGACCCAGCTATTGACCTGAGCCACCTCAATGAACTTGAAAGGGAAACAGTGCACCAGATGTTACGAGAGGAATGTGCTTCCTTTTCCAAGTCAGATAACGACATAGGGTGCATAGAGAATTTAAGGTTAAGCATCTCATTGAAAGATACCGACCCTGTAGCACGCACTTATCTATCTGTGCCCAAACCGCTCTATAACGACATGAAAGATTACCTCCACGATCTTATCGCACAGGGATGGGTAGAGAGATCCAATTCACCCTATGCCTCACCTGTTGTTTGCGTAAGAAGAAAAGACGGCAGTTTAAGACTTTGTATAGACTACAGAGAATTGAACAAAAAGACCCACCCTGACCGCCAACCAATCCCTCGAGTGCAAGACATTCTTGATAATCTGGGAGGCCACTCATGGTTCTCACTATTAGATCAGGGCAAGGCCTACCATCAGGGGTTTATGGACAAGGACAGTAGGCCTTGTAACTCCATGGGGTTTATATGAATGGATCCGGATTCCATTCGGATGAACTCACTAACTGCCATGGAATTCTGGAACACTGGGCACTCAGACTGCCAAGCCAATATGGCCGCCCAACATTCTAAATGATTAAACTGACATGACAAATGTTTAAAACTTGTACATGGACCTTGTTTTAGCTTTAGACCTTTATTTTTATTAGGAATTAGTTGATTAGTAGACATTAGTAAATGTGTTGCCACTCCTTGGCCCTCATAGCTACACATACAACACAGTCAACATCATCACAGAAATGCCAGTAATAAGGTTTTTTGTGAAGGACAACTATTGACAACATCAAGACCAATAACAATGTAAACAGTTAAATTCATTATTTAATGTAAAATTTATGCCATTCAATTAAACATGAGATTAATTGATAAAATGTACATATTAGCAGAGAGACTAAATTGAATATTAGTAAAGATAGAGAGTTCAAATGCACATTGTAGCCTATCTGTACTTTTTTTTTTTGGTAATGATGAACAATCAGCACTTCATTTATTTCCTCATCTTCAAATCCCAAAAACCACTCCTCACAATATCCAAATTCAAATTGAAAGCTTGCTCCCATCTCTTTCTATCTTGCTTGCTATAGCCCGTGTTTGAAGTGGGAAAGACAAGTCACATTGTCTTTCCAAGCTAGCTTAGCTTACTTGTAGCTCCGTAATATCCTTATATGAAATTTCAACCAATCACAACACATGTTGACATACCACATCACGTTTATTCAATGTTTCATGATATATTTACCCAGCAACAATATTGTAATTGGCTAGAAAATGAAGCTTCAACATTTGATGCGTGTTGGGCGCATATATTCGCCCCTGGCAGTCTAGAACGTTGGCAGTTTGGGCGCATATATGCGCCCTCGGCAGTGAGTGAGTTAATGAATGCCCCCGCAGCATTTCAACGCTGTATGGAGGAGTGTTTGGAGGGGTTACAAGATGATATCTGTGTCCCCTATTTAGATGCTAGGGATAGCTGCTACATTATGCGAAGGATGTGCTTTGCCTTGTCTGTTCTGTAGTGATCTTGATGATGTCTCTGTACGCACTTACTGTACGTCGCTTTGGATAAAAGCGTCTGCTAAATAAATGTAATGTAATGTAATGATACCTTAGTCTTTAGTAAATCTTTCGAGGATCATGTAGATCATGTTAGAAGAGTGCTACGGCAACTGAGACAACAGGGGGTCAAGCTGAAACCTAGTAAGTGCGAATTAGTCAATGAGAGTTTCTCGCTCTAAAGTGGCCAGTGACCATGAAATTTCAGGATTATTTGTACTATACGCCCACTTTTACTGTATTTAGCTACAACAATCCGCTCACGTATGTCCTGTCAAGTGCTAAGCTCAATGCAACAGGATGTAGATGGGTAGCGGAGCTTGCAGATTTTCATTTTACAATCAGATACCGTCCAGGCCGGGAGAATGTAGATGCTGACAGCCTCTCAAGGATGCCTGTAGACATTGAGACGATTATGAGGCAGTGCACAGAGGAATTGTCATCAGATTGTGAGGCACTGCACAGAGGAATTGTCTGGATTGTGTGGCAGCGACAATTCAAGCTGTTGAGGCTCAAGACTCCAGCTCACTTTAATTCATGCCTGCCCATTGTACCGTAATGAGTGAAAAGACTTGTGAGCCATTCTCAGTTGCAGAAATTTGGCAAGCTCAGCACGAAGATCAAAATATCAGTCCAGTATTGAAATGCAAACTAGCAGACACCAAACCATTGGGATATCAAATTAAGCATTTCAGTAAGCAAAGCAAATGTTTATTGCGTGGATGGGAGGGGCTCCATCTAGATGAAAATGGCATTCCCTGCAGGCAGACACCATGTAAAACGCAGCTTGTGCTACCGGAACATTTTAAAGCCACTGTACTTAGAGAGTTACACGATGAAATGGGTCATCAAGGCATTGAACGAACCGCATCATTGATCAGGGATAGGTTTTATTGGCCTTACAGCACAAGAACCTGCAACTGTCTTAAACAGAAAACACCATCTCAGGGAACACGGGCACCTCTAACGAGTATTGTCACATCACAGCCCTTTAAACTGGTATCAATCGACTTCCTCCACTTGGATAAGTGCAAGGGTGGGTACGAATATTTTTTAATTATCATTGACCATTTCACACGTTTTGTCCAGGCGTACGCCACCACATCTAAATCCGCGAAAACAGTTGCCGATTGAATATTTAATGATTATGCCTTGAGATTTGGGTTCCCGAAACGGATACACCATGACCAAGGAGGCGAGTTTAATAACCAGCTCCTTGCCTAACTAAAAATAAATTCTGGCGTAACTGGATTACGAACGACACCCTATCACCCGCAAGGGAACGGGCAAGTCAAACGTTTTAACCGGACATTGCTTCAAATGTTAAAAACACTTAAAGAGAGACAGAAAACAAATTGGAAGGACTCCATAGGTAAACTGATTTTTGCCTACAATTGTACCCGATGCGAGGTGACAGGTTTTTCCCTATTTTATCTCCTATATGGAAGGTCCCCAAGGGTACCTGTTGACCACCTGTTTAGCCTATCTTCTGAAACCGGGACAACTGACCACAAAACCTATGTGGAGAAATGGAAACAGGAAATGCAAGAAGCATATGACATCACAAGGATGAAGGCAAATAAGTCAGCTTGACTTCTAAAAAGAAATTATGATAAGAAAGTCAAAAGCTCAGTACTGTATCCTGGTGACCGTGTTCTCATGAGAAACCTGACACCTAGGGGAGGCACTGGAAAATTGCGTAATCACTGGGAGGAGAGTATTCATGTTGTTGTCCATCTGGTAGGGGAAGATGTGCCAGTCTATGAAGTCAAACCTGAGCAGGGAAGGGGTAGGTCAAGGACCCTACATCTCAACCTCTTGCTTTCTTGTGACTACTTGCCTTTAGAGGTCCAACTGGAAACAAGGCCCCCTAAAAAGAAAAGAATGAGGGATGTTAACAGTGAAAGCATAAGCCAGGAAGAGGATGATGATGACGGGGAATATGGGTACTATGAGCCAGTAATGCAGCCTCAAATGTCTAGAAGGAACCACGACACTGAGCATTCCGATGCATCGGAGGTAAATGAAAGTGAAACACCAGGGGATTAACACTGACATTGAAATCCGACAAGAGGATGTCCTAAAGGGAAGCGACAACCAGGACAAAGAGGAACAGTCAGCAGAGGTGGTACAAGGTGAGATGCCGAGGTCCCCACACTCAGTCTGTCGCAGATAATAGTGAAGCAGAATGGGGAATATCAACGGCCGACAAGGGAAAGGCGACCTCCGAAAGTTTTCACATATAACGAAGTTGGTACTCCAGCTTGTTATAGTGCAGGACAGGTAAATTAACTGTGTTATTAGTATCAACCTGTGCCATACAGAGACACTAAGCCAGTGACTATTTGGACAAATCCATTACAGGTTTACCAACCAATATTCATGTATGCGTTTAAAAAAACAAAAATAAAACAGACATGGACTGATAAAGGAAGAGACCGTTAAAAAAAGGGGTAAAACAAAGACTTTGTGGAAACAAGCATGGGGCAAAAGACTTGTGAACTTTTGTAAACAGAGTACAGTCCCTACAGAGTTCATAAAATTCAGGAGAAAGACTGTTCATGTATCAGGATTAGAACTCCCGGGTTACATGGGTGGTGATGTCGGGACGACATCTGATTTTGTAGGGGAGTATGTGATGGTATAATTTTGTAGAATTAATTTGGTAAATTGAAACTGACCTACGTTAAAAAGCATAATTATATGCATTAAGTTCATTATTTACTGTTAAAAAGGAAGTCCTTATTTACAGCTAAAAGAAGTCATTGTCTACGGTTAAAAAAGGAATTTAATTTATCCTGTTTAAGAAAATGGGTAAAAAGGTATTTCAGGAAGGTGGAAATTGTCTTAAGACTATTCTCCTTTTGTGTTATTTTATTTAAGGATCAGTTATCTACTGTTCAGGCCTATAGGACTATGATCGAAACTTGATTATTCACGTCTGCATGTAGCCTGAAGGGGGAGCTTAACGACACGTTACTCCATGGGTGCGTCCCAATAGTGCATCCTCCCTTCCTCCACTACCACCTCCTCTACTCCGTGCCCCGGAAACGGATCTTTGTGTTTTAATCTAATGTTGCTGATTACATCTTAATTACGTATTAATGGTCACATATTAATTAATGTCTCGATGTCAGGTACATTGTACACTGTACATGCAAATACTTGTACTCAAAACGTTCAGGCAGTTTTGCATATTTCCAGAGAGGAGTGGTAGTGGGGGAGTGGAGGAAGGGAGGTGGGGAGTGAATATATATTATAGGTAATAGATAGTGGGACGCACCCCATTTGAATGAAGTAGCTAAACGGAGAACAACGTGTCTTGCGTACTTTAATTTCTTCTTCCCGTTTCAGGTATGGATGTTACGATCCTGATACGGGACGAACCCAAGTGCAACGACCAGGAGGCAGATTCAAGAAAAGGGGGTATTTATTAAGCGTTGGGGTAGTCCCAAAGCTGTACAGGAAAGTCAAACAATAAATACACAGAACATAAATGTAGTCCGATACGGACTGCTCCAAGCCGGAGCTGGACTTTAAACCAGGGTTGGGTTCCAAGCCGGAACCGAAAGGGTGAAGGACTGGAAGTCCAAGCCGGACTGGGTGCAGGAAGTGCCCAACTGTTCCAAGCCGGAACTGGATAGGGTAGGTGGAGGAATTAGCACCGGGTCAGGGCCGGAACTGGACCGGGAGGTCCACTCAGGAAACGGGAGCCGGCACGGAACTTGTTCCAAGCCGGAACTGGACTCAACTGGAGGTGTACAACACACCGGCACTGGACTGGAACTGGACTGGAACTGGACTGGGAGGTCCACTCAGGAAACGGGTGCTGGAACGGAATACGTTCCAAGCCGGAACTGGACTCTCACGGAATGGTGGGCTATACACCGGGACTGGACTGGAACTGGACCGGGTGAACCACTCAGGTACAGGCACTGGAACGGCGCGATTGTTCCAAGCCGAAACTGGACTTTATTCGGGCGGAGAATCTCTCTCCGGGACAGAACAGGAACTGGACCGGACGGTCTACTTGGATCAAGGACAGAAAGCAGAGGTTAGTAGCAGGGTACTGCAGACAGGGTTTCGACCGGGAGGTCTTTTAAGGAGGTGAGACGACAGCCAGGGTTGTAGCTGGTGAAAACCCGACGGGGCTGGGAGGTGAGGCGTAGCTCGGGTAGGTCCCGTAGGAGCCGGCTGTACTCCAGGGATCCTGGAACCGTAACCGAAGTACAGGAGGTAGCTACGGCCGGACAGGAACGACAGAGTGAGTAAGCCAGGCAGGACTTGGCAGCGGATCTAGACCCGAGCTGGAGTTGGAGGTACCGCAACACACTCACACAACATACAGGGAAACAAACACTGCTGCAGGGGAGCTGAAACCACGGCGTCTGGAGATTGAAGGGAGACAAGTTAAGTAGCATGCAACAGCGAATGTTACGGGAGGATAGCTACCAAACCGCAGAACAGGTAAGCAAGTTACACCAAGCGAACAGCAGAACACCGGACCAGAAACGTGAAATGACTTTAACTAGGAAGGTTAGTAAACGAACTGGCGCCGACTAGCAACCAGACGGGGGTTTAAATAGTGCAGGGAATAAAAGAATGAATGAGGCACAGGTGTGGAAAATAACCGGGAGTGATTGCTAAACACAAAGGTGAGGAATGCATGCAACGAGTGGGGAGAGCGATAGGCGGAAACTAAAGTGATAATCAAACGAAAAAGACAGAGGAAGACGCCCAGACTGCAGCAGCAGGGAAAACACGGACAAAGGAATCCAACATGACACGGAGGGAAAAAAGGGAAAACACGGAAAACGGACAGGAAGGGAACGGAACGTTACAATGGAAGTAAAAAAAGACAATGTTTGTTTACCAAATTCACTTGTAATATGACTACGTATGTTGGAGAAGGTTATGTTGAGCATTGTTTAAACTATTTTGTTGTCGTGCACAAGGTATAGGCTAATAGTTAGCAAAGCTCCGTATTCGCTATGGGTAACATGAAGTACACGTGAAGTATATGTAGAAAAAAAGCAGTGATTAACTAAAATGAGATTATTGTACGCGTGTTATCGGGAATTTTTACTGGATGCTTTTACTGTTTTAAATAATTTCATATTGGAGCAACCAAGTAACACGAGGTGTGTGCGTTCTGAATGTGTTGTAGCATAGCATGGTGACCGTATATGCAATGTGCTATTGCTGGCAAAGTGAATGCCAAGAACTTGGTTTATAAAGTAATAATACAGATACAGTTGTTTTGTACAAGGTTACCACTGTTAATAATAATAATAATAATAATAAACTTTATTTGTATAGCACCGTTCATACATAAAATGCAACCCAAAGTGCTTCACAACAATAAAAACAAAATACAGAACAAAAGCAATAGAAGAAAAATAGACATAAAAGACAATAGAGACATTTACAAGACAATATAAAAGGAAATAAGATAAAAACACTGAAAAACATTTTTCATTCTGAATAAAGCAGCTAAATGGAGAACAACGTGTTTTGCGTACTTTTATTCCTTCTCCCCGTTTCAGGGGGGCGTAACATAAGCACTCTGTTTTAACTGCAGGCTAATTTGCATTTTTAGACTTGTGCCTGTATTTGTTTTAGAAATGCAAATTCAGGGTGAACCAAGGTGATTCCATAATTTTTTCCTCTACTTTATCTGGAAAAAATATGCCATTAATTAAAATTATTTAATTTGTTTGCATGTTTCACGAAGCCAGAATGTTCAGCTATTAAACAAAAAAATACTTTTGTGTCATATCTGTGATTTGTTTATTTGCTACGAAGTAAAAAAAGCTGGGTGAACATCCTCTAAGTGTGGTGATTCCATAATTTTTGCCAGGGGTTGTAATCAACTGGGAACTAAATCGATGTAGCTTACATTATCTTATCCAACACAGAAAATGCACAATGAATATGGTATCTGGTTACCTGCATCATAATGGCAGGGTATGTCACACCAGCCTAAACTGTAGAATTTGCAATGGAAATTACGTTGGAGTTAAATTAGTTGGGCCTGGCTCCGATTGGCAAAGCCAATATCTCAAAAGGAAGATTTGAGATAGGTCCATAGTTTTCTAGATTGTCAGGTTTGAGATTTTGGTTTCTGCAGTAATGGCTTAATAATAGCCACTTTTAGCAAGGTATGCCAGAAACTCAGTCAAGCCAAATTCAATTAGAAAGTCTGAATTGGGACCCTTGATGGCCTTTATACACACCAGGAAAAAGGACTGCATGCTACCACTTATTTTAGCTTGGTCATGCTGTACACAGTTCATAGTAGGAACTGTAGTTTTCTGTATGCCTAACTGTATGCAAAACATATATATCCTGTCACATCGGACTCAATGCCAGATTACATAATGACAGACAGGCAGTTTCACCTTCTCTATTCTTGAGGCTATTTAAGCGACCGTGGAAGGCAGGGTCACGTTCAGAATCATCTGTCATTTCAGAATGAGGGCTCTCGTGTTTCTCCTGCTTGTGGCCGCCGTGAGCACTAAAACGTTTTCCCGGTGCGAGCTGGCGAGGGCACTCAAGGGTGCCGGAATGGACGGCTACCGTGGGGTCTCTCTAGGAGACTGTAAGTACTGAATAATCCTACAGTGGGTCTTCCTGGAGTTTGTACCTGTTTGTCTGTTCGGGGGCGGTTGTAATGAAAAGTGTAGGGAAAGAGTAAGGTAAGCAATGAAATACGATTTAGGGTTTAAAGTAAGTTTTAATGTTATTTTTGAGGATGATCAAATAAATTAGACTAACGTCCAGTCATTTGTTGTAATTTTCTTGTCATCAGTGACTATTGCCTGATGTTGTCGTCAGTGACTTTTGTGAATAAAAGCCTATCGTCATAAATTCTGTTCAATCTGTAAAACTATATTTAAATAAAAGAAGAAAAGATTTTAGTCCATTTCTTAAGATGATGCATTTATGTAATTCTTATGACGCTTCTATTGTATTCAAAGTTTTTGCTCTTGGAGTTTTTTCATCTTTGGCACCGACTCCAAGCCATGAGTTGAGAGAAGGGAGGGGCTGCATTGTGTGCTGCACAAAGCTATCTGGACTTGAATTTGAATGGGTCCATGTCACGCAGGCATAAAAAGCATCAGTGCGAGCACTTTGTAAAAATGTCTTTCCCTCCCAGGGGTCTGCTTAGCCAAGTGGGAGTCCAGCTACAACACTGGCGCCACTAACCACAACACTGACGGGTCAACGGACTACGGCATTTTCCAGATCAACAGCCGCTGGTGGTGTGACAATGGCTTGAGGACTGCGAACGCCTGTGGAATCCCGTGCTCCGGTGAGTAGTGGGGGTAATGAGGGGCAGTAAGGGGCAGTGAGGGGCATGGAGGGGGTATTGTAGCTGTGGAATCTCATGCTCCAGTGAGTGGTGGGGGCAGTAAGGGGCAGTGAGGGGCAGGAGAGGGTACTGTAGCTGTGGAATCTCATGCTCCAGTGAGTGGTGGGGGCAGTAAGGGGTAGTGAGGGGCTTGGAGGGGGTACTGTAGCTGTGGAATCTCATGCTCCAGTGAGTGGTGGGGGCAGTAAGGGGCAGTGAGGGGCAGGGACAGGGTACTGTAGCTGTGAAATCTCATGCTCCAGTGAGTGGTGGGGGCAGTAAGAGGCAGTGAGGGGCATGGAGAGGGTACTGTAGCTGTGGAATCTAATGCTCCAGTGAGTGGTGGGGGCAGTAAGGGGCAGTGAGGGGCATGGAGAGGGTACTGTAGCAGTGGAATCTCATGCTCCAGTGAGTGGTGGGGGCAGTAAGGGGCAGTGAGGGGCAGGGAGAGGGTACTGTAGCTGTGGAATCTCATGCTCCAGTGAGTGGTGTGGGCAGTGAGGGGCAGGGAGAGGGTACTGTAGCAGTGGAATCTCATGCTCTAGTGAGTGGTGGGGGCAGTAAGGGGCAGTGAGGGGCAGGGAGAGGGTACTGTAGCTGTGGAATCTCATGCTCCAGTGAGTGGTGGGGGCAGTAAGGGGCAGTGAGGGGCAGGGAGGGGGTACTGTAGCAGTGGAATCTCATGCTCCAGTGAGTGGTGGGGGCAGTAAGGGGCAGTGAGGGGCAGGGAGAGGGTACTGTAGCTGTGGAATCTCATGCTCCAGTGAGTGGTGTGGGCAGTGAGGGGCAGGGAGAGGGTACTGTAGCAGTGGAATCTCATGCTCCAGTGAGTGGTGGGGGCAGTAAGGGGCAGTGAGGGGCAGGGAGGGGGTACTGTAGCAGTGGAATCTCATGCTCCAGTGAGTGGTGGGGGCAGTAAGGGGCAGTGAGGGGCAGGGAGAGGGTACTGTAGCTGTGGAATCTCATGCTCCAGTGAGTGGTGGGGGCAGTAAGGGGCAGTGAGGGGCAGGGAGAGGGTACTGTAGCTGTGGAATCTCATGCTCCAGTGAGTGGTGTGGGCAGTGAGGGGCAGGGAGAGGGTACTGTAGCAGTGGAATCTCATGCTCCAGTGAGTGGTGGGGGCAGGGAGGGGGTACTGTAGCAGTGGAATCTCATGCTCCAGTGAGTGGTGGGGGCAGTAAGGGGCAGTGAGGGGCAGGGAGAGGGTACTGTAGCTGTGGAATCTCATGCTCCAGTGAGTGGTGGGGGCAGTAAGGGGTAGTGAGGGGCATGGAGGGGGTACTGTAGCTGTGGAATCTCGTGCTCCAGTAAGTGGTGGGTGCAGTAAGGGGCAGTGAGGGGCAGGGAGAGGGTACTGTAGCTGTGGAATCTCGTGCTCCAGTGAGTGGTGGGGGCAGTAAGAGGCAGTGAGGGGCAGGGAGAGGGTACTGTAGCAGTGGAATCTCATGCTCCAGTGAGTGGTGGGGGCAGTGAGGGGGTACTGTAGCTGTGGAATCTCATGCTCCAGTGAGTGGTGGGGGCAGTAAGAAACGGTTTAGGAGTAAGGTAACAGAAAAGGATGAAATTCGCACCAAAACTGTTTTCTCAGGCTCATTTACATCTCACTTTTACTCTGGAATGTTACTTTTCCAGTTTGATTCACAGTTTAAATTTAAAGGTTTAGTATTCAAGTTCCACTGTTTATTAGACGGTATTTTTCAGGTCTGCCAGACTATAGTACCTTGACACCTCTCTCTCTCTCTCCTCCTGGTAGCATTGCTCTCTGATGACATCAATACTGCAATCACGTGTGCCAAGCGTGTGGTCAGAGATCCTAACGGTATCAGAGCTTGGTAAGAACATATGCTGGTCATCATGTGTCAGACCTGGCTCAATGCTTCATCTGAAACACGCGACATTATGACATTATCAGCTCTTATGAGGCCAAGTCCCTACCAGTGTTCGGCAGTAACAAGTTATTAGTAATAACATTAGTGTAATAATATTACTATTTTCAGTAACAAGTAATATAACAAATTACTATTCAAATTGAAGTAATAATATTATAGTTACTAATCTAAGAAAAAATTTGCTACTTATATTCCTTTATCGTTCTATATAAAAATAACATCATCTTATTTAATAACTTTTAAAACGCGGGTCTGTGTAACAAATTATATTTCTCATGGAGTAATATGTAATGTATTTCGTTACTGTTGGAAGTAGTAATGAATAGCGTGTAGTATATTACTTTTTTAAAGTAACGAGCCCAACTCTGGTCCCTACCCATAATGCTACACTCTGTTGAATACTTCCACCTGTTTGACACCTGTAAAGTTCCTTAAGACTGCCAAAACATTTGAAATACATATCCTTAATATTCAGAACAAAGTTTTACAGGAGTATTTGCAATTTTTACCATTTAATAATAAATAATAATGTCTTGCATTTATATAGCGCCTTTCTCAATGGCCAGCGACTTAAAGCGCTTTACAATGATGAGGGGGAAACTCACTTCTACCACCACCAATTTTCTAAACACAAGGGCCTGATTTACTAAGACCTTTAGTGTGTGCAAAAACTCTTAGCGCACGCAAAAGCAATAATGACCAATGATTGGTATTTGTTTTGCACCAATCATTGGTTGTTAGTTTTGCATGTGCTAAAATCTTTTGCACACACTAAAGGGCTTAGTAAATCAGGCCCTAAGTATGTTTCAACCAAAGTATGTTTTGCGTAGTTAGCATAGGATTTACAGACGTAAAACTTAGGAAAGTAACCACAGTAAAGGCGCTTTAAAATGATTAGAATTTGAAGGCAGTTCCTATAGTTCAATTTTGGGTGATCCTGACTTGAGATAGGCATGCTTAAGTTGCCTTTCCACGCAAGTATGGTGTGGTAATTTTCACACGTTTTGAAAATGCTAGTCCGTGCCATTAACTGTGAAGGATATCATGTGAAATATTCACCTATAAAATATTTACGTCAGAGAATTATGTCAGAGAATTAACATAGTCAATCACTGCTGCCTCTTGTCTTGTAACGGTGTGATGTCACCATGGTAACTGCGTTCTTCCCATCAGGGTGGCCTGGAGGAACCACTGTGAAGGACAAGATGTCCGCCAGTACATCCAGGGCTGTGGGGTGTGAGACAGACTCCCAGAGAGAACGATCTTTTCTCCTTCCTTCTCTTTTTCATTGATCACCCTTTTCTCATTTTACAAACCTGACACACTGATAAATTCTTGCCTTTGATTCCCTTGCTTGTCAGTATGAAATTAATAAAAATATAAAGTTTCTGCAAAAAAAAGACTTGAGACATTTCATTTTTGCCACTGTCCACCTTTTTTGCTTTCATGGGTTTTTACATTTTTTTTTATTTTATGTTTTAAAACAACTTAATTTCTTTGCCATGGCTTAATTTCAGCTCAGATGTGAGAAAAGAGAAGAGCTTAAGAAGTTTCACACCTTGCTTGTATGGCAAACTGGAAACGTGAAAATATCCTTTGCAACACACAATTTAAAGTTTTGGAAATAGGTGTGACTCCCAGAACTAAGTTTCTATTTTGCAAACTGTGCTTTCCAACTATTACATCTGCTACCCTCCTGAAAACGTCTATATAAAAGATTATGTTAAAGTGATCATTCACTTCCTGGAGCTCTTCATAGTACGTCAATTTTAGTGTATGCTCTTGACTGGCCCAGACAGTTTTTGTGCAACAATGCTATTTTTACAGAGGCTGTAAATATGAATAGACTGATTGTATGGTGTTTATTCACAAATACTGTGTATACATAAATATGAGCTTTTAATTTGCTTCTCAGTTCTCAAGTGGCACAAGCCCTTCCGTCCAAAGGGCCAGAGAGGTGTGGCTTAAATGCAGCTCTGGTACCACCATTGACTAGTACCACCTGCATAACCTTTACCCAGCCAACCAAACTGAACTTGAAGCTCCGATTATGTCTGATTGTGAGACAGAAGAGAATTTCAGCTACGTTGCAAAATCTTATCTTAAATGTTTTTACCGATGAGGAGTTGCAACAGAGACTTAGAGGATGAAGAGGCATGCCGACATCCCGTTTGAGGACGACTAGCCACAGTTTCAGTAGATCTGATTGTCTTAACATAGTTAAGTGAAAAGTGGCATGAAGACTGTTTTGTCATTCTGCTCCAGAAAGTTGTACAAGCAGTACAAACCATTAGTTGCATGTGCAGCATTTTGAAAATGCAGGTATATTGACAAATTCAGATTTGAGTTTAATTTGAAAATTTGTTTTGGTCTGCAAAACTTGCAAAACCTGCACAGATTTGTAAAATACTGAGTGTGCATATACAACCCTTGTCAAAAATTATGGAATCACCACACTTAGAGGATGTTCACCCAGCTTCTTTACTTCGTAGCAAATAAACAAATTACGTATATGACAATTTTTGTTTAATAGCTGAACATTCTGGCTTCGTGAAACATACCTCAATCAAATTAAATAAAATTATTTTAATTAATGGCATATTTTTTTCCAGATCAAGTAGAGGAAAAAATTATGGAATCACTCAATGTTCAGGAAAAAATTATGGAATAATCAACAAAATAAATCACAATTAGTACGTTGTTGCTCCTCCTCTGGCTTTTATGACGGCCTAAATTATTTGAGGCATGGACTTCACTAATGAAAAACAAAATTCTCCATCAAGCTGCTTCCAACTTTCTTGAATAACGGTTGACAGATCAGCTTTGCAGGATGGAGCCTTGTCATGGACCAATTGTTTTTAATTTCCACCATAAATTTTCAATCGGATTGAGATTAAGACCTCCCCGCTCCTAGACCTGTCCATCACCGTCGACGGAACCGTGGTGACCGCCTCCCGCTCTGCAAGGAACCTGGGGGTGGTCCTGGATGATCAGCTGGACTTCAAAGAACACATCAGGGCGACGGCACGGTCCTGCAGGTTCCTCCTGTACAACATCAGGAGGATTCGACCGTACCTGACCACCTACTCCACCCAGCTTCTTGTCCAGACCATGGTCACCTCATGCCTGGACTACTGCAACTCCCTTCTCGCAAGCCTACCAGTCTGCGCCATTCTGCCCCTACAACTGGTCCAGAATGCGGCTGCCTGGCTTGTGTTCAACCTCCCGAAGTTTTCGCACGTCACCCCCCTGCTGAGGTCACTCCACTGGCTGCCGGTCGTGGCCAGGATCAGGTTCAAAGTTCTGACCCTGGCCTACACTTAATCCAGCACTACGCTCCTGCTCGACCACTTCGCTCTGCTGCTGCAGGGCGACTTGCACTTCCCCCCCTCCGTGTTAAAGGCTCCCGCTCATCCCGACTGCGGAGCTTTTCCACCCTAGCTCCCCAGTGGTGGAATGAACTCCCCACTCTGCTGCGCTCAGCTGAAACACTGTCTGTTTTTCGGCGTGGTCTGAAAACGCACTTTTTCAGACTCCACCTCGACTAAAATTATACCTATAGGGCCATTATATAGTATTCGCTTCCTGTTTTCTATTTAACTTGTGTTCTTTGGTTATTCTATAGTTCAGAATGCATAGCTGACTGTGTGTACTTCTCATGTTTATTACTAGGGATAGCTCCTACGCTGTGAGAGAGCTGTGCTTTATCGGATTTGCTTTGTAGTCGGGTCAATGACCTTCAATATGCACTTACTGTACGTCGCTTTGGATAAAAGCGTCTGCCAAGTGATTGTAATGTAATGTAATGAGATCCGGACTGTTTGCTGGCCATGTCATTGAGTTGATATGCCTTTCCTGAAGAAAAGCTTTAACACTCTGATCTGTGGCAAAATGCATTATCATCCTGAAAAATGACTTCATCATCACCAAACCTATTTTCTATCGATGGAATGAGAAAAGAGTCCGAATCTTCAATGTACACCTATGCATTGACTGTTCAAGTAATGATTGCCATCATCCCGGCTCTTTTACTTGACATGCAACCCCATATCATAAATAACTGGGGAAATTTGATTGTTTTCTTCAGGCAGTCATCTTTATATGTTTCATTAGAACGGCACCAGACAAAAGTTCCAGCATCATCTCCTTGGCCAATGCAGATTCGTGATTCATCACTGAATATCACTTTCATCCAATCATACACACAGGTATATTGACAAATTCAGATTTGAGTTTGATTTGAAAATTTATTTTGTTTTTTTTGATTTGTCTGTACAGACTTGCAAAACCTGCACAGATTTGTAAAATACTGAGTGTGCATATGTAGCTGGGCTTCACGCGTGAGTCTGCATGCTCCCGACCACACTGCGTTGTGTTCTGGTGCGGAATTGAAACACTGGACAACTCCTTCTTAGCCACGGGTTTATTCTGAGTCAATAAAGAGCAAAGCGGGTCTCTGGTTATCTTCACAACATCTTCAGAAAGCATTCCTCTCTCAGTCAAGTTCAGAACAGACTGACCACACCAGTAATAACAAAGTTTGACAGGTGACAATATATAACACTCCTTATCCTAATATTTCTTATTATATACCATTACCATAATTGCAATTACTTGTATAATATTTTCTTTAGACTGTATATTTACTCCCACTTATATATACTTTTATCACATAAATAATATTTACTAATATCAATATGTATAATTATAATATGCCATGTATATAGTTTATATGTTCATACAGAGAATCATTTTTGTTTCATGTGTCACATCAAACGATTAAATTAATAGTATTGGGTGGCATTCCACTTTAAGTTGCACAAAATAATTGGAATAGTGAAAATTTAAAGGGGAATGCCACCTATATTAGAATATGAAGGCTATTGTAAGCAAATAACAATGTATCATTAACCCAAAATGCATTTGTTATGAAGACAGAGAGAAAGAAAGCAGCATCAAGGGCTAGGGTGCAGAAGCACAGAGAGAAGCTGTACGAGAACCCAACTTTGTTAGAGGAGTACAGAAGGAAGGAGAGAGAGAGGTAGTCTGAGGGAGACTGAAGCAGTTTAGGCATAAATACTTTAAATTAAATAATTTTTAAGGTATAATCAGCCAGTCTTTAAGAGCAATGCTCGTTGGCATCCAGCACAATAGCATGTCAATGTCTTTGGGCTCTATCTTCACGATCTTAGCGCTTGGTCTAAAACGCCCGGCGCAAGTGCATTTAGGGCATGTCCAAGTCCACTTTTCCTAGTTAGACGGCGTGCTATTTGAGCGCTAAGTACGGCACGAGGTGCAAATGGGCTGAACTTAGTCTCTTCATTAATTATAGGTGTGTCTTGGGCGTAACATTCAATAAACCAATAAAAATGTCATATCCCATTTTCCACCTTGGCGGATTGCTTATATGATGGTGAAACAGACATGCTCATGCTTGTGTAATTAAAGCCTGTGAGCAAGGAATAGGGTATATGGATCAATAGTATGATCAATATTATTTGGACTAACCATTATGACGAGTTTTGATGTACACAATAATAATCTTTAACATTAGGGTTCAACACCACGGGTACGGGTTCCAGGTAATTCCCGACAGTGCTGTTATTTTAGGAAATATATGCGGTTTCATTGAGTTAAAAAGCACCTGCAACAAGCTAACATAATAGGCTATGACTTCCGTCTCACCTTAGAAAACGCCAAATTAGCCTGCTTGTTTAACGAATTTCGTTTGATTATACAATGAACATCAATTCCATGTTTTCACAGCAGTCAGATCACAGACAATGCATTTCAGCTAGCGAAATTCAAGCTTCATCCGAAATTTATATTCTCATAATTACATAAATAGTGTTATCTTGGCTTAATTATGACACTAAATACAAAAAAGCTGTCAGGTTGGGAACCCATAAGTTCACGCATACTTACCTTGTTTTATAATGTCCTGCTTATGGAAATATGACCAACTCGTTTTTACTGGTAGCTTAATGCTTTAAAACAAGTAAATTTCCCCAGGATTACAGGGACAACTTGTGTCTATTGCGGGAGAGAACATTTTTATTTTTGGGAAAAATATTCATCCCTATTTCACAATGTAATCTTGATATCTTGTATGAATGCTAGTGTGCGCCCCTGTGTGTAACAGACAGGAGGGTGTACGTGCGTTGTGCACAAGCCTATGTAGACACATGTACATTGCGCTGTTAAAATAACATATAAATAACTGCGACATGACTTTAGACCAGGTTTGTGGTGGTTTTAGCGCAAGCGCATTCTGCTGGCTCAAGATAGCAATACGCCAAAAATGATCCTGGCCACACCTAATTTTAAGACCAACCCGCCCAGTACACTTGCTATGGGCGCAAGATCACTTGGTATTTAAACAACATGAGCGCTGGGCGCTATAATGACCCCTGCGCCGGGTGTAAGAATAAAAAGACACTTTTGGGGTTGTAAGATAGGGCCCTTGGTTTATTACGGAATAGCCCACTTGGCCCACTGGGGGAAATACCAAATCCTTCTCCGTTTTGCTGGTGTTAGCCTACCTAAACTTGCTGATTATATAAGTGTAATGTGTCTAATATGTTTAGAGGTGTATATGAAACAAAGAAATATAGATTTTGTAAGGTAATTTTAAGAGCATTTTTAAGAGCCCTGCTTTTTTAAGTTCCTGGTAGCTTTATCTTATTGTCTAAGCACAAATTCTTAAAGATTGTACATGCTTTATCTTATAGAAGACATCCTATTAAAGAACTACATTGTTTAAATAATTGTAATAAAATAGGGTTTTCTTGTTGTTACGGATTGTAGCAGCAGATTAAATGATGTATGCTATTTGAATGATAAGAAATGAATGAAAGAAATTAATGAAAATAATGAAAACACCTATTTTTATTTAAATTATTTAAAATGTAGGGTCACACTTTACATTACTGTGTTAATTACAATTAATTACATATGTAATTACACTAATCACATTGTAATTAACAATGTATCTAAATGTAACAATGCATAATAATGCATGCTAAGCATGTAATTACAACTTGTAACAGCTGGAAATCTCAGCTGTTACAAGTTATAATTACATGGTTACTATACGTTATTATGCATATTTAGTTACGTTGTTAGTTACAATGCAATTACAGTGTGATTGCCTATGTACTTAATTGTAATTAACACAGAGTAATGTAATGTGTTACCCAATGTAGTTTTTAAATTGGACTATTTAAATTTACCTTAAGAGAGTGCATGTTTAATTTAGAATTTTGGAGCAGGGGCTCAAACTCTACTCATTGAGCTACAGTATCTGACATATTGAACTTTGAAAGTATAAGAATTAGCCCATGCTTAACTGCTTGGTTTCAACTGTATTTCCACAGGTACCTAAAAAGAAAGAAAAATGGATTATTCCAGCCTGTTTCTCTCATGCCACAAAGACAGCATGAAAAACAGAAGCAAAAATGGAGAAAGAATTCAGACAGAAACTATAAGAAGAAAAAATTCCTAAATATGCGCACGCACTTCATGAATGGGGCACAGTGAGTGTAATGGATAGCAAAAGATAAGAGTAGGCATACTGAAGTGTGTAAACTAGTTAATGCTTTTATTCAAAGTAAATTACCTGAATGCTGCTTATTGTTAATGCTCTCCATGTTGTGAAATGAATTGGTTCTCATTACCGAAATAGGCTCTCTCATTTTCCGTAACGACCTTATCATTACCGTAATGCATCATTATTTTGTAAGTATTCTTTTTATGGATATTATACACTGTGAATTAGTAGGCTCAAGTGAAAATATGACAAATTATATGAGTATACATGTAAATATTTCAAATGATAAATAAGTGTACAAATTATCACCTCAAAATGAACTACTCAAAACATGACTCATGTTACGGTAATGAGAAAATTTGTTTAAGTCATATATTTTTAAAATGTTAAAATTGAATATTTTTGGTACCATATTTATCTTTTGACTCTTTAATAAGTAATCCGGTTTTAATATATTATGAAAAATGTATAATTGTTAGTTTTTATGAACTTCTTACTGGTGTTACGGTAATGAGATTTTTTTTTGCAGTTGCCATGTAAAATGCTTAAAAATACAAAATAAATTAATATTACAAAAGACCAAATTATCATTACAAACAAAGTAAGACCCTAATTTCCGGGAAAGGTTTCGTGAGAATGACCCATATGTGTGTCTAACATGTTATCTAAGCTAGGGCCTAATATGAGGGCATGTTGGAGGTGAAAGGTTATTTCTGTCGTGGCTACTTGATAAGTAGTTTTTGCAAGTTAAAACTGCGCTGTTTGTACTGCAAATTGTTGTGTTGTTAGGCTATATGCTGTGGTTATTTTTCTTTTCTTTTTTTCTTCACATAATTACTAATACTAAAACATAATTAAAGATAATACTTAATAGTTGAGAAATGTTCATCCAAAGTGTTGTTGACCATAACTGTGGTCCATGTTCTTTGTCTAAATATACTATAGTTGAGCATAATAAAGAGTTTGAAAGAAATTACTGTTCCATATTGGTCTTTTGTTGTGCAACCATTTTTGTCTCTTTTTCTGTAGTCAGAATTTGCATAATCCTGATTGCTTAATGGCAGAGCTGTGTGTGTGCACACACATGCGTGTGCATGTATGCACGTGTGTGTGTGTGTGTGTGTGTCCTGACAATTGTCCTGACATTGTGTTGTGCAGTTTCTATGTCTCTATGAACCCTCAAGTACAGTTTCTATTAAGCTAAGGGATACAGTGACACTTGATGTACAAAGTAGTTTTGGCCAGTGAAAGATACTACTAATCTACCGAACTAATAGTATACGTTATTATGCATATTTAGTTACGTTGTTAGTTACAATGCAATTACAGTGTGATTGCCTATGTACTTAATTGTAATTAACACAGAGTAATGTAATGTGTTACCCAATGTAGTTTTTAAATTGGACTATTTAAATTTACCTTAAGAGAGTGCATGTTTAATTTAGAATTTTGGAGCAGGGGCTCAAACTCTACTCATTGAGCTACAGTATCTGACATATTGAACTTTGAAAGTATAAGAATTAGCCCATGCTTAACTGCTTGGTTTCAACTGTATTTCCACAGGTACCTAAAAAGAAAGAAAAATGGATTATTCCAGCCTGTTTCTCTCATGCCACAAAGACAGCATGAAAAACAGAAGCAAAAATGGAGAAAGAATTCAGACAGATACTATAAGAAGAAAAAATTCTAAATATGTGCACGCGCTTCATGAATGGGGCCCAGTGAGTGTAATGGATAGCAGAAGATAAGAGTAGGCATACTGAAGCGTGTAAACTAGTTAATGCTTTTATTCAAAGTAAATTACCTGAATGCTGCTTATTGTTAATGCTCTCCATGTTGTGAAATGAACTGGTTCTCATTACCGAAATAGGCTTTCTCATTTTCCGTAACGACCTTATCATTACCGTAATGCATCATTGTTTTGTAAGTATTCTTTTTATGGATATTATACACTGTGAATTAGTAAGCTCAAGTGAAAATATGACAAATTATATGAGTAGACATGTAAATATTTCAAATGATAAATAAGTGTACAAATTATCACCTCAAAATGAACTACTCAAAACATGACTCATGTTACGGTAATGAGAAAATTTGTTTAATTCATATATTTTTTAAATGTTAAAATTTAATATTTTTGGTACCATATTTATCTTTTGACTCTTTAATAAGTAATCCGGTTTTAATATATTATGAAAAATGTATAATTGTTAGTTTTTATGAACTTCTTACTGGTGTTACGGTAATGAGATTTTTTTTGCAGTTGCCATGTAAAATGTTTAAAAATACAAAATAAATTAATATTACAAAAGACCAAATTATCATTACAAACAAAGTAAGACCCTAATTTCCGGGAAAGGTTTCGTGAGAATGACCCATATGTGTGTCTAACATGTTATCTAAGCTAGGGCCTAATATGAGGGCATGTTGGAGGTGAAAGGTTATTTCTGTCGTGGCTACTTGATAAGTAGTTTTTGCAAGTTAAAACTGCACTGTTTGTACTGCAAATTGTTGTGTTGTTAGGCTATATGCTGTGGTTATTTTTCTTTTCTTTTTTTCTTCACATAATTACTAATACTAAAACATAATTAAAGATAATACTTAATAGTTGAGAAATGTTCATCCAAAGTGTTGTTGACCATAACTGTGGTCCATGTTCTTTGTCTAAATATACTATAGTTGAGCATAATAAAGAGTTTGAAAGAAATTACTGTTCCATATTGGTCTTTTGTTGTGCAACCATTTTTGTCTCTTTTTCTGTAGTCAGAATTTGCATAATCCTGATTGCTTAATGGCAGAGCTGTGTGTGTGCACACACATGCGTGTGCATGTATGCACGTGTGTGTGTGTGTGTGTGTGTCCTGACAATTGTCCTGACATTGTGTTGTGCAGTTTCTATGTCTCTATGAACCCTCAAGTACAGTTTCTATTAAGCTAAGGTATACAGTGACACTTGATGTACAAAGCAGTTTTGGCCAGTGAAAGATACTACTAATCTACCGAACTAATAGTATACGTTATTATGCATATTTAGTTACGTTGTTAGTTACAATGCAATTACAGTGTGATTGCCTATGTACTTAATTGTAATTAACACAGAGTAATGTAATGTGTTACCCAATGTAGTTTTTAAATTGGACTATTTAAATTTACCTTAAGAGAGTGCATGTTTAATTTAGAATTTTGGAGCAGGGGCTCAAACTCTACTCATTGAGCTACAGTATCTGACATATTGAACTTTGAAAGTATAAGAATTAGCCCATGCTTAACTGCTTGGTTTCAACTGTATTTCCACAGGTACCTAAAAAGAAAGAAAAATGGATTATTCCAGCCTGTTTCTCTCATGCCACAAAGACAGCATGAAAAACAGAAGCAAAAATGGAGAAAGAATTCAGACAGATACTATAAGAAGAAAAAATTCCTAAATATGCGCACGCGCTTCATGAATGGGGCACAGTGAGTGTAACGGATAGCAAAAGATAAGAGTAGGCATACTGAAGTGTGTAAACTAGTTAATGCTTTTATTCAAAGTAAATTACCTGAATGCTGCTTATTGTTAATGCTCTCCATGTTGTGAAATGAATTGGTTCTCATTACCGAAATAGGCTTTCTCATTTTCCGTAACGACCTTATCATTACCGTAATGCATCATTATTTTGTAAGTATTCTTTTTATGGATATTATACACTGTGAATTAGTAAGCTCAAGTGAAAATATGACAAATTATATGAGTAGACATGTAAATATTTCAAATGATAAATAAGTGTACAAATTATCACCTCAAAATGAACTACTCAAAACATGACTCATGTTACGGTAATGAGAAAATTTGTTTAATTCATATATTTTTTAAATGTTAAAATTTAATATTTTTGGTACCATATTTATCTTTTGACTCTTTAATAAGTAATCCGGTTTTAATATATTATGAAAAATGTATAATTGTTAGTTTTTATGAACTTCTTACTGGTGTTACGGTAATGAGATTTTTTTTTGCAGTTGCCATGTAAAATGCTTAAAAATACAAAATAAATTAATATTACAAAAGACCAAATTATCATTACAAACAAAGTAAGACCCTAATTTCCGGGAAAGGTTTCGTGAGAATGACCCATATGTGTGTCTAACATGTTATCTAAGCTAGGGCCTAATATGAGGGCATGTTGGAGGTGAAAGGTTATTTCTGTCGTGACTACTTGATAAGTAGTTTTTGCAAGTTAAAACTGCACTGTTTGTACTGCAAATTGTTGTGTTGTTAGGCTATATGCTGTGGTTGTTTTTCTTTTCTTTTTTTCTTCACATAATTACTAATACTAAAACATAATTAAAGATAATACTTAATAGTTGAGAAATGTTCATCCAAAGTGTTGTTGACCATAACTGTGGTCCATGTTCTTTGTCTAAATATACTATAGTTGAGCATAATAAAGAGTTTGAAAGAAATTACTGTTCCATATTGGTCTTTTGTTGTGCAACCATTTTTGTCTCTTTTTCTGTAGTCAGAATCTGCATAATCCTGATTGCTTAATGGCAGAGCTGTGTGTGTGCACACACATGCGTGTGCTTGTATGCACGTGTGTGTGTGTGTGTGTGTCCTGACAATTGTCCTGACATTGTGTTGTGCAGTTTCTATGTCTCTATGAACCCTCAAGTACAGTTTCTATTAAGCTAAGGGATACAGTGACACTTGATGTACAAAGTAGTTTTGGCCAGTGAAAGATACTACTAATCTACCGAACTAATAGTATACGTTATGATGCATATTTAGTTACGTTGTTAGTTACAATGCAATTACAGTGTGATTGCCTATGTACTTAATTGTAATTAACACAGAGTAATGTAATGTGTTACCCAATGTAGTTTTTAAATTGGACTATTTAAATTGACCTTAAGAGAGTGCATGTTTAATTTAGAATTTTGGAGCAGGGGCTCAAACTCTACTCATTGAGCTACAGTATCTGACATATTGAACTTTGAAAGTATAAGAATTAGCCCATGCTTAACTGCTTGGTTTCAACTGTATTTCCACAGGTACCTAAAAAGAAAGAAAAATGGATTATTCCAGCCTGTTTCTCTCATGCCACAAAGACAGCATGAAAAACAGAAGCAAAAATGGAGAAAGAATTCAGACAGAAACTATAAGAAGAAAAAATTCTAAATATGCGCACGCGCTTCATGAATGGGGCACAGTGAGTGTAATGGATAGCAAAAGATAAGAGTAGGCATACTGAAGTGTGTAAACTAGTTAATGCTTTTATTCAAAGTAAATTACCTGAATGCTGCTTATTGTTAATGCTCTCCATGTTGTGAAATGAATTGGTTCTCATTACCGAAATAGGCTTTCTCATTTTCCGTAACGACCTTATCATTACCGTAATGCATCATTATTTTGTAAGTATTCTTTTTATGGATATTATACACTGTGAATTAGTAAGCTCAAGTGAAAATATGACAAATTATATGAGTATACATGTAAATATTTCAAATGATAAATAAGTGTACAAATTATCACCTCAAAATGAACTACTCAAAACATGACTCATGTTACGGTAATGAGAAAATTTGTTTAAGTCATATATTTTTAAAATGTTAAAATTGAATATTTTTGGTATCATATTTATCTTTTGACTCTTTAATAAGTAATCCGGTTTTAATATATTATGAAAAATGTACAATTGTTAGTTTTTATGAACTTCTTACTGGTGTTACGGTAATGAGATTTTTTTTGCAGTTGCCATGTAAAATGCTTAAAAATACAAAATAAATTAATATTACAAAAGACCAAATTATCATTACAAACAAAGTAAGACCCTACTCTAAGTGTTTCCAACAGAAAATGGCTTGTCAGTAGCTTTTGAAAATTTCCGGGGAAGGTTTCGTGAGAATGACCCATATGTGTGTCTAACATGTTATCTAAGCTATGGCCTAATATGAGGGCATGTTGGAGGTGAAAGATTATTTCTGTCATGGCTACTTGATAAGTAGTTTTTGCAAGTTAAAACTGCGCTGTTTGTACTGCAAATTGTTGTGTAGGCTATATGCTGTGGTTGTACTAATACTAAAACATAATTAAAGATAATGCTTAATAGTTGAGATATGTTCATACAAAGTGTTGTTGACCATAACTGTGGTCCATGTTCTTTGTCTAAATATACTATAATTGAGCATAATAAAGAGTTTGAAAGAAATTACTGTTCCATATTGGTCTTTTGTTGTGCAACCATTTTTGTCTCTTTTTCTGTAGTCAGAATTTGCATAATCCTGATTGCTTAATGGCAGAGCTGTGTGTGTGCACACGTGTGCATGTATGCACGTGTGTGTGTGTGTGTCCTGACATTTGTGTGTAAATTAAGCTAAGGAATACAGTGACACTTGATGTACAAAGTAGTTTTGGCCAGTGAAAGATACTACTAATCTACTGAACTAATAGTATTTTTTTAAATGAATTTTGAGTCAGTATGATTCATCCTAGAATGCATATAAATAACAATTACGCCAAGGAGGGGGCACCACAGGTCATAGGGGTCTAATTTTAATATTTGGGAAGTTTAATTTAGCTTAATTGTTAAAATGTGTAATTGTACAGATGAAGACATCCATTTTGGTTGGTTATTACATAATGCACCATATTATTACATTTTCATCATAAAAGGAGTGCAACTCCCGCATTTTGTAATAGCCACCACAATATGTAATAATTTATTACAAAATGTGGGTACATTTATTACATATTACGTTCAGGCTGTTTATTACAAAATGCGGTGTTATTACATAATGAAGTGAAAATGTATTACATTTTGTTGAGTTATTACATAATGCGGTGTTATTACATAATGAGTTGTTACAAGGCTATTTAAGCGACCGTGGAAGGCAGGGTCATGTTCAGAATCATCTGTCATTTCAGAATGAGGGCTCTCGTGTTTCTCCTGCTTGTGGCCGCTGCGAGCGCTAAAACGTTTTCCCGGTGCGAGCTGGCGCGGACACTCAAGTACGCCGGAATGGACGGCTACTATGGGATCTCTCTAGCAGACTGTAAGTACTGACTAATCCGACAGTGCGTCTTCCTGGAGTTTGTACCTGTATGTCTGTTCGGGGGCGGTTGTAATGAAAGGTGTAGTGAAAGAGTAAGGGTAAGCAATGAAATACGATTTAGGGTTTAAAGTAAGTTTTGGTGTTATTTTTGAGGATGATCAAATAAATTAGATTAATGTGCAGTCATTTGTTGTCATTTTGCTGTCATCAATGACTATTGTTTATCCTTGTGAATAATAGCCTACCGTCATAAATTCTGTTCAATCTGTAAAACTGCATTTAAAAAAAAAAGATTTTAGTCCACTTCTTAAGATGATGCTTATGACGCTTTTATTGTATTCACAGTTTTTGCTCTTAGAATTTTTTTCATCTTTGGCACCGACTGCAAGCCATGAGTTGAGAGAGGGGAGGGTCTGCATTACGAGCTGCACAAATGGCTCCATGTCACAGAGGCATGAATATCACTTTTTGTGGTTTTTGCTCATCCCAGGGGTCTGCTTGTCCAAGTGGGAGTCCGACTACAACACTCGTGCCACTAACCGCAACACTGACGGGTCAACGGACTACGGCATTTTCCAGATCAACAGCCGCTATTGGTGTAGCAATGGCACACCCACTTCGAACGCCTGTGGAATCCCGTGCTCCGGTGAGTAGTGGGGGTAATGAGGGGCAGTGAGGGGCAGTGAGGGGGTGCTGTAGCTGTGGAATCTCGTGCTCCAGTGAGTGGTGGGGGCAGTGAGGGGCATGGAGGGGGTACTGTAGCTGTGAAATGTCATGCTCCAGTGAGTGGTGGGGGCAGTAAGGGGCAGTGAGGGGCATAGAGGGGGTACTGTAGCTGTGGAATCTCATGCTCCAGTGAGTGGTGGGGGCAGTAAGAAATGGTTTACGAGAAAAGGATGAAATTCGCACCAAAACTGTTTTCTCAGGCTCATTTACATCTCACTTTTACTCTGGAATGTTACTTTTCCAGTTTGATTCACAGTTTAAATTTAAAGGTTTAGTATTCAAGTTCCATTGTTTATTAGACGGTATTTTTCAGGTCTGCCAGACTATAGTGTCATCGGTTCCTTTTTTCCCTGTATTGTACCTTGACACCTCTTTCTTTCTCTCTCTCTCCTCCTGGTAGCATTGCTCTCTGATGACATCAGTACTGCAATTGCGTGTGCTAAGCGTGTGGTCAGAGATCCTAACGGTATCAGAGCTTGGTAAGAACATGTGCTGGACATCATGTGTCAGACCTGGCTCAATTCTTCATCTGAAACACGCTACATTATGACATTATCAGCTCTTATGAGGCCAAGTCCCTACCAGTGTTGGGAAGTAACAAGTTATTAGTAATAACATTACTGTAATAATATTACTATTTTCAGTAACGAGTAATATAACAAATTACTATTCAAATTTAAGTAATAATATTATAATTACTAATCTAAAAAAAAAAGTGTTACTTATATTACTTTATCGTTCTATATAACAATAACATCATCTTATTTAATAACTTTTAAAATGCGGGTCTGTTATTGTGATTTGCTTGTGTGGGTATGCCTATAACGTTGGCATTGTTTAAGCTATAAATTGTAAAGTCGCCTCTAATTCAGCCCTGTTCTTAAATGCTGTGTTACTGCGTTTAGAAGATATAGAAGATATCCCATTGATTACGGATGTAAGGCAAAAGTAATATAAAAGTAGTGTAACAAATTATATTTCTCATGGAGTAATATGTAATGTATTTAGTTACTGTTGGAAGTAGTAATGAAGAGTGTGTAGTATATTACTTTTTTAAAGTAACAAGCCCAACTCTGGTCCCTACCCATAATGGGTTTTTTTTTTTTGTATAATTGTTTTTATGAGTTTTTATACACATATACACATACAGTGTCCAGACAAATAACTGTATTACTTTCTAACCACTAATATTTTAAGTTAAACCATTTCCTATTCAAGCTTGAGTAGACAGAGATAACAAAACAAAAAGTAATAGGACTATTTCCAATGTCTTGCATTCAATTAATTATTACTTTGGTCGTTTCATAATGTTTTGCACACACTAAAGGGCTTAGTAAATCAGGCCTAAATACGTTTCAACCAAAGTATGTTTTGCGTAGTTAGCATGGGCTTTACAGACGTAAAACTTAGGAAAGTAACCACAGTAAAGGTGCTTTAAAATGATTAGAATTTGAAGGCAGTTCCTATAGTTCAATTTTGGGTGATCCTGACTTGAGATAGGCATGCTTAAGTTGCCCTTCCACGCAAGTATAGTATGGTAATTTTCACACGGTTTGAAAATGCTAGTCCGTGCCATTAACTGTGAAGGATATCATGTGAAATATTCACCTATAAAATATTTACAATTATGTCAGAGAATTAACATAGTCAATTACTGCTGCCTCTTGTCTTGTAACGGTGTGATGTCACCATGGTAACTGCGTTCTTCCCATCAGGGTGGCCTGGAGGAACCACTGTGAAGGACAAAATCTCTGGCAGTACATCCAGGGCTGTGGGGTGTGAGACAGACGCCCAGAGAGAACAATCTTTTCTCCTTCCCTCTCTCTTTCGTTAATCACTCTTTTCTCGGTTTACAAACCTGACACACTGATAAATTATTGTCATTGATTCCCTTGCTTGTTAGTATAAAAATAATAAAAATATAAAGTTTCTGCAAAAAAAAGACTTGAAGAGACATTTCATTTTTGCCACTGTCCACCTTTTTTGCTTTCATGGGTTTAAAAAAAAAAAAAAAAATTTATTTTATTTTTTAAAACAACTTCATTTCCTTGGCATGGCTTAATTTTGGCTCAGATGTGAGAAAAGAGAAGAGTTTAAGAAGTTTCACACCTTGCTTGTGTGGCAAACTGAAAACGTGAAAATGCCCTTTGCAACACACAATTTAAAGTTTTGGAAATAGGTGTGACTCCCAGATCTAAGTTTCTATTTTGCAAACTGTGCTTTCCAACTATTACATCTGCTGCCCTCCTGAAAACATCTATATAAAAGATTATGTTAAAGTGATCATTCACTTCCTGGAGCTCTTCATAGTACGTCAATTTTAGTCTATGCGCTTGACTGGCCCAGACAGTTTTTGTACAACAACGCTATTTTTACAGAGGCTGTAAATATGAACATTGACTCATTGTATGGTGTTTATTCACAAATACTGTGTATACATAAATATGAGCTTTTAATTTGCTTCTCAGTTCTCAAGTGGCACAAGCCCTTCCGCCCAAAGGGCCAGAGAGGTGTGGCTTAAATGCAGCTCTGGTACCACCATTGACTAGTACCACCTGCATAACCTTTAGCCAGCCAACCAAACTGAACTTGAAGCTCCGATTATGTCTGATTGTGAGACAGAAGAGAATTTCAGCTACGTTGCAAAATCTTATCTTAATTTTTTTTTTTTTACCGATGAGGAGTTGCAACAAAGACTTAGAGGATGAAGAGGCATGCCGACATCCCGTTTGAGGACGACTAGCCACAGTTTCAGTAGATCTGATTGTGTTAACGTAGTTGGTGAAAGTGGCATGAAGACTGTTTTGTCATTCTGCTCCAGAAAGTTGGACTTGCACAAGCAGTACAAACCATTTGTATCTCCATTAGTTGCATGTGCAGCATTTTGAAAATGCAGGTATATTGACAAATTCAGATTTGAAAATGCTAGTCCGTGCCATTAACTGTGAAGGATATCATGTGAAATATTCACCTATAAAATATTTACGTCAGAGAATTATGTCAGAGAATTAACATAGTCAATCACTGCTGCCTCTTGTCTTGTAACGGTGTGATGTCACCATGGTAAATGCCTTCTTCCCATCAGGGTGGCCTGGAAGAGGCACTGTGATGGAAAAAATGTCTGCCAGTACATCCAGGGCTGTGGGGTGTGAGACAGACGCCCAGAGAGAACGATATTTTCTCCTTCCCTCTCTCTTTCGTTGATCACTCTTTTCTCGGTTTACAAACCTGACACACTGATAAATTATTTCCTTTGATTCCCTTGCTTGTCAGTATAAAATTAATAAAAATATAAAGTTTCTGCAAAAAAAGACTTGGAGACATTTCATTTTTGCCACTGTCCACCTTTTTTGCTTTCATGGGTTTTTAAAAAATTTTTTTTTATTATTTTATTTTTTAAAACAACTTCATTTACTTGGCATGGCTTAATTTTGGCTCAGATGTGAGAAAAGAGAAGAGTTTAAGAACTTTCATACCTTGCTTGTATGGCAAACTGAAAACGTGAAAACGGCCTTTGCAACAAACAATTCTAAGTTTTGGAAATAGGTGTGACTCCCAGAACTAAGTTTCTATTTTGCAAACTGTGCTTTCCAACTATTACATCTGCTGCCCTCCTGAAAACGTCTATATAACAGATTATGCTAAAGTGATCATTCACTTTCTGGAGCTCTTCATAGTCAATTTTAGTGTACGCTCTTGACTGGCCCAGACAGTTTTTGTGCACAATGACAGATATTTCTCCAAAACTGCTTGGCCAACAACGCTATAGAGGCTGTAAATATGAACAGACTTCATTGTATGGTGTTTATTCACAAATACTGTTTATACATAAATATCAGCTTTTAATTTGTTCTCAATTCTCAAGTGGCACAAGCCCTTCCGTCCAAAGGGCCAGAGAGGTGTGGCTTAAATGCAGCTCTGGCCTAAGAGTGACTAGTACCACTTGCATAACCTTTACCCAGCCAACCAAACTGAACTTGAAGCTCCGATTATGTCTGATTGTGAGAAGAGAATTTCAGCCACGTTGCAAAATCTTATCTTAAAATTATTTTTTTCCGATGAGGAGCTGCAACAGAGACTTAGAGGACGCAGAGGCACGCCGACATCCCGTTGAAGGACGACTAGCCACAGTTTCAGTAGATCTGATTGTCTTAACATAGTTGGTGTAAGTGGCATGAAGACCGTTTTGTCATTCTGCTCCAGAAAGTTGGACTTGTACAAGCAGTACAAACCATTTTTACACTGCCCGGCCAAAAGAAAAAAGTCACACACTGTAATATTTTGTTGGCCTTTAGCTTGGATTACGGCGCGCATTCGTCGTGGCATTGTTTCGACAACCTTATACAACGTCCCAACATTTATTTCCGTCCAGACTTGCATTCATTTTTGGCCGAGATCTTGTATTGACGACGGGAGAGTCAAACCACTCCGTGAAGTCTTCTCCAGCACATCCCAAAGACTTTCAATGGGGTTAAGGTCAGGACTCTGGTGGCCAATTCATGTGTGAAAATGATTCCTCATGCTCCCTGAACCACTCTTTCACAATTTGAGCCCGATTAATCTTGGAATTGTCGTCCTGGAATATGCCCATTGATGGGATAACCTGGTCATTCAGTACATTCAGGTACTCAGCTGACTTCATTTTATTGCTGCATAACGTTGCTGAGCCTAGACCTGACCAATTGAAGTAACCCCAGATCATAACACTGCCTCCAGAGGCTTGTACAGTGGGCACTATGCATGACTGGTGCAACTGCGACTTTTTTTTTGGCCAGGCAGTGTATCTCCATAAGTTGCATGTACAGCATTTTGAAAATGCAGGTATATTCATATGCGTTTGATTTGCTAAATTTGCTTTGTTTTTTTAGATTTGGCTGTACAGACTTGCAAAACCTGCACAGATTTGTAAAATACTGAGTGTGCATATACAACCCCTGGCAAAAATTATGGAATCACCACACTTAGAGGATGTTCACCAGCTTTTTTACTTTGTAGCAAATAAACAAATCACACATATGACACAAAACTATTTTTGTTTAATAGCTGAACATTCTGGTTTCGCGAAACATACCTCAATCAAATTAAATTAAATTATTTTAATTAATGAAATATTTTTTTCCAGATCAAGTAGAGGAAAAAATTATGGAATCACTCAATGTTCAGGAAAAAATTATGGAATCATCAACCAAAAAAAATCACAATTAGTACTTTGTTGCTCCTCCTCAGGCTTTTATGATGGCCTAAATTATTTGAGGCATGGACTTCACTATTGAAAAACAATATTCTCCATCAAGCTGGTTCCAACTTTCTCGCGGTTGACAG
This sequence comes from Synaphobranchus kaupii, assembly GCA_029718625.1. Taxonomy (NCBI): domain Eukaryota; kingdom Metazoa; phylum Chordata; class Actinopteri; order Anguilliformes; family Synaphobranchidae; genus Synaphobranchus; species Synaphobranchus kaupii. Next base: position 8,440,304 of record CM056392.1, read on the forward strand.
ATCAGCTTTGCAGGATGGAGCCATGTCATGGACCAATTCGTATTTACCTTTTAGGGTCGTTTTAACGCACTTGTTCCTAGTTAGAAAATGCACTATGTACGTCGCTCTGGATAAGAGCGTCTGCCAAATGACTATAATGTAATGTAATGTAATGTCATTTTTTTTTTAATTTCCACCATCATTTTCAATCGGATTTAGATCCGGACTGTTTGCTGACCATGTCATTGAGTTGCTATGCCTTTCCTGAAGAAAAGCTTTAACAGTCTTTGCTCTGTGGCAAGATGCATTATCATCCTGAAAAATGACTTCATCATCACCAAACCTATTTTCTATCAATGGAATGAGAAAAGTGTTCAAAATTTCAATGTACACCTGTGCATTGACCGTTGAGGTAATGATTGCCATCTCCCCTGGTCCTTTACCTGACATGCAACCCCATATCATAAATGACTGGGGAAATTTGATTGTTTTCTTCAGGCAGTCATCTTTATATGTTTCATTAGAATGGCACCAGACAAAAGTTCCAGCATCATCTCCTTGGCCAATGCAGATTCGTGATTCATCACTGAATATCACTTTCATCCAATCATCCACACTCCATGATTGCTTCTCTTTAGCCCACTGTAACCTTGTTTTCTTCTGTTTAGGTGCTAGTGCTGGTTTTTGTTTGGCTTTTCCTTATGTAAATCCCATTTCATTCAGACGATTTCTTACAGTTCTGTCACAAACATTTACTCTTGTTTTCACCCATTTGTTTTGTTGTGCATTTTCTATTTTCAAGGCATATTGCTTTGAGTTTTCCTGATGCTGTGATGTCTTCCTTGGTCTACCCATATGTTCTCCTTTTAACCTTCATATTTTGTTTAGCTTGCACCAAATTTTAGACACAGCTGACTAGGAACAACCAACATTTTTTGCCACATTCCGTGTTGGATTTCCTTCTTGAAGGAGTTTTATAATCCTTTCCATTGTTTCAATTGACAACTCCCTTGTTGGGGCCATGTTTCCTTTCAATTAGCCAAGTCCAACAGATCGTTAAGGTCTAAGTGTGATGGCATGATTTTGTAGAATTCATTTGGTAAATTGAAACTGACCTAAGTTAAAAAGCATAATTATATGCATTGAGTTCATTATTTACTGTTAAAAAGGAAGTCCTTATTTACAGCTAAAAGAATACATTGTCTACGGTTAAAAATGTAATTTAATTTATCCTGTTTAAGAAACCCCCCATGGGACAGGGAGTAACCAATCACCATACAATGTCCCAACCGCGCCGTTCATACTGTGGTGTTGTAACGAATGGGAAAGGACTAAGGACATGTGCATCTTGTAAGCGAGACACCTATTGTTCTAAAATCTGCCAAACTGAACACTGGACTGAGCATAGAAAGCAGTGTAACCACCACTCATGCACAAAAACAGATGCCGCACGTAGTAAGAAAAACAAAAATCCTTACCTGGTCGATTTGGTTGGGAAACAGTGTCTCATTGAGTGTTATATGCAAGGTCATAGGACATGCCTCATAAAGGGTGGATAGAGGTCACTTTTGGACTAGCTACAGAGGAAACCTGTGCCAAAGAACTGGTTATTCCCATGCTAGTAATGGAAGGTAGATATCTCCCATACCCTCTAATAGGTTATAATTGTAATGGGGCGTGACGTGTGAGGAAGGAGGAGCCAAACGCAGCAAGGGGATTCATTAAGCCCTAAGGCCACTAAGGCGGGATACCCGCAGATAAGGGAGGAGACAAGACCACGAACAACGAACACCATTACAGACGCTACTAACCGGCTCACTGTCACACGCCAAGTAGAGCGCAAGGACAGGAGTCTGAATAGCCATAAATAATATGCGCCCTGTCTCGGTAACGAGACAACAAGAACGGACGAGTAGCGTAAACGCACAAACATAAAACACAGTAAACAGACACTGCAAAATAATAAGATAGTAACAGTGGAGGCGAAAGGAACAGATCCAACGTTCCCAGTCTACTCCCAAACTCGCGGTCACACACAAACGTGTCCACAACATCGCCCAATCCTCCCTATAGGAAGACATGCGCCAAAAGACGAAACAGAACAGCAGTTCCGAACAAAATCGTCAAAAACTCCATGAAAGGAGAATGGCACCGAAAGGAACGAACAGGACAGGCAGCACCGGACATTTACCGGCTAGACCAACGCGAGATTAATTGAAAATAAACACCCTGCCTCTCTATGATGAGGAATATATTAATGAGGCGAACAGGAACAGAGATTTAACGTTCCATGGCGATATAGGCTCGCAGTCCAATGAAGAAAACAAAGGGGTAAACACCCGATCTCCCAGGAGAGAGAAACATTTTACAGGTGAGCCGACGGAGCACCGTCGTCCCATAACTTTACTATCCATAGACAAACGCAAGCTTAAATTGGAACAACCGCCCTAGCCTCTCAGTAAAAGAATGTAACAAAGCGAAGGAACAGAGAGCTAAAGTTACCATGCTACGCGCAGTCACACAAACATGTCCACAACCTCGCCCAAACTCCACACAAGGAGAAACACACCCGGAAAACGAACAGAACAATAGTTCCGAAACAAAATCGTCCCGTAGGTAAAAAGGACGGAGGACAGCTGCAACAAAGACCAACGCAAAATAGCACAGCAGCCTCTCAATATAAATAAAAACCCTGACTCACAACAAAGGAGCGTAGTCCATGAGAAGGAGACAAAAACAGGGAACAAACGTACCGAAGCTACCAACTGGCTCACCGTAACCCGGAAATGAGTAGAAGCTAAAACGCCAGGTCTCAGTAAGAAAACCAATCAACAGGCGAAAATGGACCAGAGAAACTGCTACTCTATACTTCTACGAGATAAGAAACTAAGTAGAAGGGAAACGCCTGATCTCCCTATGGGAAGACATGTGCCGAAGGGCGAGCAGAACTACTGTTCCGAACAGAATCGCCCAAAACTCCATACACGGAGAAAAAGCACCAAAAGGCGAAATAGAGCAGAGATTTACGGTCCCAAACTTCTACGAGATAACTAACTACCAAGCCAGCAAGAAATAAGCCCTGCCTCAACAAAGAGACGTTAAAAATAGGCGAGTAGCCAAAATGGTACGAGAACTCACAGCCAACAATAACACCACAGTACAAACAATGAACAATTAATGTCGAAGCCCCGAACGAAGGAAACGGTAGGCTTATATATCTCTCCGGCCACTACGCACAGGTGAAAATGCTTAACAGAAGCTCCGCCAACTCGGCAGGGCGGAGCAAGCATCTACCAAAAGGACAGCGCCCTCGCGTGGCCACAGAGGAAAACGACCGCATAGCAAAACAGGGTTCAAAACCATGACAATAATGGCATTGAGCGAATAGTAAAAACATGTTGTGCAACAGTCAGGTCAGGTACAACCAGAAAGGGACAACTACATGATATGGTAAAGACGGCTTTTCCTAGCTTAAGGGAGAACAATGTTGAAACATTTATCGCGCTAGTGAGTGTTGAACACTCACATGACTATTTTGTAAGAACAACAAAAGGGGATGTAAAGTGCTTGAGTTTTGCGAGTCCCTTGTCAGATTAAAGGGGGGCACTGCACCCATTATTGTTCTTGATGTTCAGAACCCCACAGATCATGACACAATGTTGAGTGGTAGAATTGTAGTTGGCACATTACAACAAGCGCAGGCTGTATATCCCGCTATTGTCCTGCAGGAGTCCAAAAAACACCCACAGATGTTAGTGAGTCAAGTTTAAACAGACAGTGAGCTTGCTACTAAAAATGAATGGGACCCAGCTATTGACCTGAGCCACCTCAATGAACTTGAAAGGGAAACAGTGCACCAGATGTTACGAGAGGAATGTGCTTCCTTTTCCAAGTCAGATAACGACATAGGGTGCATAGAGAATTTAAGGTTAAGCATCTCATTGAAAGATACCGACCCTGTAGCACGCACTTATCTATCTGTGCCCAAACCGCTCTATAACGACATGAAAGATTACCTCCACGATCTTATCGCACAGGGATGGGTAGAGAGATCCAATTCACCCTATGCCTCACCTGTTGTTTGCGTAAGAAGAAAAGACGGCAGTTTAAGACTTTGTATAGACTACAGAGAATTGAACAAAAAGACCCACCCTGACCGCCAACCAATCCCTCGAGTGCAAGACATTCTTGATAATCTGGGAGGCCACTCATGGTTCTCACTATTAGATCAGGGCAAGGCCTACCATCAGGGGTTTATGGACAAGGACAGTAGGCCTTGTAACTCCATGGGGTTTATATGAATGGATCCGGATTCCATTCGGATGAACTCACTAACTGCCATGGAATTCTGGAACACTGGGCACTCAGACTGCCAAGCCAATATGGCCGCCCAACATTCTAAATGATTAAACTGACATGACAAATGTTTAAAACTTGTACATGGACCTTGTTTTAGCTTTAGACCTTTATTTTTATTAGGAATTAGTTGATTAGTAGACATTAGTAAATGTGTTGCCACTCCTTGGCCCTCATAGCTACACATACAACACAGTCAACATCATCACAGAAATGCCAGTAATAAGGTTTTTTGTGAAGGACAACTATTGACAACATCAAGACCAATAACAATGTAAACAGTTAAATTCATTATTTAATGTAAAATTTATGCCATTCAATTAAACATGAGATTAATTGATAAAATGTACATATTAGCAGAGAGACTAAATTGAATATTAGTAAAGATAGAGAGTTCAAATGCACATTGTAGCCTATCTGTACTTTTTTTTTTTGGTAATGATGAACAATCAGCACTTCATTTATTTCCTCATCTTCAAATCCCAAAAACCACTCCTCACAATATCCAAATTCAAATTGAAAGCTTGCTCCCATCTCTTTCTATCTTGCTTGCTATAGCCCGTGTTTGAAGTGGGAAAGACAAGTCACATTGTCTTTCCAAGCTAGCTTAGCTTACTTGTAGCTCCGTAATATCCTTATATGAAATTTCAACCAATCACAACACATGTTGACATACCACATCACGTTTATTCAATGTTTCATGATATATTTACCCAGCAACAATATTGTAATTGGCTAGAAAATGAAGCTTCAACATTTGATGCGTGTTGGGCGCATATATTCGCCCCTGGCAGTCTAGAACGTTGGCAGTTTGGGCGCATATATGCGCCCTCGGCAGTGAGTGAGTTAATGAATGCCCCCGCAGCATTTCAACGCTGTATGGAGGAGTGTTTGGAGGGGTTACAAGATGATATCTGTGTCCCCTATTTAGATGCTAGGGATAGCTGCTACATTATGCGAAGGATGTGCTTTGCCTTGTCTGTTCTGTAGTGATCTTGATGATGTCTCTGTACGCACTTACTGTACGTCGCTTTGGATAAAAGCGTCTGCTAAATAAATGTAATGTAATGTAATGATACCTTAGTCTTTAGTAAATCTTTCGAGGATCATGTAGATCATGTTAGAAGAGTGCTACGGCAACTGAGACAACAGGGGGTCAAGCTGAAACCTAGTAAGTGCGAATTAGTCAATGAGAGTTTCTCGCTCTAAAGTGGCCAGTGACCATGAAATTTCAGGATTATTTGTACTATACGCCCACTTTTACTGTATTTAGCTACAACAATCCGCTCACGTATGTCCTGTCAAGTGCTAAGCTCAATGCAACAGGAAGTAGATGGGTAGCGGAGCTTGCAGATTTTCATTTTACAATCAGATACCGTCCAGGCCGGGAGAATGTAGATGCTGACAGCCTCTCAAGGATGCCTGTAGACATTGAGACGATTATGAGGCAGTGCACAGAGGAATTGTCATCAGATTGTGAGGCACTGCACAGAGGAATTGTCTGGATTGTGTGGCAGCGACAATTCAAGCTGTTGAGGCTCAAGACTCCAGCTCACTTTAATTCATGCCTGCCCATTGTACCGTAATGAGTGAAAAGACTTGTGAGCCATTCTCAGTTGCAGAAATTTGGCAAGCTCAGCACGAAGATCAAAATATCAGTCCAGTATTGAAATGCAAACTAGCAGACACCAAACCATTGGGATATCAAATTAAGCATTTCAGTAAGCAAAGCAAATGTTTATTGCGTGGATGGGAGGGGCTCCATCTAGATGAAAATGGCATTCCCTGCAGGCAGACACCATGTAAAACGCAGCTTGTGCTACCGGAACATTTTAAAGCCACTGTACTTAGAGAGTTACACGATGAAATGGGTCATCAAGGCATTGAACGAACCGCATCATTGATCAGGGATAGGTTTTATTGGCCTTACAGCACAAGAACCTGCAACTGTCTTAAACAGAAAACACCATCTCAGGGAACACGGGCACCTCTAACGAGTATTGTCACATCACAGCCCTTTAAACTGGTATCAATCGACTTCCTCCACTTGGATAAGTGCAAGGGTGGGTACGAATATTTTTTAATTATCATTGACCATTTCACACGTTTTGTCCAGGCGTACGCCACCACATCTAAATCCGCGAAAACAGTTGCCGATTGAATATTTAATGATTATGCCTTGAGATTTGGGTTCCCGAAACGGATACACCATGACCAAGGAGGCGAGTTTAATAACCAGCTCCTTGCCTAACTAAAAATAAATTCTGGCGTAACTGGATTACGAACGACACCCTATCACCCGCAAGGGAACGGGCAAGTCAAACGTTTTAACCGGACATTGCTTCAAATGTTAAAAACACTTAAAGAGAGACAGAAAACAAATTGGAAGGACTCCATAGGTAAACTGATTTTTGCCTACAATTGTACCCGATGCGAGGTGACAGGTTTTTCCCTATTTTATCTCCTATATGGAAGGTCCCCAAGGGTACCTGTTGACCACCTGTTTAGCCTATCTTCTGAAACCGGGACAACTGACCACAAAACCTATGTGGAGAAATGGAAACAGGAAATGCAAGAAGCATATGACATCACAAGGATGAAGGCAAATAAGTCAGCTTGACTTCTAAAAAGAAATTATGATAAGAAAGTCAAAAGCTCAGTACTGTATCCTGGTGACCGTGTTCTCATGAGAAACCTGACACCTAGGGGAGGCACTGGAAAATTGCGTAATCACTGGGAGGAGAGTATTCATGTTGTTGTCCATCTGGTAGGGGAAGATGTGCCAGTCTATGAAGTCAAACCTGAGCAGGGAAGGGGTAGGTCAAGGACCCTACATCTCAACCTCTTGCTTTCTTGTGACTACTTGCCTTTAGAGGTCCAACTGGAAACAAGGCCCCCTAAAAAGAAAAGAATGAGGGATGTTAACAGTGAAAGCATAAGCCAGGAAGAGGATGATGATGACGGGGAATATGGGTACTATGAGCCAGTAATGCAGCCTCAAATGTCTAGAAGGAACCACGACACTGAGCATTCCGATGCATCGGAGGTAAATGAAAGTGAAACACCAGGGGATTAACACTGACATTGAAATCCGACAAGAGGATGTCCTAAAGGGAAGCGACAACCAGGACAAAGAGGAACAGTCAGCAGAGGTGGTACAAGGTGAGATGCCGAGGTCCCCACACTCAGTCTGTCGCAGATAATAGTGAAGCAGAATGGGGAATATCAACGGCCGACAAGGGAAAGGCGACCTCCGAAAGTTTTCACATATAACGAAGTTGGTACTCCAGCTTGTTATAGTGCAGGACAGGTAAATTAACTGTGTTATTAGTATCAACCTGTGCCATACAGAGACACTAAGCCAGTGACTATTTGGACAAATCCATTACAGGTTTACCAACCAATATTCATGTATGCGTTTAAAAAAACAAAAATAAAACAGACATGGACTGATAAAGGAAGAGACCGTTAAAAAAAGGGGTAAAACAAAGACTTTGTGGAAACAAGCATGGGGCAAAAGACTTGTGAACTTTTGTAAACAGAGTACAGTCCCTACAGAGTTCATAAAATTCAGGAGAAAGACTGTTCATGTATCAGGATTAGAACTCCCGGGTTACATGGGTGGTGATGTCGGGACGACATCTGATTTTGTAGGGGAGTATGTGATGGTATAATTTTGTAGAATTAATTTGGTAAATTGAAACTGACCTACGTTAAAAAGCATAATTATATGCATTAAGTTCATTATTTACTGTTAAAAAGGAAGTCCTTATTTACAGCTAAAAGAAGTCATTGTCTACGGTTAAAAAAGGAATTTAATTTATCCTGTTTAAGAAAATGGGTAAAAAGGTATTTCAGGAAGGTGGAAATTGTCTTAAGACTATTCTCCTTTTGTGTTATTTTATTTAAGGATCAGTTATCTACTGTTCAGGCCTATAGGACTATGATCGAAACTTGATTATTCACGTCTGCATGTAGCCTGAAGGGGGAGCTTAACGACACGTTACTCCATGGGTGCGTCCCAATAGTGCATCCTCCCTTCCTCCACTACCACCTCCTCTACTCCGTGCCCCGGAAACGGATCTTTGTGTTTTAATCTAATGTTGCTGATTACATCTTAATTACGTATTAATGGTCACATATTAATTAATGTCTCGATGTCAGGTACATTGTACACTGTACATGCAAATACTTGTACTCAAAACGTTCAGGCAGTTTTGCATATTTCCAGAGAGGAGTGGTAGTGGGGGAGTGGAGGAAGGGAGGTGGGGAGTGAATATATATTATAGGTAATAGATAGTGGGACGCACCCCATTTGAATGAAGTAGCTAAACGGAGAACAACGTGTCTTGCGTACTTTAATTTCTTCTTCCCGTTTCAGGTATGGATGTTACGATCCTGATACGGGACGAACCCAAGTGCAACGACCAGGAGGCAGATTCAAGAAAAGGGGGTATTTATTAAGCGTTGGGGTAGTCCCAAAGCTGTACAGGAAAGTCAAACAATAAATACACAGAACATAAATGTAGTCCGATACGGACTGCTCCAAGCCGGAGCTGGACTTTAAACCAGGGTTGGGTTCCAAGCCGGAACCGAAAGGGTGAAGGACTGGAAGTCCAAGCCGGACTGGGTGCAGGAAGTGCCCAACTGTTCCAAGCCGGAACTGGATAGGGTAGGTGGAGGAATTAGCACCGGGTCAGGGCCGGAACTGGACCGGGAGGTCCACTCAGGAAACGGGAGCCGGCACGGAACTTGTTCCAAGCCGGAACTGGACTCAACTGGAGGTGTACAACACACCGGCACTGGACTGGAACTGGACTGGAACTGGACTGGAACTGGACTGGGAGGTCCACTCAGGAAACGGGTGCTGGAACGGAATACGTTCCAAGCCGGAACTGGACTCTCACGGAATGGTGGGCTATACACCGGGACTGGACTGGAACTGGACCGGGTGAACCACTCAGGTACAGGCACTGGAACGGCGCGATTGTTCCAAGCCAAAACTGGACTTTATTCGGGCGGAGAATCTCTCTCCGGGACAGAACAGGAACTGGACCGGACGGTCTACTTGGATCAAGGACAGAAAGCAGAGGTTAGTAGCAGGGTACTGCAGACAGGGTTTCGACCGGGAGGTCTTTTAAGGAGGTGAGACGACAGCCAGGGTTGTAGCTTGCGAAAACCCGACGGGGCTGGGAGGTGAGGCGTAGCTCGGGTAGGTCCCGTAGGAGCCGGCTGTACTCCAGGGATCCTGGAACCGTAACCGAAGTACAGGAGGTAGCTACGGCCGGACAGGAACGACAGAGTGAGTAAGCCAGGCAGGACTTGGCAGCGGATCTAGACCCGAGCTGGAGTTGGAGGTACCGCAACACACTCACACAACATACAGGGAAACAAACACTGCTGCAGGGGAGCTGAAACCACGGCGTCTGGAGATTGAAGGGAGACAAGTTAAGTAGCATGCAACAGCGAATGTTACGGGAGGATAGCTACCAAACCGCAGAACAGGTAAGCAAGTTACACCAAGCGAACAGCAGAACACCGGACCAGAAACGTGAAATGACTTTAACTAGGAAGGTTAGTAAACGAACTGGCGCCGACTAGCAACCAGACGGGGGTTTAAATAGTGCAGGGAATAAAAGAATGAATGAGGCACAGGTGTGGAAAATAACCGGGAGTGATTGCTAAACACAAAGGTGAGGAATGCATGCAACGAGTGGGGAGAGCGATAGGCGGAAACTAAAGTGATAATCAAACGAACAAGACAGAGGAAGACGCCCAGACTGCAGCAGCAGGGAAAACACGGACAAAGGAATCCAACATGACACGGAGGGAAAAAAGGGAAAACACAGAAAACGGACAGGAAGGGAACGGAACGTTACAGTACCCCCCCCTCAATGTACGCCACCTGGCGTACCAGGAGGCCTGGTTCTATCAGGGAACAGTCTGTGGAAATCCAGGATGAGCGAGTGATCCAGAATGAGGCTCTTGTGGAGCCACGACCGCTCCTCAGGACCATATCCCTCCCAGTCGACGAGGTATTGCAAACCCCGGCCCTTCCGGCGGATATCAATAACACGGTTAACCGTGTAGGCCGGGGCGTCGTCGATAACCCGGACAGGAGGCGGAGGGATGGTGGGTGTACTGAGGGGGCTGGAGGAGACAGGCTTAATTTGGGAGACATGAAAAACAGGGTAAACTTTGAGGGAGGCAGGGAGGGAAAGTTTAACAGAAACTGGATTAACCAAACAAATGATAGGAAAGGGACTAATAAAGCGGGGCTGGAGTTTCTTGGAGGAGGAGGGAAGGGAAATATTAGAGGTAGAAAGCCAGACCTGCTGACCGGCCCTATACTGCGGGGCTGCGGTCCTGTGAAGGTCCGCCAGACGTTGGGAATGGGAATTGGAGCGAAGGAGTGCGGTGCGCGTAAGCCTCCACATGCGTTTACATCTAAGGAAATGGAATGTAACAGAGGGGACAGCTACCTCAGCCTCCTGGGCCGACAGGAGAGGGGGTTGATAACCTAACGAGCATTCGAAAGGAGATAACCCTGTAGAAGCACATTTAAGGGAGTTGTGAGCGTACTCAACCCAGGGGAGAAAACGGCTCCAAGAGGCGGGATTACGAACAGTGACGCACCGCAGGGCGGCCCCCAGGTCCTGGTTCGCCCTCTCTGCCTGGCCGTTAGACTGGGGATGAAAACCAGAAGATAAACTAGCCGAGGCACCCAGGGCTACACAGAACGCCTTCCAAACCCGGGAGGAGAACTGGGGCCCACGGTCAGACACAATGTCTGAGGGGATCCCGTGCAGCCTGACCACATGCAACACCAAGAGCTCAGCGGTCTCAAGGGCAGACGGGAGTTTAGGGAGGGGAACAAAGTGAACCGCCTTGGAGAACCGGTCCACTATTGTCAGAATAACGGTGTTACCTTCTGACAACGGCAGACCGGTGACGAAGTACACGCCAATGTGACTCCAAGGACGGCCCGGGACAGGGAGGGGAAGGAGAAGACCAGAGGGAGGCTGGTGGGATGCCTTGCTCCTGGCGCACACAGAGCAGGCCAGGACAAAGGCACGGGTATCCCCCTTAAGGGTAGGCCACCAAAAACTCCTCCTGACAAGGGCGATCGTTCTGGCAACACCTGGGTGACAAGCCAGGCACGAGGCGTGAACCCATTCAAGGACCTGGGAGCGGACGGAATTGGGCACAAAAAGGCAGGAGTTAGGGTTACTGCGGGGATCCGGTTGGGAAGTCTGAGCGGCCTTCACGATACCCTCGATCTCCCAGGAGACCGCAGCCACCACACAGGAAGCCGGTAGAATGGGCTCCGGATCAGCAGGACTGGAGGGGAGGGAAAAAATACGGGACAAGGCATCTGCCTTGATATTACGGGAACCGGGGCGGAAAGAAACAGAAAAATTAAAACGGGCAAAAAATAACGACCATCTAGCCTGACGGGCATTAAGCCTCTTGGCAGATTTTAAATAAATAAGGTTTTGATGGTCGGTCAAAACAAGGAAGGGATTACCTGCCCCCTCCAGCCAGTGGCGCCACTCCTCAAGAGCCAGTTTGATGGCCAGCAGTTCCCGATCCCCGACATCATAGTTCCGCTCCGCGGAGGACAGTCTCCGGGAGAAGAATGCGCAGGGATGGAGCTTGTTGTCCAAGGCGGCTCGTTGAGACAGAATGGCCCCCACGCCGGTGTCGGAGGCATCCACCTCAACGGTGAACTGACGAGAAGTGTCCGGGTGACAGAGGATAGGAGCTGAGGAAAACCGAACCTTGAGCAGTTCAAATGCTTGCTGGGCATCGGAATTCCAACAGAATTGGCAAAGCAACGGAGGTGAGTTTGGTAAGGGGAGCGGCAATGACACTATAATTGCGGATAAAACGGCGATAGAAATTAGCAAACCCAAGGAACTGCTGAAGGTGCTTGCAAGAGGTGGGTTGGGGCCATTCTGTCACCGCCTTGATTTTCGCAGGGTCCGCCCGGATAGTGCCCTCCTCGATGATGAAGCCGAGGAACGGGACAGTAGAGACATGAAAAGAACACTTCTCCGCCTTAACGAACAGCTGATTCTCCAGCAGCCGCTGGAGAACCTCCCGGACGTGGAGAACGTGTTCCTGGGGGGATTTAGAAAAAATTAAAATGTCGTCAATGTAAACAAATACACTCTTCCCCAGTAGGTCACGCAAAACGTCGTTCACCATGCCCTGGAAGACTGCTGGGGCGTTAGGAAGGCCGAAGGGAACCACCAGGTATTCATAGTGGCCCAACGGGGTGTTGAAAGCAGTCTTCCATTCGTCCCCCTCCCGTATACGCACCAAATGATAAGCGTTACGGAGGTCGAGCTTCGTAAATGTAACTGCTTGCGAGAGGGGTTCAAAGGCGGTGTTAATGAGGGGAAGAGGGTACTTGTTACGGATAGTGACTTGATTGAGTCCACGGTAGTCGATGCAGGGTCGCAGAGAGCCATCCTTCTTCCCTACGAAGAAGAACCCTGCACCGACCGGGGATGAGGAGGGACGGATAATACCCGAAGCGAGGGACTCATGTATGTACTCCTCCATAGCCAGTTTCTCCGGTCCCGACAGACTGTAGAGGCGGCCAGATGGCAGTTTGGCTCCCGCCAGCAGATCAATGCAACAGTCGTACGGCCCGTGAGGAGGTAAGGACAGAGCACGTGATTTAGAAAAAACCTGTACCAGATCGTGATATTGTTTAGGAACGTTAGATAAATCAAGCACAGTTTGCACAGAACAGGGATCTCTGGACCCCGGAGGGGGTAGAGCAGAACGGAGACAACTGGCTAGACAGTGGGCACTCCACGCCAGGATGCGACCGGCTTTCCAGTCAATATGAGGGTTGTGGAGGCGGAGCCAGGTCTGACCTAAAACAAGAGCAGACTGTTTGGAGTGGATGAGCAGGAGTTGAATAGATTCCCGATGATTGCCAGACAAAACAAGTTGGATAGGAACAGTGGAGTGGGTAACTAACCCCAAGCTCCTACCGTCCAGAGCAAGAGCAGAAATGGGAGAGGGTAGAAGCTCCGTGGGAATGCCGGCCCTCCTGGCGAAGGTGATGTCCATAAAGTTGGCGTCGGCCCCGGAATCGATGAGAGCCGAGGAGGCCGCTGTCTTGTCCCTCCAGAGGAGGGTAGCCTTGAACACAAGGCGATCCTGAGCTGCATGGTTTGGAATGATGGGGCTCGTCAGTACGCCCAGTTTTACTGGCGAGCCCATTCTTTTGGGCGTATAGGACAGGAGGCGATCTGATGGCCAGGCTTGCCGCAGTAAAAACAGGACCTAGTGCGAAGACGGCGTTGGCGCTCCTCGGGGTCGACCGAAACTCTGCCCAGCTGCATAGGCTCCTCCTCGGAGACACCAGTCGACGCCCTAGATCCAGTGACTGAGGTGTGTTGGCGTACGTTAGGAGTGTCGGAGGGTAGATGATGCCCGGAGTTTCTTCCCCGCTCACGGGCCCGGATACGGAGACGATTATCTATAGCAATGGCGAGGCTAATGAGACTATTGAGAGAGTTGGACTCCTCCCGAGTAGCAAGCTGGTCCTTGAGTTCCTCGCTAAGAGCTTGGCGGAAAGCCCCCTGAAGGGAGGTGTCATTCCATCCGGACTCCGCGGCGAGGGTGCGGAACTGAATGGCCATCTCTGCGACGCTGCGATTGCCTTGACGAACTTGGAGCAGACGTTGGGTAGCGTCTCGCCCGCAGGTAGGGTGATCAAACACGCGCCGCATCTCAGCGGTAAAGGCTGCAACGTTGCTGCACAACGGAGCCTGGCTGTCCCAGATGGATGTAGCCCACTCCAGGGCACTTCCTCCCAAGCTGCTCATGATGAACGCGATCTTACAGGAGTCAGAGGCGAAGGAGGTGGGCTGCATACGGAACACTATGTCACACTTCATTAAAAATTCACGACATCTCCCCAACCCCCCGCGATATAACTCGGGGTGTTGCACTCGGGGCTCCCGGCTTGAAGTGGGAACCGGAGCCTCCGGAGGTGGTTCAGGAGCGGGAGGAATTGGGCCCACAGGAATCCGCGGTAGCGGCTGATGAAGTGAAAGTTGAGCTACCTGCTCCGTGATGCCCCTTAGTACTTCCAAAACATCATCCAAACGACGGCCCTGTTGGTCGCTGACCGCAGTTTGGCAGGAGAAGGCGTGGCGAATCTGTTCCAGGTCGGCTGGGTCCATGCTTTTGGCCAGTTCGTTCTGTTACGATCCTGATACGGGACGAACCCAAGTGCAACGACCAGGAGGCAGATTCAAGAAAAGGGGGTATTTATTAAGCGTTGGAGTAGTCCCAAAGCTGTACAGGAAAGTCAAACAATAAATACACAGAACATAAATGTAGTCCGATACGGACTGCTCCAAGCCGGAGCTGGACTTTAAACCAGGGTTGGGTTCCAAGCCGGAACCGAAAGGGTGAAGGACTGGAAGTCCAAGCCGGACTGGGTGCAGGAAGTGCCCAACTGTTCCAAGCCGGAACTGGATAGGGTAGGTGGAGGAATTAGCACCGGGTCAGGACCGGAACTGGACCGGGAGGTCCACTCAGGAAACGGGAGCCGGCACGGAACTTGTTCCAAGCCGGAACTGGACTCAACTGGAGGTGTACAACACACCGGCACTGGACTGGAACTGGACTGGAACTGGACTGGAACTGGACTGGGAGGTCCACTCAGGAAACGGGTGCTGGAACGGAATACGTTCCAAGCCGGAACTGGACTCTCACAGAATGGTGGGCTATACACCGGGACTGGACTGGAACTGGACCGGGTGAACCACTCAGGTACAGGTACTGGAACGGCGCGATTGTTCCAAGCCGAAACTGGACTTTATTCGGGCGGAGAATCTCTCTCCGGGACAGAACAGGAACTGGACCGGACGGTCTACTTGGATCAAGGACAGAAAGCAGAGGTTAGTAGCAGGGTACTGCAGACAGGGTTTCGACCGGGAGGTCTTTTAAGGAGGTGAGACGACAGCCAGGGTTGTAGCTGGTGAAAACCCGACGGGGCTGGGAGGTGAGGCGTAGCTCGGGTAGGTCCCGTAGGAGCCGGCTGTACTCCAGGGA
This sequence comes from Synaphobranchus kaupii, assembly GCA_029718625.1. NCBI lineage: Eukaryota > Metazoa > Chordata > Actinopteri > Anguilliformes > Synaphobranchidae > Synaphobranchus > Synaphobranchus kaupii. The sequence continues at coordinate 8,455,727 of CM056392.1, forward strand.
TCCTGGAACCGTAACCGAAGTACAGGAGGTAGCTACGGCCGGACAGGAACGACAGAGTGAGTAAGCCAGGCAGGACTTGGCAGCGGATCTAGACCCGAGCTGGAGTTGGAGGTACCGCAACACACTCACACAACATACAGGGAAACAAACACTGCTGCAGGGGAGCTGAAACCACGGCGTCTGGAGATTGAAGGGAGACAAGTTAAGTAGCATGCAACAGCGAATGTTACGGGAGGATAGCTACCAAACCGCAGAACAGGTAAGCAAGTTACACCAAGCGAACAGCAGAACACCGGACCAGAAACGTGAAATGACTTTAACTAGGAAGGTTAGTAAACGAACTGGCGCCGACTAGCAACCAGACGGGGGTTTAAATAGTGCAGGGAATAAAAGAATGAATGAGGCACAGGTGTGGAAAATAACCGGGAGTGATTGCTAAACACAAAGGTGAGGAATGCATGCAACGAGTGGGGAGAGCGATAGGCGGAAACTAAAGTGATAATCAAACGAAAAAGACAGAGGAAGACGCCCAGACTGCAGCAGCAGGGAAAACACGGACAAAGGAATCCAACATGACACGGAGGGAAAAAAGGGAAAACACGGAAAACGGACAGGAAGGGAACGGAACGTTACAATGGAAGTAAAAAAAGACAATGTTTGTTTACCAAATTCACTTGTAATATGACTACGTATGTTGGAGAAGGTTATGTTGAGCATTGTTTAAACTATTTTGTTGTCGTGCACAAGGTATAGGCTAATAGTTAGCAAAGCTCCGTATTCGCTATGGGTAACATGAAGTACACGTGAAGTATATGTAGAAAAAAAGCAGTGATTAACTAAAATGAGATTATTGTACGCGTGTTATCGGGAATTTTTACTGGATGCTTTTACTGTTTTAAATAATTTCATATTGGAGCAACCAAGTAACACGAGGTGTGTGCGTTCTGAATGTGTTGTAGCATAGCATGGTGACCGTATATGCAATGTGCTATTGCTGGCAAAGTGAATGCCAAGAACTTGGTTTATAAAGTAATAATACAGATACAGTTGTTTTGTACAAGGTTACCACTGTTAATAATAATAATAATAATAATAATAAACTTTATTTGTATAGCACCGTTCATACATAAAATGCAACCCAAAGTGCTTCACAACAATAAAAACAAAATACAGAACAAAAGCAATAGAAGAAAAATAGACATAAAAGACAATAGAGACATTTACAAGACAATATAAAAGGAAATAAGATAAAAACACTGAAAAACATTTTTCATTCTGAATAAAGCAGCTAAATGGAGAACAACGTGTTTTGCGTACTTTTATTCCTTCTCCCCGTTTCAGGGGGGCGTAACATAAGCACTCTGTTTTAACTGCAGGCTAATTTGCATTTTTAGACTTGTGCCTGTATTTGTTTTAGAAATGCAAATTCAGGGTGAACCAAGGTGATTCCATAATTTTTTCCTCTACTTTATCTGGAAAAAATATGCCATTAATTAAAATTATTTAATTTGTTTGCATGTTTCACGAAGCCAGAATGTTCAGCTATTAAACAAAAAAATACTTTTGTGTCATATCTGTGATTTGTTTATTTGCTACGAAGTAAAAAAAGCTGGGTGAACATTCTCTAAGTGTGGTGATTCCATAATTTTTGCCAGGGGTTGTAATCAACTGGGAACTAAATCGATGTAGCTTACATTATCTTATCCAACACAGAAAATGCACAATGAATATGGTATCTGGTTACCTGCATCATAATGGCAGGGTATGTCACACCAGCCTAAACTGTAGAATTTGCAATGGAAATTACGTTGGAGTTAAATTAGTTGGGCCTGGCTCCGATTGGCAAAGCCAATATCTCAAAAGGAAGATTTGAGATAGGTCCATAGTTTTCTAGATTGTCAGGTTTGAGATTTTGGTTTCTGCAGTAATGGCTTAATAATAGCCACTTTTAGCAAGGTATGCCAGAAACTCAGTCAAGCCAAATTCAATTAGAAAGTCTGAATTGGGACCCTTGATGGCCTTTATACACACCAGGAAAAAGGACTGCATGCTACCACTTATTTTAGCTTGGTCATGCTGTACACAGTTCATAGTAGGAACTGTAGTTTTCTGTATGCCTAACTGTATGCAAAACATATATATCCTGTCACATCGGACTCAATGCCAGATTACATAATGACAGACAGGCAGTTTCACCTTCTCTATTCTTGAGGCTATTTAAGCGACCGTGGAAGGCAGGGTCACGTTCAGAATCATCTGTCATTTCAGAATGAGGGCTCTCGTGTTTCTCCTGCTTGTGGCCGCCGTGAGCACTAAAACGTTTTCCCGGTGCGAGCTGGCGAGGGCACTCAAGGGTGCCGGAATGGACGGCTACCGTGGGGTCTCTCTAGGAGACTGTAAGTACTGAATAATCCTACAGTGGGTCTTCCTGGAGTTTGTACCTGTTTGTCTGTTCGGGGGCGGTTGTAATGAAAAGTGTAGGGAAAGAGTAAGGTAAGCAATGAAATACGATTTAGGGTTTAAAGTAAGTTTTAATGTTATTTTTGAGGATGATCAAATAAATTAGACTAACGTCCAGTCATTTGTTGTAATTTTCTTGTCATCAGTGACTATTGCCTGATGTTGTCGTCAGTGACTTTTGTGAATAAAAGCCTATCGTCATAAATTCTGTTCAATCTGTAAAACTATATTTAAATAAAAGAAGAAAAGATTTTAGTCCATTTCTTAAGATGATGCATTTATGTAATTCTTATGACGCTTCTATTGTATTCAAAGTTTTTGCTCTTGGAGTTTTTTCATCTTTGGCACCGACTCCAAGCCATGAGTTGAGAGAGGAATGCATAGTGGAGGGTCTGCATTGTGTGCTGCACAAAGCTATCTGGACTTGAATTTGAATGGGTCCATGTCACGCAGGCATAAAAAGCATCAGTGCGAGCACTTTGTAAAAATGTCTTTCCCTCCCAGGGGTCTGCTTGGCCAGGTGGGAGTCCAGCTACAACACTGGCGCCACTAACCACAACACTGACGGGTCAACGGACTACGGCATTTTCCAGATCAACAGCCGCTGGTGGTGTGACAATGGCTCGAGGACTGCGAACGGCTGTGGAATCCCGTGCTCCGGTGAGTAGTGGGGGTAATGAGGGGCAGTGAGGGGCATGGAGGGGGTACTGTAGCTGTGGAATCTCGTGCTCCAGTGAGTGGTGGGGGCAGTAAGGGGCAGTGAGGGGCAGGAGAGGGTACTGTAGCTGTGGAATCTCATGCTCCAGTGAGTGGTGGGGGCAGTAAGGGGTAGTGAGGGGCTTGGAGGGGGTACTGTAGCTGTGGAATCTCATGCTCCAGTGAGTGGTGGGGGCAGTAAGGGGCAGTGAGGGGCAGGGAGAGGGTACTGTAGCTGTGAAATCTCATGCTCCAGTGAGTGGTGGGGGCAGTAAGGGGTAGTGAGGGGCTTGGAGGGGGTACTGTAGCTGTGGAATCTCATGCTCCAGTGAGTGGTGGGGGCAGTAAGGGGCAGTGAGGGGCAGGGAGGGGGTACTGTAGCTGTGGAATCTCGTGCTCCAGTGAGTGGTGGGGGCAGTGAGGGGCAGGGAGGGGGTACTGTAGCTGTGGAATCTCATGCTCCAGTGAGTGGTGGGGGCAGTAAGAAACGGTTTAGGAGTAAGGTAACAGAAAAGGATGAAATTTGCACCAAAACTGTTTTCTCAGGCTCATTTACATCTCACTTTTACTCTGGAATGTTACTTTTTCAGTTTGATTCACAGTTTAAATTTAAAAGTTTAGTATTCAAGTTCCACTGTTTATTAGACGGTATTTTTCAGGTCTGTCAGACTATAGTACCTTGACACCTCTCTCTCTCTCTCCTCCTGGTAGCATTGCTCTCTGATGACATCACTACTGCAATCATTTGTGCCAAGCGTGTGGTCAGAGATCCTAACGGTATCACAGCTTGGTAAGAACATGTGCTGGTCATCATGTGTCAGACCCGGCTCAATGCTTCATCTGAAACACGCGACATTATGACATTATCAGCTCTTATGAGGCCAAGTCCCTACCAGTGTTCGGCAGTAACAAGTTATTAGTAATAACATTAGTGTAATAATATTACTATTTTCAGTAACAAGTAATATAACAAATTACTATTCAAATTGAAGTAATAATATTATAGTTACTAATCTAAGAAAAAATTTGCTACTTATATTCCTTTATCGTTCTATATAACAATAACATCATCTTATTTAATAACTTTTAAAACACGGGTCTGTTATTGTGATTTGCTTGTGTGCGTATGTGCCTATAACGTTGGCATTGTTTAGGTTATAAATTGTAAAGTCGCCTCTAATTCAGCCCTGTTCTTAAATGTTGTGTTACTGCATCTCCTCCCATTGATTACTGATGTAAGGGAAAAGTAATATAAAAGTAGTGTAACAAATTATATTTCTCATGGAGTAATATGTAATGTATTTCGTTACTGTTGGAAGTAGTAATGAATAGCGTGTAGTATATTACTTTTTTAAAGTAACGAGCCCAACTCTGGTACCTACCCATAATGCTACACTCTGTTGAATACTTCCACCTGTTTGACACCTGTAAAGTTCCTTCAGACTGCCAAAACATTTGAAATACATATCATTAATATTCAGAACAAAGTTTTACAGGAGTATTTGCAATTTTTACCATTTAATAATAAATAATAATGTCTTGCATTTATATAGCGCCTTTCTCAATGGCCAGCGACTCAAAGCGCTTTACAATGATGAGGGGGAAACTCATTTCTACCACCACCAATTTTCTAAACACAAGGGCCTGATGTACTAAGACCTTTAGTGTGTGCAAAAACTCTTAGCGCACGCAAAAGCAATAATGACCAATGATTGGTATTTGTTTTGCACCAATCATTGGTTGTTAGTTTTGCATGTGCTAAAATCTTTTGCACACACTAAAGTGCTTAGTAAATCAGGCCCTAAGTATGTTTCAACCAAAGTATGTTTTGCGTAGTTAGCATAGGATTTACAGACGTAAAACTTAGGAAAGTAACCACAGTAAAGGCGCTTTAAAATGATTAGAATTTGAAGGCAGTTCCTATAGTTCAATTTGGGGTGATCCTGACTTGAGATAGGCATGCTTAAGTTGCCTTTCCACGCAAGTATAGTATGGCAATTTTCACACGGTTTGAAAATGCTAGTCTGTGCCATTAACTGTGAAGGATATCATGTGAAATATTCATCTGTAAAATATTTACAATTATGTCAGAGAGTTAACATAGTCAATCACTGCTGCCTCTTGTCTTGTAACGGTGTGATATCACCATGGTAACTGCCTTCTTCCCATCAGGGTGGCCTGGAGGAACCACTGTTACGGACAAGATGTCAGCCAGTACATCCAGGGCTGTGGGGTGTGAGACAGACGCCCAGAGAGAACAATCTTTTCTCCTTCCTTCTCTCTTTCATTGATCACCCTTTTCTCATTTTACAAACCTGACACACTGATAAATTCTTGCCTTTGATTCCCTTGCTTGTCAGTATGAAATTAATAAAAATATAAAGTTTCTGCAAAAAAAAGACTTGAAGAGACATTTCATTTTTGCCACTGTCCACCTTTTTTGCTTTCATGGGTTTTAAAAAAAATGTTTATTTTATGTTTTAAAACAACTTAATTTCCTTGCCATGGATTAATTTCAGCTCAGATGTGAGAAAAGAGAAGAGCTTAAGAAGTTTCACACCTTGCTTGTATGGCAAACTGGAAATGTGAAAATACCCTTTGCAGCACACAATTAAAGGTTTTGGAAATAGGTGTGACTCCCAGATCTAAGTTTCTATTTTGAAAACTGTGCTTTCCAACTATTACATCTGCTGCCCTCCTGAAAACATCTACATAAAAGATTATGTTAAAGTGATCATTCACTTCCTGGAGCTCTTCATAGTACGTCAATTTTAGTGTATGCTCTTGACTGGCCCAGACAGTTTTTGTGCAACGCTATTTTTACAGGCTGTAAATATGAACAGACTCATTGTATGCTGTTTATTCACAAATACCGTGTATACATAAATATGAGCTTTTAATTTGCTTCTCAGTTCTCAAGTGGCACAAGCCCTTCTGTCCAAAGGGCCAGAGAAGTGTGGCTTAAATGCAGCTCTGGTACCACCATTGACTAGTACCACCTGCATAACCTTTACCCAGCCAACCAAACTGAACTTGAAGCTCCGATTATGTCTGATTGTGAGACAGAAGAGAATTTCAGCTACGTTGCAAAATCTTATCTTAAATGTTTTTTTACCGATCAGGAGTTGCAACAGAGACTTAGAGGATGAAGAGGCATGCCGACATCCCGTTTGAGGACGACTAGCCACAGTTTCAGTAGATCTGATTGTCTTAACATAGTTAAGTGAAAAGTGGCTTGAAGACTGTTTTGTCATTCTGCTCCAGAAAGTTGGACTCGCACAAGCAGTACAAACCATTAGTTGCATGTGCAGCATTTTGAAAATGCAGTTATATTGACAAATTCAGATTTGAGTTTAATTTGAAAATTTGTTTTGGTCTGCAAAACTTGCAAAACCTGCACAGATTTGTAAAATACTGAGTGTGCATATACAACCCCTGTCAAAAATTATGGAATCACCACACTTAGAGGATGTTCACTCAGCTTTTTTACTTCGTAGCAAATAAACAAATCACGTATATGACCATTTTTGTTTAATAGCTGAACATTCTGGCTTCGTGAAACATACCTCAATCAAATTAAATAAAATTATTTTAATTAATGGCTTATTTTTTTCCAGATCAAGTAGAGGAAAAAATTATGGAATCACTCAATGTTCAGGAAAAAATTATGGAATAATCAACAAAATAAATCACAATTAGTACGTTGTTGCTCCTCCTCTGGCTTTTATGACGGCCTAAATTATTTGAGGCATGGACTTCACTAATGAAAAACAAAATTCTCCATCAAGCTGCTTCCAACTTTCTTGAATAGCGGTTGACAGATCAGCTTTTCAGGATGGAGCCTTGTCATGGACCAATTGTTTTGAATTTCCACCATAAATTTTCAATCGGATTGAGATCCGGACTGTTTGCTGGCCATGTCATTGAGTTGATATGCCTTTCCTGAAGAAAAGCTTTCACACTCTTTGCTATGTGGCAAGATGCATTATCATCCTGAAAAATGACTTCATCATCACCAAACCTATTTTCTTTCGGTGGAATGACAAAAGTGTCCAAAATTACAATGTACACCTGTGCATTGACTGTTGAAGTAATGATTGCCATCTCCCCTGGTCCTTTACCTGACATGCAACCCCATATCATAAATGACTGGGGAAATTTGATTGTTTTTTTCAGGCAGTCATCTTTATATGTTTCATTAGACCGGCACCAGACAAAAGTTCCAGCATCATCTCCTTGGCCAATGCAGATTCGTGATTCATCACTGAATATCACTTTCATCCAATCATCCACACTCCATGATTGCTTCTCTTTAGCCCACTGTAACCTTGTTTTCTTCTGTTTAGGTGGTAGTGCTGGTTTTCATTTGGCTTTTCTATATGTAAATCCCATTTCATTCAGCTGATTTCTTACAGTTCTGCCACAAACATTGACTCCTGTTTTCGCCCATTTGTTTTTCATTTGTTTTGTTGTGCATTTGCTATTTTAAGGCATATTGCTTTGAGTTTTCTATCCTGACGCTTTGACGTCTTCCTTAGTCTACCCGTATGTTTTCCTTTTATAGCCTTCATATTTTGTTTATACTTGCACCAAATTTTAGACACAGCTGACTGGGAACAACCAACATCTTTTGCCACACTACGTGTTGGATTTCCTTCTTGAAGGAGTTTTATAATCCTTTTCATTGTTTCAAATGACAACTCTCTTGTTGGGGCCATGTTTCCTTTCAATTAGCCAAGTCCAACAGCTCGTTAAGGTCTAAGTGCATGTGACGGTATGATTTTGTAGAATTCATTTGGTAAATTGAAACTGACCTAAGTTAAAAAGCATAATTATATGCATTGAGTTTATTATTTACTGTTAAAAAGGAAGTCCTTACTTGTGCTCAGCGCTGTTATTATCGGAGCTTTGGCTTTGATGTTGAGAAGCATATAGAGATTGGCTTTCTGAAAAAAAAGGTAATTTTTTTATATTTTCCAAAGAATGCCATCGCTTGACTGGGGTATGAAGGGCTACTGATACATGCTGCTTTTTGCTAGTACAACAAAATTAATTTTACTTTTTCAAAAAGGAGAGCAGACAAGCCTCCCTCCTTTTATATTTTTCATTTTTGCTTTATTTCGACAGCTAGAAAGTAGAGAGGGTAACAGATGGAGAAGGGACAGAAGCTCAGAGGGTAGCATAGCGGGAGATTTGTATACGGCTCGAGAATCGGCCACCCTATGGACGGCACCATATGTCTGGTTCACAAAAGGAATATTTCTATACAATGTATGGTTTTTTAAAGCTGTGAACACTATTCAGTACTTACACAAAAGTAGGCCTACAAAATTGAACAGCCAACTAATCCCAAAAATAAAAATGTTATCTTTTGTCCATCTTTCCACAATCTACACAGCAGAAATGTCAATATAACACTGCTGGTGTACTGCTTATTTTGTGAATGAGGTGTTTCTCACATTTGATATAATTTGGATTTGATTTAGAAAGCAAGTCAGGGAACAGGTTTATTTCTATACAACAAATTATATCAAATTAGTCGCAATGACAGCATCAGTTTTCAGCTACATAGTCTTTTTCCCAAACTGTAATTGATGGTTTTTGTATTCCTGCGGGAAAGAGAAAAACATATGCAATATGTGTGATTGTAGTCCCAGTAGTCTGAGCAAAACACTTAAAACAGTAACAACATTACAATATAATAATAAATAATGGAAATAAAGAAAAACTAGAAAGGCAGACATCTCCAAGTGAGAAAAGTTCAGTTTCCATATGAAACCTTTAATTGGGTAAATGCCATCAAATATAAACGCTAATATTTCTGTTGCACATCTCTGGTCTCTAAGTCTCTGGTCTGTGGTGTGTGTGTGTGTGTGTGTGTGTGTGTGTGTGTGCTAGGTAACGGGGGGGGGGGGGGGGGGAAATGTGACTCATACAGTAATTATGGGGATTAACCTTGATGTTGCTCGGCCCGAGGTTCGGCTAACGACCAGCGCTCACGTTTCCTACAGCTGGAGCTCTTCCTCATGCGGCTGTTCCTCCTCCTCTTCCTCCTGCTCATGGTTGTTTATGTTTTTGACCCCTCAGCTGACATTGCTGTGATGACAAGACAAAATGATGAAAGATCATAATGATTAAAGGCTATCCCTATTTGTTCCAGATTCCATAGAGTACATAGATGTAATGTACATTCAATGGCATTCAATGTGTACATTCAATCTAGAGTAGTATATGCATTACCTGTGGATAAAAGCAAAATAAGCACCCAAGGCAACAGTGCGACTGATATAAGGTTATGGATGTCACAAAATATTGAAAAGATAAATCAAAATAAGATGGGAGGACTCAGATCCATAATTATTGGATCCATAATTATTGGACCAAGGACTCAGAGAAAAATTATTATTAAACTTATAAGACCACTGGCTGTAAACCATTAAATCAGAGGTAATGAATCTTGGAGTAAAAGGTCGAGGCAGAAAGGTTAATACATGCTTTCATTTCTCAGTGCTGTCCCCAAAACAATTACTACCATCGCTACTGCCTATGACTAGAAACAGAGCTTAATTGAAGAAGGCAGTCAACAATGGAAGGATCTAAAGTATCTGATTTATCCCAAATCTCTCTGTACTACTCTGCACCCAATTAAACGAATCTCCCCAGTACCTGCTAAGAGTCCATAGCTGCCCCACCCTGAGCTAAGATCCACCCAAAGTTTCTTCCCATTTCCTCTTGGGAGATTTCCCTTGCCAATGCCACCCTTGGTTTGTTCATAGGGCCCAGGGTTTGCTAGGGACAGTGGTCTTCTATGAAAAGTGCTGTAAAATATTATTTTATTTTAAATATTATATTATGTTTGTTATTTAAATTAAATTCCATGGAGTCATTATTAACATTTTAATAGTACATTTGTTTGAGAATTACAATGTACTGTAGCTCAATACATGTATTATTTATTTTATAATTACATATGTTATTTACTGTCTGTATTTTACTATAATGATGTCCACCTGTGAAACTCAGAGAACCATTGCACACTCTCCGTCCACGTTCACTCAACGCGCAGTTAACTCTCTTATCCCTGCTTGACTTAATCTGTCTTAATCAATAGATTTATTCATCTATCCCCTGGATGAAGAGAGCTATAAATAACACAGGAATAAATGTAAATGAACGGCGGTTCCAGGAAGCAGGATTTGAATGGCTGACATTTCTAATTTCCTTTTTTAAATGAGCTCGCAGCATGTGCGTCCTGGTCGGCCATTTTTATTATTAATCACACAATGCTGAGTATGTGTCTTTTATTCACTGTAATGTAGTCTGGCCTATTCAGCACTTTATGTATATATTAGTATTCTCTCAGAAGTGCAAAATACTGATGGAGTCATGTATTGCTGTTCATAAATGACACATGATAGAGCAATAGCCAAATGTTAAATTTTCATTACTTTCGCCAGCTGTAGAGACAAACATAACTGTCAGATCCCTTTTTTACATTTTAATGCATAATGAGCTATATGACTATGGCGAAATAAATAAGCAACAATACAAAAAACTAAAGAAAATAAACATGTTGAAGCTGGATTTCAACATCACAGTTGCATTATTATCACAGCGGATATACCAGTGATGTCTTTATATTTAGTACACAATGATATTTTTAAAAATATAGAAATTCAGTTGAATCATTCAGAAATTGAAAATGTGCCCCGCAAATACGATGAGGATTTTTCCCACCTTTCCTGACGCTTCACAGGTGTGTGGGGTTGTGATTAACCAGGTGCGTGGGGTTGTGATTAACCAGGTGCGTGGGGTTGTGATTAACCAGGTGCGTGGGGTTGTAATTAACCAGGTGCGTGGGGTTGTGATTAACCAGGTGCGTGGGGTTGTGATTAACCAGGTGCGTGGGGTTGTGATTAACCAGATGCGTGGGGTTGTGATTAACCAGGTGCGTGGGGTTGTGATTAACCAGGTGCGTGGGGTTGTGATTAACCAGGTGCGTGGGGTTGTGATTAACCAGGTGCGTTGGGTTGTGATTAACCAGGTGTGTGGGGTTGTGATTAACCAGGTGCGTGGGGTTGTGATTAACCAGGTGCGTGGGGTTGTGATTAACCAGGTGTGTGGGGTTGTGATTAACCAGGTGCGTGAGGTTGTGATTAACCAGGTGCGTGGGGTTGTGATTAACCAGGCTGTGATTCATGCCTGAGCAACTTTTGGAAACAAACAAAATACCAGACAAAAGGGGGAAGAATAAGTTAACTTACCTAAGAGAAAGTCTTACCAACGAACACACACAGCAAGGCACTAAGTAAAAGTCATAAAGAGTATCTATAACAAAGAGTATCCCTTATGGAAATGTAATATACTGCAGTATATTTTAAATATATTGTGAAGATAATTTTGATATATTTACAATATACTGCCGTATATTCGTTTTCCATAAGTAAACGGTACTGGTTCTAATTGTGACTATTTGTGTTTGAAAGCCCTGAAGCAGATCATTGGATGTAATCTTGTTTGCCACTTGTGATGTCACTCACTGTTGCTCCAATGCAAGCTGTACTTAAAGGTAATGCAGTATAAGAGGAGTTGTGGTAAATTCCACTTTTAATTTTGTGAATTTAGGAATTTACTGAAATTCAATTCATTGATTTAAAAAAAGCTTTCCAGGCATATTGTATTTCATTAACTGAATTCAAGCTCATTTCCTGGAGTAAATTAATTGAAATTGAATCGACACTAACCCTGGCACTGATAACTTAAAATATTTAGAGATGGTAGTCTTTGCAATAACGCTGAATATCCGTGAGCTCCAGACTGATCCCTTTATCTTAAAATATTTGCATTAGTACAATAGTCTGGGATATTAATCCATGCTTGCAGTTATGAAATGCTTCATTGTGGTTCTCACTGTTGATATTCATCTATGGCTTGACAGGTGACAACGCTCCAAAAACATACCCTTCAGAAGATATTTCAACAGCTCTAGGAATGATATAACTTGCATTTACAGTATGTTCCCTATGTTGAGGTTAGACATGTTACAGTGTAGAGTAACAATTCAGGCGTGTGTCTATATATAACACACTGTACACACAGACACAGGTGTCAGGTAGTACCGTGATGATGTTTCCCATGTTACGTGTTGGTTCAGTGTTGAGGATGAACGCACCCAGAAGCAGAGAGGTGGAGGAGACTCAATAATCTGCAGGCAACAGCGAGAGTTACAGCCCTCACAGGCCCAGATCCTGACTTGAGGAACTTAAGTGCTTTTTAATGTACTTTTGATATTGATTATTTGATAATTGATATGTTCTAGTTGTCGGTGACAAAGCCCATAAACATTTCACAGTTGAACGCTCTATGAATCATAAGGAGTTCCGTTCATTAGGAGTTGATAATAGGGCAGAGATAAATATTACAAAGCACCATTTTATGAAAGGGGAAGGGTCGTTGCTCATTCAAATGCATTACATTAACTTAATTACTACCTTGGCTTGTACATCTATGTGAAATTGCATCTGAAAGTCGTGCATTGAATAGATCAGATTTCACTTAATAGACTCCGTTGACCTTTCAAGACACATTTTGGAAAATGGTAGGCTTGTGCTTGGGTTTTAAAATTATCAGCTCATTATTTTTTCCATAACCTGCGATATACTCTATAATGGCTCTCAAACGAATTGCTTTAAATTAATTACCTCATCAGAAAGATGAATTTGATTAATGGTAATGAGATACAGATTACCTAACCTGCGCGGCATGAACACAGGATACATTGTGCTAGAGTGGAGCCCCAGGTAATGGAACCTTTGTTCTTTTCACCTGCACACCGCCTGTTGGAGATGCTAATAGAACAGTGGTCTTAACCTCAAAAGACCCGGCAATTAATTTTTGTCACCTGTATGGGGACATGAGTCTCTGATCTTTAATTATCAAGAACCATATATTTTACTATGCTGGAATCTACTCGATGAAGGACATTCAATAAAAATAAAATAAGTAACATTTAAAAAAATATTTTCACTGCAAGGGGATGCTTTTGTCATCTAAGACACTTGTATTATATATTTAAAAAATCTGCTAGGTCTCAGGAGATTTAAGCAGTTTTCAAATAAACATCAACAGTATTTTCAGCAATATTCTGCATGCCGGATAGTGCTTTCATGTTAAGTATTTCAAATACCTATTGATCCAGTTTTGATGTCAAATCAGTGCTCCTTCATGCAGCAGAAACCTAGATAACAACAAAGGCAGAAAAATCCTCTTTCCGACTACTCTGGGGAATATACAGGCCAAATGCCATCAGAAATGAGACAAAACAAGCTAAAAATAAAACGGACATCTTAAAAAAAATTAATGACATTTTGGTTGGCCAGTAACGTTACATGGGTAGTCTATTTCAATATTTTTGTTCACTCGCTACATGTAAGAAGTGGGGGAGTGTTGTATTTTTGGCTAACTATCCTCTGTATATGCATTATTTTCCTAAACTCTGTGAATGTTGAACTACTCAGATTTTAAGCTTGTTCTCTTTGTTTCTGCCTGGGGAATATAAAGGAATGTCCGAATGCCACCGGCATTTCTCGAAGTGTCACAAATCACAGTGAATTTCCCCCGACGCCCAGCAGATGGCAAATGGAGCCAAGGCATTCCGCAGACGCGCTGGCTCGGGGCTCGACAGCGAGGCCGTCCGACCGTGACACACGTCATCGCGCGGCACGCCACACAACCGCACAGCCGTCACCTCATACCGCCATACAGCGTCCGCTCCTCCCGCCGTTACTGCTCCACCCGCTCCTCCCGCCGCCGTCGGCTCTCCAGAGGGAGGCAAGCGATCAAACGGACGCGGAGAAAGGCAGGGATTTGAAACTGACGTTCGACTGGCTGACACTTCAAACAAGGAGGCTAGTCCCACATCCATTACTGTTTCTTCTTTTTTTTTTTTTTGGAATGCAAAATGTCATCAAAATCTATGAGGCCAGTTTGTTACCTTTCTGGGATTTGATTATCGCAAACAATATAATTACATCTCAGGATTTAAAATATATATTTAAAATATGTTGATGTACGGTTGAATGACATTTTCACTCCCAATTCAACATTTTTAGAAGCCTGCAGGTATAGATTATCTTCTGAGTTCTGAGCATATTTTTTTGTATCTTGAAACACTATATTTGGAGACTGGTGAGTGAAAGCTGGAGCCAGCAGATGGCTGGCTTTTAAACACCAGAAAGGGTGTTTCCTATTGACAATAAACAACACATTTGGAGCCAAAGTTTTAGCTACCATTAGAAATTTACATTATGCAAAATTGCATATGTCCCAAAATGCCTTACCTTGGAACAATTACTTTATTCTGTTTCATTTAAACCGAGTGAAATTTAATTGTATTATGCTCTCAAAACTGGACACAGTTTTTAGGTAATTCAACTTAATATGAATATCCCACATAAATTGGGTACATCTAATTTGCATGTTATCCAGTATACTTTAATAGTGGGCTAGGTCTTAGCACCCACACAGTTATGGGGGGGTTACACAGGTAACCCCACTCTGTAGTTGTTTATTTCATTTAAATATTACAGCAACCCTCTTTTGTGGCATAATTTAGAAAGGCTTCTCTCTGAATTAGCCACAGAGGTTCACATAATGTGGCAAGGGCACGTCAGTATTGTCAAGAGAAGAGGTCAGATAATAAGACTAGAACTGAAAAACTGCTTAAACAAAATGAATTCTGGGTAATATGCTAATTTAAATGTGCCCTTAAGTGCATAAAATATAAAAATATGCATTACTCATGCACTTTGCAGATAATGAAGCTGTTTTTTTTAACCATATCTTCTCTCTGATAGTCATTATGATGGAGCTAAATGTAATCTGTGTGCTTTGGCGTGAGTTTTTAAAGTTTGTGTTTAGTTGGTTTTGGTGGTTAGTTATCACTACATTTGCGGTTTAAAAACACTATACATAAGGATCTATATGGACTTAAAGAATAAAAAAATGGTATTGAGTGTTAATAATAATTTTCCTTTAAATCTACCAAATAGTTATTAAAAATGGTGTTGATATAAGCAGCAGTGGAGGTCAATATTTCCAGAACGATTGCTGAAGGTGGAGGCTCAGAGGAATGATTCATACTCGGCAATCAGTCTAACACAATGCTGTCTGTGAGGGTGGACGTGTGTGGCGCACTGTGGGGGGGGGGACGGTAAAAATAGAATCCCCCCGCCTGCGTTCGGTGGACACGGGCCGGGCCGTGAATAATCTCTTGTGCTGCGAGTTCAGTGGTGTTTGCTTAAACTGGACCCCTTTGTAAACAGTAGCAGGTCTTTCAGGGCCTAATCGGAATGACCTACATAAGTGGGGCTGTTCGTTCCAGAACGTTCCGAGAAAAAAAAAAAAAAAGGGGGACGGATTTGCGAAGCTCTCAGGGCTCCGCCCATCTGGATTCCCGCCATCGCCCCGGGAACGGGAACAAAGAGTCCCCGCCCGCGGCCGGGGATGGCGGCTGAGCGGCCACCCGCCATCTCTGTCATGAGTTCAAAGCGGAAAGCGTGAAGAAGCGGCCGAGGCTAGCCAGCTTCTCCAGACAGGAGCTGTCGGCAGGCGGGCCGCTGGATAAGCTCTTACTCTGGGGCCAGATCTCGGCCAGAAAGGGCTCTTATTCTGGGTTTAGACCCGTGGTCCCCAGCCCTGTTCCCTGAGATCTGCCATCCTGTAGGTTTTCGCTCCAAGCGCACCCTCATTCAACAGCTAGAGATCTCGTTGAGCTGTTAATTAGTTGAATCTGGTGAGCAAAATTAGGGTTGAAATGAAAAGTTACAGGATGGTAGATCTCCAGGAACAGTTCAAGCCTATTCACTGAAAGGCCTGCAGCATGGATATTCAAATCTGGACCTCAAATCCAATTCCGGCCCTGGTTTTCTTTCTCCCAGGTAATTAACTGAACAATTAGTGCTGCCGATTAGCCTTCACACCTGACTCCCTGGTAAAGGGAGGGTGGAAAACCAGCAGTTTTCAGACCTCAAGAAGCTTGATTCGAATACCAGGGGCCTGCAGGATTAGGTGAAGTTGTGTCAAAGGGCCGCCAAGCCCTCGATCATGACTTTGCCCTGTAGTGTTTATCGTTTAGCATGGGTTTCTACGTGGAGTGTGAAATCAGCTTAAAGTACAAAGTTGACAAGGTGTTGTCACTTTGGGGAGAGTGTTTTGATGGTGAAAGTAAGTGGAAAACCCTCATAGGGCTGATTTAACCTGGCCTCCTCCAGCCAGCTTCCATAGGTTTCCTTTTCTCACAGAAAAACTTAAGGTGCCTCAGTAATTGTAATCCTTATGACGTCCACTTCATATGCAGTGAGGTATTTTGAATTGCAGACCGACGACCCACTGTTTTCTTTCCTCCTGTACTTGTGAAGCGCTCTCAAAACGATAAACGAGCATTAATTTCAGCAAAGCGTGCTTCCGTTGAGCGGGTTAATGCGTGGGAGAAAATGCGTCATGCTTAAAACACGCATGACCCGCCGTTGCCATCGGTAACGTCCCAGCTGTCTCCATCATCACAAGGACAAAAACAAACACTAATCAAAGAGGGTACAGAGGGGAGGGGAGGGGGAGGGGGAGGGGGGGGGGGGGGGGGGGGAGGAGGGAACAAATCAAAATGCCGCTGGTAATTTAAATGGCAGTTAAACGAATTGACTGCTGAACCCACAGCACGATGCAGTGTGAATGTGAGAGAGCCAGACAGAGACGACGCACCAGCAAGGCAATTAACGACTCTTACGGAGATGTCTGATGTGGCGTAGTCATTTGAAGTATACCTGACTCACTGCTCTCAGATTGACAGCGACCTAGCTTTGCATTTTCAGGGTAACACTTCTCCTAGCTACTGTGGAGCCTTAAAACCTACCTAACTACAAATAGAGTGTGTGCTTTTTAAATACTTACATTTTAACGTGAAGAGAGAGAGAGTAAAGTAAGAGAGCTATCCCGCTTTGTGAAATACCCTCCCGCTCTTCTTAAAAAAAACTAAACAAAACAACTCTTCTATCACACTGCAGGTTGTTCCAAGTCAGGTCATTTAGTTGCCCAGAATGAGAGCTTCCATTAATTCCAAATATGGAGAGAAAGAAATGATGACTCCTCAAGTCTCTGAGATTAATTTCCAGAGATAATGCAACTTTTACCCACTAACAAAGCTATGCTATTATAAAGTTGTGTAAATTGCATTTTTAGTTTTAAAAGGTTATCACAGCACAGCAAAGTAATTTGATGTACTTTATATACAATAAATTCCCAGCATCTGGTAGTGAGATATTGAACATTTGTATGTATAAGTAATGTAAGTACTCATTAACACTCATAAGTAATGTAAGTACTCATTAACACTCATAAGTAATGTAAGTACTCATTAACACTCATTAACACTCATAAGTAATGTAAGTACTCATTAACACTCATAAGTAATGTAAGTACTCATTAACACTCATTAACACTCATAAGTAATGTAAGTACTCATTAACACTCATAAGTAATGTAAGTACTCATTAACACTCATAAGACTGTTGTAAAAGTCTCAGGACAAATAAATAAAAAGAAAATTATGCCAATCAAAGCATCGGATCGAAAGCCAAGGAAATAATGCACAGCATTCACAACAGTGGAGGAAAGTCGTGGAGGTGGAGTTTGTGTGTTGGACTGCTTGATAACACTGGACATCTCGGGACAGCGGGGGCTATTTTTAATCATGACATTTGGCTGTAGGCTATTCCACTTTAATTCACTTAATTAGTTTGATTAATGCAACGATTCTATTGAATGTCTTTGTTTGATATGTTTGTGTGTGTGTTGTGTGTCACCTCTCGTGCCTCCACGTCCTAGTCTTGTTCTGGTTTTTCCGTTTATATGTATTTTCTATTTGGTAGTCCATTCCGTGTTTTACCTCTCTCCCTCCATTTTGTGCCTCCACTTCCCCGCACCTGAATTGTGTTTTCTCATTCGTTTCGTCTCACCTGTTCCTCGTTGTTTCTTCGTTAGTTTGGTATTTAGTCTCCTCTGTTTTTGTTTGTGCTTGTCTCAGTCTTTCCAGCGTTTATTCCTGCCTGCTCCTCGTTCCTGTCCGCGTGCCTGTGTTACCCGTCAAGTTCCTGTTCTCCTCCCTGTCCTGCCTGTTCCTGTCCAGCCCTGCTCCAGCCCTCCTGCCTGCCAGTCCTTCCCCGTCCTAGCCCTGCTCCTGCCCTTCGCCCTCCTGTTCCCCAGCTCTGACGGATTCCCCGGTTCTGACCCCTGCCTGTTCCTGGACTTTGCTTTTGCTTATTCTGCATTGCCCTGTTTACTAGACACTGACCCCTGCCTGGAACTGACTACGAATCTGCCTTGCCTTTAAATTGCACTGTTTGCTGGACCTCGAATAAAGCCTATTCCTATCATTTCTGGTATTTGCGATTGGTTCCGATCAGTTCTCATAACTGTTGTGGGTCTGCCCCACTATGTTTTTTTTTGTTGTTGCTGGTGGCTACAACTGAAGTTTCCTAACGGAAAAATTAGTTATTCTATTCTATTCATCCCCCTTCAAAATGTTTTGTGTGCTGGGTATGCTCTGGTGATATTTGGTCATATTGTACTTGCTCAGTAGTGTTGGACCTAGGCATAGGTCTGTCTGAAGGGCCCCCCCTGGTCCGCAATCGCAATCCCCCCCAGTCCACAATCGCAAACCACCCCCTCAGGTCCGTAATCACAACCCCTCTCCTGCTTGGGTAGGATATAACTAAAAAAGGGGGCCTTGCTTTGCCTAGAAAGCTTGAACGTCTGCAGTTTTTTCCTCAATATAAAAAAAAATAATCGCTGCGGCGTATTTGAGGCATCTTTTGGTGTGCGAAGCCTTCTTTCCTTTCTTTTCCTTGGTTTATTACTTCATTCAGTGATTACACACCCAGTGAAGTCTGAGCGCAGTACTTTTTGACTTTTTATATTTGCCTAGGGCCTCCAATAGTTTATTACCAGCTCTGTTGCTTAGCCTCTTAATACTGAATAATACTGAAAAACGGCTATAAATGTTTTGGCACCATTACAGTACATGATAGATTCAAGATGTGGTTTCCATCCCTACTTGGCTAATGTAGTCTCCTAGCAACCATATTAATGCCCAAATACAACATTTTAATTTGGCCAAAATATGATCACCTTTTTTTTTTTTGTCTTTTAACAAGAAGCCGTGCATGAAGTTACCCTTGAATTTCTTACTGGAGATGAATAATTTAAAAGGATAACAATGAAGGAATGCAGAAGCAGCATTAACTTGGGACTATTATATGATATATAAAGTAATACACAGGATATTTTGTTAAAGAAAATGAGTTTTTTTTTTCCTTTATTTTCTCATTATCCTCATTGTCCCTCTGAACAAAGCACGACATACCGCAGGAGGGTGGACTGTGCTATTCTTGAAATAAATATATTAAAAAAGTGCTTTTGTTTTGATTATGCTGTTGCGTAGGCGTTTCAGAACCTTACTTCCCCACACTGTCAGTGAGAAACACTGCATTTATGCTTTTGTTCAAGTGAACTGAAAGACTTGAGATCTCTCAGGCATTCTATGAGTCAACTCAAATCAACTCAAATTCCATGCACATTGCTCACTTCCTGTCAAGACTAAGTTATTCATTTCAAATTGTGAATTGCAGGACTGCCAGTCGCACTCTGCACTGCCAGTAGACTCCTCCCCAATATCTATACTGTTCAATATATAATATTTATAATGGGGAGAGTCGGGTTCGGGGGACCAGACGCGACAGAAGGGAATCTTAAAGTTTCCACGAGTGGAAACCACAGGAACGGAAGAGTCTCCGTAAAAAGGGAAGGAATAAAAGGAGAAAACAAACAAACAGGCTCCCCCCGTTTGCGTTCATGTTTAGGGAGTGGGAGCCTGGGACAGATGAGAAAATGAAACAACCCGCAGATAATCGGGCGAATAAACTCGTAGGCTCGAGAGAAGATAGATGGAGGAATTAACCTCTCGCTCTCAATATAAGAGCGGAAACTAAAGGGAGGTGAACGAAAAGCAAAAGGTAAATTATAGCGACCCGGTTAATGGGCGAAAACCCATTAAACCATGACACTATTGGAATTATGGAGCATTTCATGTCAATGTCACCTTCTAAGTATCTTTTTTATTTTTGTTATTGAATTACTCATTTTGTTTCTACACGTAGCGCATTAACGGCAGTAATATTTTAGCATGCTAAACCTTGCTGCTCATAGGTTGGATCACCATCCACTGGTGAGTCTGTTAGCTTTCTGTCACAGGGGTTCTGGGGATTTGGGATACCCTCTCTAGACAGTGTTGTGATTTTAGGGCTTTTCAGCTTTATTGGACAGCGCAGTGTAGAGAGACGGGAGGAATAGGACCGAGAAAGAGGGAGAGACATGCGACAAAGGACGCATGGCCGGAGGTTGCATGGCCAGATTCAACCCGGCCCGCAACAAGCATGTGGACGGTGCTCTTACAGGCTACGCCATCGAGATACTCCTGCAGACAGCGATTTAATGTTATAATAACAATCATCTCATCACATTATTATTTTATACCTCTCATCAGTTTTTTTTTCTTCCATTTTAGAACTAAAATTATTTTATTTTTTTTCCAGAATACCCAAGTGTCTTGGATGACAAAAGCATGTTGCAGTGAAAATATTTTCAAAACCAGTAACTCATGCCCCCATACAGGGGGACAGAAATGAATTGGCAGGTCTTACGACGCTAATCCCGTTCCCAACCTTTTATTTATTTGTTGAATGTCCCTTGTAGTGTAGGTTTCAGCATAGTAGAATATATGGCTCTTGAGATTAAGACCAGAGATCCATGTCCCCTACAGTGGACATAAATTTATTGGTGGGTTTTTGGAGGTTAATTCTGTTCCCAACCTTTTATTTAAATGATCCAAGGGGTGAAGGAAGTATGTAACAATATGCTTAAGGTATTTGACAGTCAGCACTGCAGAGATGGAGGTGTGTTGAATTTTAGTAATTTTCTGCAACTCCATTAGATGGAAAATATTTTCATATTTTAATGACACAGCATTGCTAGCCAGGTGGCATTCATATCCAATCTAAAAATATTGATATGCAATCTCCTGGCAATTTCCCTGTCATTTTGTGTCACATTCCATCAATAAAATTGGATGGATAGAATATAGAATAGAATAAGAGATGGTATAACTCAGTGTGAATAAAAAAAAACCTCTCATTTAGTTTAATAACACAGTTCAGAGTAATGGACGATAAATAATAGTCATATTTTCTCCCTAAAATACTTTCTAATCACAGACAGGTTCCACTTGCTTTTCAGTCAATTAATTTAACAGACAAAGGAGATGGGAAGTCAGTGAAGGGGAAAGCAGTCTTTCTTGCACCCATAATCCATGCTTGAGAAAGCAGGAGATGGATGGAGAGAGCGAGAGCAAGAGAGAGAGAGAGAGAGAGAGAGAGAGAGAGGGAGGGAGAGAGGCAGACAGAGAAGAAGAGAAAATGCCCCAGCAATAGATACTGTTGACCGCCTCCTTTACATTATGCAAATCAGCAGGTGTTTAGGAGCTGTGTAATTAGTCAATCGCCATCTCAAAACCATCTTGAGACCACTATGACAAAGTTTATTAATAATCACTGGCCACTATGTAGTGGATAAGATGTCCTTGAGTGAGATTTCTATCATCTCCACGTCACCTGTCAAAGCTTCAATGTCAGTTTAAACATTCTCTGGATGGAACTGTATCAATTACAAATCTTCCATTTACATAAAATCCTGTTGTTTCATTTGAAGGTCATTTGAAGCAAACTGGAGGTAATAAAAAAAAAAATTTTAAATGAGTTTTTTGCACACTTCCTGTGGTTAAAGGAAGGGCCCGAGTTTACACTAACCTCTGGCTGTTGTCTGGATATATACTCTTCATTGGTATTCTTTGCGTTATATTTGCATTCTTTTTTGGACTATTCCATTAACTGCAACAGACAGGTAACTGTGACCTCCTGTCCCCGAAATAAATTATTCTGGCCTAGTTCTGTTCAGACGGGCATCGGTGCAATTCAATTAAAGTGTACATGGAACAGAGATCATATTAAAGTAGTTCTTGCAGTGCAACCAAGGAATTTAAAAAAGACTAAGGAACTGAATCACCATGGGATTAAGGGGGAGGGGGGAGTGATATTGCTGTTACTCTTTTTCTTCAGAAGGTAATTAAAAATTTTATAAATGCCTTCTGGGTCAAATGTATAACTGTGAAGCATATGAATATGTATTGGGCTCCCTTTAGGATGTGAACGGATTTCTTTTTCATCTTCATCTCCTGCATACAGAGCGGTAGCTAGTGGAGCCATCAGGGCCCTTGAAGGAGAACTATGGCCTCTCTCCTCATTCTGCATCTGCTAATTATTCACATTATAATATTATCCACCGCCGGTGGCCTTGTACAGAACAAAGCGTTCATTATTGTAACAGAGAGGGTGACAGTAAAACATATAACTCTGCAGAATTCCATTTTTTAAATACATATACATGTAATACATAATCCAAGTGTCTTGGATGCAGTGAAAATATAATTTTATTTTTATTGAATGTTCCTTGTAGCGTATGTTTAACCATAAGTGGAATATATGGTTCTTGAGATTAAGACCAGAAGACTCGTGTCCCCTACAGGGGACATGCATTACATTACATTACATTATAGGCATTTAGCAGACGCTCTTATCCAAAGCGACTTACGCAACTTCTTATTACATTTATCCATTCATACAGCTGGATATATACTGAAGCAATTCAGGTTAAGTACCTTGCTCAAGGGTACAACGGCAGTGTCCGGCTGGGAATCGAACCTGCAACCTTTCGGTTACAAGTCCTGTTCCTTAACCATTATACTACACTGCCGCCCTACATGAATTGCCGGGTCTTAGGAAGATGGCGGTTAGGTAACTGGGCTTGTAACCCGGGTGCTGCTGGGTGGCGCATTCGGTTAAGGAACCAAGGCCGTGGTGCAAGGATGAGCCCCGCGGTCTCCGATCGAATTCAAACTGTTCCAGCGCTGACCGGCCGGTAGCTCCATAGGACGATGCTTCATTGGCGATTGCATCGGCCTGGATATGGCAGGGTTCAGTCGGTTAGGGCTCTGCGTTTTAGTGCTCTCCGGGATTGAGAGCCCGCGGACTGTATGTGAAAACCCCATAGGAATGAAAAAGTCTTCCTCTGACCCCGCTCTGTGTGAGCTTGGCTGCGGGTTGCGGTGTGAAAAGAAGCAGCTGGCGACACCATGTGTTTCTCGGCTGCGGTTGAAAATAGTCGGATTCCAAATTAAGGTGGGAATTAGGCATCTTCCGGCCAAATTTATAGCAAAAAAAAAAGGAACTGAATCTGAATCTTCAAAAGTTTCTCTGTATGTTTCACAGGGACTTTGAAATGTACATTTTCTTCGAGGAAGGAAATGCACATTTTAGAATGAAGCCCTGGGACTATCTTGTGGGGGACGGACCAATCACACAAGCACAGAAGGTCAGTATCCCTTACAAATGGGATTTATAATGGCCCAATACTTCCACTAGGTTTTATTCTCCCAAAAAAAAGAAAAATGACAGGATCATTTTGAGACATACAGTGGGCATAAAACAGAGTTTACCAGTCCCTGAAAATCTGCACTGTGTACGTTTATTATGAAATTATGCTGTATATTATAGGTGTGACATTACTGACTTGGAAACCAGAACATCTTAATTGCGCAATCCTAGCTTACTGGCTAAAAAGTTAATGGGTAAAGATTGTGTACAGAACCTTCTGCTACGTAAGCTGCAAAAAAGGGTGTGTTATTTTATGTTTCAGCTTTTAAATGATGGCTTTAGATGGCGAGCGTGCCAGAGGGAATGCAGTATGGGTAATTTCTGTGAGGGATGGGCACCTACTGTAACCCATTCCTCCCAATTAGAGAGGGAAGCTTTCCTTTCTGTCCGACTCCATTTTGTTCTCATTAAAGCATTTCTTGTGTTGGGGCCTGGTGAGCGTCCCTGTCTCCCATCGCCGCCTTTGTTTTTAACAAACTGTTCCCGGCTTAATATTCAAGATAAACTGAGACACTTCCCCCCCCCTCCCCCCTCCCGTGCCTGCCGCCCCCCACCCCCCCACTCATTGTGATTGAATACAGAATCATTTTGTTTGCATTTATGAGACAATTTGATCGATGGGCCCATTACGGTCTCCTTGAATTCAGCAAGAAGCAGAGGCTCTTCATTTTAAAGGGCTGAATACCTGGGTAACTGTTTGATGTGATGTGTCTCTCTGACTCCCGGCTACAAGGTTAGGTTTTTTTAAAATGGCGTATGCAGTTTGGCTATGTATGGCACAAGTTCTCGCCAGTCAATTGAGGGAGCAAGCATTCCCATAACAATGAAATTTCATTATGTTGCTGTGCATAGTTATGAGAACGATGATTAGTCTAGATAGACAGTCATAAACAAAGTAATTAAAGGTAATGTTAATGCACCCTTACACCTGGAAACAGGGCTTGAAGTCCGTAAGGGGAGGCATAAAACTGAAAAAAATAAAAATAAAAATGCCCAGAAGGTTTGGTTTGAAATAACTGTCTTGAGCATTGATTTAATGGAGTGCACTCTTTCATATCGGACCCTTCGTAGGTATAGCTGCCATGGACAACCTCGCAATCAAAATGTTTGAGTTTAAAATCCTGGTCTTGAAAAGACATACACAGCCCCAGAAATAAAACATACAGTACATATGCGGCACAACGTTAAGAACATATTGTAATCAAATATTCTGAGCTATCTAATTGATGGAGTAATTAAATTGCAATCAAATACGATGGAAATAAATGTAATATTTTGACCCATTTTAAAAGAGCAGTGGTGCTTAAGACTCTAGAATATATAAATATATACAGTAAATATAAATCAAAATTTCATAAAAACAACTAGAAGAGATGAATGTGCCCTGATATTTATTAGATACTGCATTACATTAATTGCTGTGTATTTGCTTATCACAGCCTGTATTAATAAAGCATCACGGAGGAGGAGTGCTCAAACCATGATCAGGTTTCACCTGTCCATATCCTAACCTTATCCACCGAGCTAAAAAAAGGTCAGACTGAGCGTAGATTAGCATTCCTACTCTGTGATGCTTTATGAATGCTCTGAGATGCTTCATGAATGCTCTGAGATGCTTCATGAATACACTGAGATGCTTTATGAATACTCTGAGATGCTTCATTAATACACTGAGATGCTTTATGAATGCTCTGAGATGCTTTATGAGGGCTCTCAGATGCTTTATGAATACTCTGAGATGCTTCATGAATACACTGAGATGCTTTATGAATGCTCTGAGATGCTTCATGAATACACTGAGATGCTTTATGAATGCTCTGAGATGCTTTATGAATACTCTGAGATGCTTCATGAATACACTGAGATGCTTCATGAATACTCTGATATGCTTCATTAATACACAGCGATGCTTTATGAATACTCTGAGATGCTTTATGAGGGCTCTCAGATGCTTTATGAATACTATGAGATGCTTCATGAATACACTGAGATGCTTTATGAATGCTCTGAGATGCTTTATGAACACTCTGAGATGCTTAATGAATACACTGAGATGCTTTATGAATGCTCTGAGATGCTTTATGAATACTCTGAGATGCTTCATGAATACACTGAGATGCTTTATGAATGCTCTGAGATGCTTCATGAATACACTGAGATGCTTTATGAATACTCTGAGATGCTTCATTAATACACTGAGATGCTTTATGAATGCTCTGAGATGCTTTATGAGGGCTCTCAGATACTTTATGAATACTCTGAGATGCTTCATGAATACACTGAGATGCTTTATGAATGCTCTGAGATGCTTCATGAATACACTGAGATGCTTTATGAATGCTCTGAGATGCTTTATGAATACTCTGAGATGCTTCATGAATACACTGAGATGCTTCATGAATGCTCTGAGATGCTTCATGAATACTCTAAGATGCTTTATGAATGCTCTGAGATGCTTCATGAATACTCTAAGATGCTTTATGAATGCTCTGAGATGCTTTATGAATACTCTGAGATGCTTCATGTATACTCTGAGATGCTTTATGAGGGCTCTCAGATGCTTTATGAATGCTCCGAGATGCTTTATGAATGCTCTGAGATGCTTTATGAGGGCTCTCAGATGCTTTATGAATACTCTGAAATGCTTTATGAATACACACTTAAGGCTCATTCTTTACGCTCATAGCGTTATGCTCTCAGGCTGGCCTCTGCAGTCTGCTGTAACTCCAGGAGCAGCTGCAGTTAGTTACAGTGAACGGCAGGCCAGGCAAGGTTGCGTGACAGATGTGTGCGTTGGGGGCAGTTGGCCATGCATTATTAAACACTCAGATTAAATCATGTCCACCCGGAAACGCAGACCTGCACACAGCAGGCACACATAGTCGGACCCATAAACACTCCTGGAGCCAAAGCTCTGTTTTCCCATGAGAGATGTTGTGTAGCCAAATTCACATGTCATTTGCTAACCTCAAAGAACTCATAGAACATAGAACAACATTACAGTGGATGGACTGTATCTATACATTCTGGAATTAAATCACCTTTCAAATATAGCAAATTTCAGTTTCACACACTGTTGGGGGAACATTTACTGTGAGTTGTCCATTTTTGTTGTTCGCCATGAGTGCATGGAAATCACAGTGTCATTACCACGACATAATACCTGTCATGAAGTGCCATGTCCATTCATAACTATGACATGTGTTGTTATGACACAATCTGCAATTTGTGTTATGACACAACTGACATAACAACCTGCATAGAAGGCTCACTTTGACAGGGTTGTCATAACACTGATTCACCATGACATTTGAAAATGACTGTGTCCATTATTATGTGCCAGCTTGCCAAATAGTGATACTTTATGCAAAAAACACATTGTCATGAATTTATATTCTTTTAGTTGGGATTAGTTCATCTTGATAGATATGTAATGTACTAATGTTCATTTTCTGTGAAACATACGACTCCTTTAAAATACAGGTGGATATGTTCCCATCAAGACAGTTTTATGTCACTGTGCTGATCATGTTGATTTTAATCACTGCTGTTGAAATAAACAGAGGAAAAAGCCATTGTCTTCACAACTCTCTCTCTCATATTTATTCATCTGTTTATACAGAGATCATTATCTTAGCATGGTGTCAACATCTAAGACCAGTTACATGCACACACACACAGGGTTTAAAAAAAAAAGGTTTGATTTGCATATACGTATATACTTGTGTATTTTATCACAGATATCGCCTCCAATTGCATAGCCTTGAACGTCGTAGAAGCGTATTACTTCTCTATAACAATTGAAAATGATACCTTTATTTATAAAATAGTGTAATGACAGTGGTATGTACCGCTGTCATGCAATTATTATGTTCTTACCAGCAAAATGTCAGGCTGCCACTATAAACTTCATCTTGCATTTCACCATCATAACTCCTAAGTCTATGGGAGGAAGGAACACATGGTAGGACTTTTACTTTCTGACCCCTGGATTTCCACCTCTGAGATTTATATAAGTGTGTCTTCACGTACGTAATATGTTTGAAGAATATTGTTTTTTTTGTGTGGCACATAATTCTTTTATCTCCATAAAGATCGGTGAGCTGCCATGTCTGAACCTTAAAAATGAAACCCCTTTACATCCCTGTACTCTGTGGTGGTGCTGGACGTGATAAAATCTGCTTAGTAACAGTTTCATAGCAACGCATAATGTGTGTCCCTGTCCCGTTGTAATCATAGTTCATTTGTGTGAACAAATGGACAAATTAATTATGAAAAATGACATACCATACGGTATTGCATTCGGACTTCCCTTGGGTGATGTAGGCATGTTTTAAACCATTCCTTCAGACAGAAACATGTCTCATGGGACGTTTGAATCCAATACTGTCCGCTATTTTTCCTCATGAGCGTCAGCAAATCATCACTAATGAGACGTCCCTTAGCCTTTCAGCAGCTCAACCTTGGGTACGAATTACAGAGCCCAGCGCCTGTGTTCATAACGGCTCTCAGGGGCCATTTGCTGAGCTGGCATCGGGTTTCCCCGTCCATATCCCAAGAACAGCAATAAAGGATGGTTAAGCCTAATTTATACTTATTCACTTTCGACAGGTGCTGTGCAACAAAAACGAAGGCGTCGCACGCCGTTTCACAATTTATACTCCTGAATTATACTTCGACGAAGGCCTGGGGCGAGGGTTCTGTTGTCTCTATGGTGACGAGACGGCAAACAAACTCCTGACCATTTTGTGTCATGGTTTGGCTGTCTTTCTTCCATCTCTGTGGTCTTTTCCTCTCGGAGCCACGTGTGAGCGCTCTTGCCCTATTTTTTCCGGCACGGCACTTATCTCCCGGCACTTATCTGGTGCACCTGTGTTAAGTTCCCCGCTGGCTATATAAGCACGGTGCTTCCTGCTTCCGGTGCTTTGGTGTCTTCATTGCCACTACACAAAGCCAGGTATTGACGGTATAGGAATTGGCGACCACTTGTTCTTTTGCTTCTACTAAAAGTACACGTGGGGTCTGCCTTAGTGAGATGAGGTCGTTATTATTTCGAGCTTTTTGTCGGGAGTTTTTCTCCCGTTTCTTTTCTGTCATGGTTTGGCAGCCTTCGCCTCATCTCTGCGGACGCTTCCTTTCGGAGCTGCTAGAGGGCGCTCCTGCTTTACTTTTCCGCCAGCCGTGTTTTTCCTCTTCCCAGGCACTTATCTGGCGCACCTGTGTCTCGTTTTCTGCTGGCTATATAAGCACTGTGTTTCATTCTTTTGGTGCTTTAGTGTTATCATTGCCACTGCACTAAGCCGGTAACTCGGTATATGAATTCAGACGACCACTTGTCCTTTTGATTTTCAAAAAAACACGCGGGACTTGTCTGTAGTGTGTTAGAGAATTCTGTTCTTAGGTTTTATTTATTCTTCGCACTTTATTTTCCTGCCTTGGTTTCCTTTTCCTTTGTCTCGCTACTAGACAGTAGCCTCGGTTCTCTTCGTTGCCTTTTACCTCTCTGTTTGTAGCTCTTTGTCAGTTTTCAGAGCTTGAGGTATTTCTCTCTTTGTTTATTTTTCTCTGCTCGAGTCTGCGAGCTTCGCCTATTTTCTGGGGTCGCTATTATTTTTGGCTTACGCCTGTATTGTTTCCCTATCTGTTTTATTTTTGCTCTGCGAGCCTCGCCCTACTTCAGGGTCGTTATTACTCCTGTTTCTTTTTCTCTACTTCCTCTAGTGGATGTCCATGTTTCGTGGATATCTTTCTGATCCCCTCTCAGTCGTGTCTGGTCCTCTGAACCCGACCCCCCTTACATTTGTAAACTGTCCAATCAAACTGTGTAACTAAGTATGACGGTGTCCACGGCGTTAAAAAAAAATTCTAGAGGTGCATGACTTTGAGTGTCATGCGACCCTATTTTCAGTTGAAAATACGCTGTATCAAGTGTTGTGCGATGAAGTATAAAATGGGGTTTAATCTCAGTGGTGTCAGAGAGACACACACACGCACGCACAATACACCCCAATTTCAACAAACTATCCTCAGCTGTCTGTCAACAGTAACTAGCTTTCAGTTTTCTATCCCATTTACAAAATGCCATTACAGCTATCGATTTGAGAAGTGTTTTTGAGGGCAGGCGTGGACTAGGGGCCCGTTGGATCCAGAACTTAAATTTGCTGCCACCAGCAAGTGGAAGCACGCCAAATGCCTGTGGAAAAAAAGCACATAGACCAGCATCTGGGAGCTGCATTTTCAAGGCTGTCGATACGGAAATGTAATTGCTTGGGGGACTGTGGCTGATGCAAGCCCCAGGTCTCACATGAAATTAATGGATACAGCTTTTTTTGATGGTCTTGTTTTTTGTTTTTTTTGCAGGTAACCATTTTCTAAATGGATGCTGACGAAAGCTCTCCAATAACCTCTCATCTCTTAGGACTTCACGTCTTCAGTTGCGTTCCAGCAGCCCTGGTTAAAAAAAATTATAATAGGTGTAAAAAGCTACCTAGTGCACGTACGCACTACGCCTGTTTGCCACGTACACAAAGACAGACATAGAGTGGCCATCATCGATGACATCATCACTTCCTATGAAAAGAGCTCAAGGCCTGTTCAGTGTTCCAAATGTGAGTCACCGGCAGTACAATCAGAGATTCCACAGAATCTCCTCCAGATATATGTCCGCTACGTTTCCGGCCCTCTTCTCTTCCGCTTAACTACAGGGGGGATGCGTTTTGTGACAGGAGTTTCCAGTGCTGTGTTACACTGTTACTCATGCTCAACAGCGTTGTGCTTGATCGTGCCCCCTTCACAGATCTGTTCGGCTGCAAGGATTAGAAAAGCACAACTTTCAATGGCGAGAACAGAGCTGAGTGTCTGGTGGGTATATAGAATCTGTGGTGCAATTATTCCAGTGCTTCTGAGTGCATTCATGTTTCTGAGGACTCCAGAATTAGATCTGGCGCTGGGTCAGGCGTGGAAAATGACTCACTTTGCCATTTGTGCATGAATCATGTGCAGCGGCACTTGACTGTATGTACCGTACATGGTAAGGAAACATTTCCTGCAACGGATGAGGGAGTGGAGACCCATATCATGATTTCGAAAAAAAAAACATAACAAAAATGAAGCCGTCTGACAGGAAGCAGACAGATGCCTGATAGAGCTGTGCTCTCATTGGACAATCTCTAGGAGGAAGCCAACAGAGATGGTGTGCCAAAAATGCACTCAGCATCAGGGCCGTGCACAGAATGTTTCCAGGGCATATGCTGAAAATCTGAAAATCAGGTGTGGGGGGCTAGGATGGGTAGATTGCCCGGGGGAGGGGGGCCAGATTGTAGTAACTGCTGACCAGGGGGGCAGATTCTAACCATGAGTGGTGAGGTGGGGCCATTGCCATCCCAAAGTGCACAAGGACACTTTTGCTGTCTCAGGGCGGGGCTATATGCTATGCTATGCTATAGTATGCTATGCTATGCTATGCTTCAGTACATTTTGAGCCTATCTGTGCATGTGCCAGGTCAGTATGACACTGCTGCTTAGTTCTGTTGACATACAGCCATCTTGTGAAAGCGATAAAGAGGTGTAGAGAATAATCCTGCTCAACCTCTCAGGTGAGCCTCCAGGTACATCTCTGTGTACAGGGTTAAGACAGTGCTACTGACAGCTAAAGAAAAAAGTATAGCCAAGACCCAGAAATAATAACCATGTACAACAACAACTTCACATGCGAATGTACCCTTCTTCATAACAACTCGCAGAATTTTTCTAAGGAAGAAAAATGGTAGCAAAAAGATTTACGTCTAATTTTGACTTGCAACAGTACTTCCATTTTTATTACTTTTACGGACATCTAAATAATAATAAATCAAAGGAACATTGGCATTTTTAACACAAATCATTTGTATTTGAGAAACCTTGGCTAAGAAGGGAAACAAGTTTTCCTGTTTTTGCACATGATGTTATGATTCAATGGTTTTAGTGTAGAAACATTATTGATGAGAGCATTTTCCCAGATACACCTAAATTACTATGGCTGTACTCCCTCATTGGACAACAGCAGATTAGAAGGTTTAAATCCATATCACGGCTCTGAAATATCAACTATGGGATTGCATAAATATAGACTAGATTATTAAATATAATTTGATACTACCACCAAAAGATTTCATGATTGTGCATTGTATAAATGCATGCTGTACATCGTCATAAAACTTCATAAACATTCATATTACTGTATTATATACTTTCATATATTGTAGAATATATTACACAATTATTTTGTAATATACACAGAATATGACCACTAACAATCAAAACGCATATTCACTTGTATTTTGGATTTCCTATTTGTCATTTGTAGAATATAAAAGGGCAAATTCATTTTTAATAAGGAAATTAACACGCAGTAGTGGTGACACTAGAAAGGCCTGGATTCAATGGATATTTAATCTGGTCCTTTATTTCACAAATGCAAGCGCTCATTCGTTTTTTCGTAATAATTGAAAAACATTTTGTTTGTAGTGAATGAAGTGATTATTTGCATTTACTGTATTAATAAGTCAAAGCTAAAGGGAGCTGTGTATTGAACTCAGGACTGAGTCAGGCAGGATTATTATTCCCCTAGAAATCCTTGTTGAATAAACTCTAGTTTTCTCCACCTGAATCCCCTCAAACAAATTCATATGTCTCTATTTTCGTAGAACTAGATAAACGCTCTGTCTCTAATATTTAGCAGCTTCATTTTTTCTAGCACATTGGAATCACAATAGATTTTTTATCAAAGCTACTATGGCTAATCTTTGGCTAATCTTTCAGTGGAAATAATACATTGTGCAAATATAACAAAAAAATACCAAAAGCCCTTGTGAACTAAATTATCATGAAGAGATCAACATCATTAATATCAACAACAGTATTCGACTGGAGAAATCAATGAACAACTGTGTTATAGGGTTATATTCCAGTACTGTATATGGAGTATGGAGGTTCCATAGCAGTTCCTCACTATAACTATATACAGGTATATATTATCTTCCAAAATAAAGGACACACCAACATAAAGTGTCTTCAGGTATTGGGCTACCACACGCTGCTAGAACAGCCTTGGTGTGGCTTGGCATAGATTCTACAAGTGTCTAGAACTGTCCTGGAAGGATGAGACACCTTTCATCAGTGTGAAATGTCCTTTATTTGGCAGTTTGTTGATGGTGGTGGGTGATGTGCCTCAGGACCATTCCCAAATCTCCCAAAGGTGTTCAGTTGGGTTAAGATCTGGGGGGTATACTATGAAGCAGGATTACTGAGTTAGCTGGATAACTGCACTGATTAAAACCTGGAACCCTCCTCTGGAAAATGGACTAAAGTAAAAAGAGCTGTTCCGGCTTTTACTCAGTGCAGTTATGCCAACTCCGTAATCCTGCTTCGTAGTATACCTCCCTGGTGACTGAGATGGGTGTGACATATGCTTGACATCGTTTTCATGCTCATCGAGTAATTCAGTGACTACTTGTGCCCTGATTGGATGGGGGCACTGCCATCTTGGGGGAGACCACGGGCCTGTTCCAGAAAGCAGGCTGGATATGAGTTAGCTGGATAATTTCACTGAGTAAAACCTGGAACCCTCCCAAAACTAAAACATGGACAAAAGTAAAAAAGAGCTGTTCCAGGTTTTACTCAGTGCAGTTATCCAGCTAAATCAGTAATCCTGCTTTCTGGAACAGCCCCTTCTATCGGGATAGAAATGCCTCACCATTATGAGTGCTCACTCAAAATAGCTTTGTATTTATTGCCGTTTACCTTGCCCTGTGAGGGGTTGAGTGGATCTAAACCAAGGCAGGAAAAAGCACCCACATCATAACAGAACCGCTAAGTTTCTTCTGAAATGAGTCACGCATGAAACTCATCCATTTGTTGAAAACAGGGTGAAGGATGACTCATTTGACTTTTAGATTGATATTTGCGGAGATCTGATTCAGAGTTGCTCATCTGTTTTGCCTGGAGAGCCAATGCACGGACATGACAGTTGAGGAGCATACACACTTCACCGCAGTTTCCCCGACTTGATGTTTTTTTTCCCTCATGCCAACATCACTTTAACACATGACCCTAAGCATGATGGGATGTTCATCGCTTAATTCATTCAGGAACCGCACGTGTGGAAGCGCCTGCTTTCAATATATTGTACATTGTATCCCTCGTTTACTCAAGTGTTTTTTCTTATTTTTGCCGAACCTGAATATTATGTGCATGCATGCATGTGTGCGTAACCGTGTGCGTGTTCGTGTGCGTGCATTTTATAAAAACGCCCGGAGCCCTGGCAGCAAAACATGTCCCTTGTCGTGTTGGTTTAAGCATAGTAGAATACATGGTTCCTGAGATCCAAAAATGAACTACTGGAGGATATATACACCTCTTGCCTGCCTTCAGGGTGCCCTAATCAGCCCTGCGGGGGCCCTAGAGGCATCCTTGCAGCCACCCTCCCACTAGCCAATCAGGAACCTCCACATCACTGCTCTGTGCTGAGGCCCTGCCCACTGACAGCAAGCTGGCTCACCGTCTGCCTCCATGGCCTTCCTGTAGCCCATGCTAACACAGGTCTGCTAGAGGGTTCTCTGCCTCTATGGCCCTTCCTGTAGCCCATGCTAACAAGGACATGCTAGAGGGCTCTCCGCCTTTATGGCCTTCCTGTAGCCCATGTTAACAAGAGTATACTAGAGGGGCTCTCCGCCTCTATGGCCTTCCTGTAGCCCATGCTAACACAGGTCTGCTAGAGGGTTCTCTGCCTCTATGGCCCTTCCTATAGCCCATGCTGACACAGGTCTGCTAGAGGGTTCTCTGCCTCTATGGCCCTTCCTATAGCCCATGCTAACAAGGACATGCTAGAGGGCTCTCCGCCTTTATGGCCTTCCTGTAGCCCATGTTAACAAGAGTATACTAGAGGGCTCTCCGCCTCTATGGCCTTCCTGTAGCCCATGCTGACACAGGTCTGCTAGAGGGCTCTCCACCTCAATGGCTGTCCACTATCACCAGGACGTTGATCTGTGCCAGGGTTAAAAGCAGCATCGGGAGGGGTGTTTGATCCTGAGGGACACCTATGGTCCCCGATTCCCTCCCTGGCTCCTATGTGTATCGTTTCCTCCCTTTGGCTCGGAGCTAAGGGGGAGGGGGTACGTGGAGCCAGAGAGGGTGGGCGGAGCCGCCCTCTCTCCCTATGCTCCTGCATCCGGGGCGCTGTCCGTTCAGCACCTCAGGTTTGTCAGTGACCTGAGAGAGATATAGGTCCTGCAAGATCCACTCACAGGCAGGGTAGCAGCTGTAGCTCATTACCAATTGCGGAAGCGATTGCCCATTATTGCCTATTCACTGTGCTCTATACGCCCTGCTTCCAGGTCTAAAAAGAGGGACCTTGTTTATCATGTTTTGTATGCTGAAAAGGATATGTACTGTATGTGTGCATGTGTAAAAATGTGTATATATGTAAAAATATGTATATATGTAAAAATATAAAATATTATTTCTCTATACACACACTCACTCACTCACACACACACACACACACAATATATATACCATATACAGGTGACTTCCAACCTAAAAGAAACAGTAAATGAGTAAATGAGGGATATATTGAAAGCAGGTACTTCCACACGTGTGCTTCCTCTATTAAATAAAGAAATCACATTCCATCATGCTTAGGTAAATATAGTGTACTCTCCAAATAGGCACTTTCTCAAGTAAAATATGTTTTCATTTTTTCCACAACAAAAAGAACATCAACATCATTGCAAACGATTCCCACTTGAGAGGGATATTCTTTCCTCCTTTTTTCATAGTGGTGCTTTGAGTGTTTATGTGAGCCCCAGCCCATCTCCTAAAATTAAAAGATTAGCCCGAAGCAAAGTGGTGACAGAAAGCTATTCGCCGAGCACTCAGGGCTGAAGCTCTGCGGCGATATAATTCCGTAAATGAGAGCCGGATGCAAGTGGCATAACAATGCCATTGGACGGGCTTCAGTAAACGACAAGCAGTCGCTATCAATCACACGCTACAATAATTGCTTTTATTCTTAGCCGCTCAGTCGGTGCCCTCAAAATGGCTGTTGAAGAGGTATCAATCTCATTTTTTGTGAAGTAGGCTACGGAGTAATTTAAATGCAATGCCTTAATCATTGAATGCCCCCCCCCCCCCCCCCCCCCCCCCCCTCCCCCCGTCCATGTCTGGGAGTTTGTGGTGTTGTCAGTTCACAGACAAGAGTTGCGGTCTAAAAAGCAGACGAAACAGTCTACTGAGTGTGATCCAGGATCAAGCCTGCTATCTTTAGTCAAGGGCAGTTTGTGGTTCCATCAGCACATCGCCATGGAGATAATCCATGGAGACTCTAAATGGTGGAAAAAAAATACTTGGATTGCCTTTTTTTTATATGAAATTAAAATAAGCTGGTGTCGCACTCTCAAAACAGATGTGTTAAAAACAACACATAACGTGTCACTTTTAACACACCATCGTGTCTACATCTTGTGCTACTTTTCAACGCTGTCTGTGTTAAAAAGACTCCCTTTATAATAGATAAATTGTATAATTTGAGAAAATATGTGTTGAAAGTAACATAGAAGTAATAACTTTGACACAAAATGTGTTGAAAGTAACAAAAAAGTAGTAACACAAAAAGCTTGTCGGATATCAATATTGATATCGATATTGGAAGTGCAGCATTGAAGTGTCTTGACACTTTCCTGACAGAAAAATAATTTGAGGATACCTTTTGAATACTGGAACAACACCCCCCTAAAAACACACGGACGCACCCTTAAACACCCCCCCCCCCCCCCCCCCCCCCTTTCCTATGTTTTTAAATTGAAAACCCTGGTGCTAAAAGTACTGAAGTCACAAAATGTCTATTTTGAGAAAATCGAATCCGAAAATATCATTGATCCATAAAATCAGCCATTGAAAGTTTTGCTGTTTTTATGCATTGCTCAGGCACCTTTTCTGTTAACAATATTTATAGGGTGGACCTATCTAAACAAATACAACATGTTTCTATGCTCAACTTGAATTGTCTAAAAATGTGACTTCAGTACTTTTAGCACCAGGGTCTTCAGTTGCACTTGTACTTTAGCAATCATATTGAGTGCCTTGGCAAACACTACCATGGGTACATGGGTCAGTAGCTCTGGCCTTTGGAAGCAAGGCAGAACCCGTCGTTATGTTCCATATTTATAGCCACAAAACAGATACATAAAGCCATTGGCCGTACATAACTGCATTAGCATTCTACTTCAAAGGCTGGCTCTTTCTTTATTTAGTATAATAAAATGACTTTTACTAATTTACTTTTACTCGTTTACTAATTAGATGGCTTGTTCATTACAAATCACCTGAAATTATTAACTAAAAATGTTCTTATTTTGACATTAAAGAGTGTTATTTATATAGGCGTTGAAAAAAAATCCCACGCAAATATATTTTAATTTGACTTTGCAACACAGAAAAATAAGAAGAAATAATCAACGAGGGTGAAACCTGAGCTATAACCTGAGCTATAAGCAGCCATCTTTAAGATCCTGGGGTTTCGAATATGTGTTGGAAAATGCTCTTGTAATTTTTGGAGGAAAATAAAATTAAAATCTATTTTAATTTGACAGAATTAAGCAAAAATAAGCAAAAAGTTGGAAAACACTTTTAAGGAGCAGATTTGTACAGTAAAAAAATTGTATCAGCCTGTTTGCTGATCTTTTTCAAAGGTGGCGACAATTCCAGAGGGCAATAAAAATGATAATAGGAGGTTGCAATGTAATGCATTGGGTGTTTCTAGACACCTGCTTGAAATACTGCAATACTGTGTACTAATTAAGAATAAGGATAAAGACCATAATTAAACTGAGCAAGTCATTACGGTGGCATGGTATATTCTTTCTTTCCACAGCTTGAACACTAACTGACATACTGAGTATAATGAAACGCTACCCTGGTGCTTGTCTTGACTTACTACGGAATGTTGGCATAGAATTTCAAGGACATGGCAAGACCCTGTGTTTAGAATGCCAAGCACTGCAAAAAGAGGTTCCATTACTGCATTTTATTGTGGCTAATAGAATTTATGGATAATTTAATTTTAATCTGCAGCCTTTTACACAAACTAGAGTGAACCAGTCTGCAGATATTGAGGTTGTTATTTTCATGACCATGTTTTAATGTGTGGAACGTGAAATTGACCTTGAGTGATGATAAACGGATGATTACAGTCAAAGGGTATCTGTATACTCAAAGTGTATTACAAAAAAGGGAGTGTGAAAATAAAGCTGGTGGATATCAATGTGCCTTAAAGGGATAGGAATTTTGGACATAATGTCTCAGTTACGACTTACCCATGATGTAGTTGTTTGATGGAAACCATTTTCAGCTAATTACATTACATTACATTATAGGCATTTCGCAGACGCTCTTATCCAGAGCGACTTACACAACTTTTTAGCATTTTTTACATATTATCCATTTATACAGCTGGATATATACTGAAGCAATTCAGGTTAAGTACCTTGCTCAAGGGTACAACGGCAGTATCCTACCTGGAAATCGAACCTGCGACCTTTCGGTTACAAGGGCCAGTTCCTTAACCATTATACTACACTGCCATTTTAATTCCATGCTGTCCCTTCTTTTGGACATGCACACGTTGCTAATGCTAGCGCAACACTATGGTAACCGGTAGCATCCACTACCAAATGCACTTAAACACTCCACAGTGCACCCAAAGCAAACAAAATACGACAACAGTCTATCGGGGTTATTTTAAGTGTTTATACCATCATTTTTGAAGTCAAGTTATCGTTGAATCCTTCAATGCTGTTCGGCGGAGCGAACGTGGCCATTGCAACTTGTTACTCTTTTTTGTTGTTGTAGTCGACCAGTGTCTGCACTACATTCGTAGGTAACGTAAAGTATCGCTCCCCCGTTAGACTGTCGTCGTATTTTATTTGCTTTGGGTGCACTGTGGAGTGTTTAAGTGTGTTTGGTAGTGGATGCTACCGGTTGCCATAGAGTTGCGCTAGCATTAGCAACGTGTGTATGTCCAAAAGAAGGGACAGCATGGAATTAGCTGAAAATGGTTTCCATCAATCAACTACATCATGGGTACGTAAGTCGTAATTGAGACATTATGTCCAAAATTCCAAACTATCCCTTTAACCATGAAGCAACAATGAAATTGGAGACCAGGGGGGAAAAAAAGATTATTTCCTGTTTTCCAAAAAAAAAAAAACATCTAGCTGGTGGACAGCAATGACCCTTAACCAACTGTGAATCAACATTGAAATTGGAGACCTGGAGAAAAAAAAGATTGCTTCCCTGTTTTCCAAAAGGGTAGACCGTCATTTGAGACCGCAATTATTTTTCTGTCAACGAGCTCTAATACCCATGAAAGGGCTCGCTGACAGTATTTGTCTGCTGATGTCCCAAAAAGAGGCACATGGTAATTAAGTACCAGCAGATGTGGGGCATCACCAGGTCTGCTCTCTACAGACGGGTCATGGTGACATATTCCGGATCTTTCTATTGTGTTTGCAGCCCCACGCCCTTTGTGGGTGTTTATTACTGCATATGCCCACTTAGAATTATGTAATTAATAATAATAATAATAATACAGTTTTTTTCGATTGCTTTGACTCATTTTGCACAACAGAGTTTCAATGTGCAAAACTCTTAACACAGAATGCTATACTGCTCATTTTGGGTTCAAAATGTAATATAGCATGCAAAATAAAAATACCAGTGTCAAATCAGAGAATATTATATGCAAAAGTTTATCACAGCACCAGAACATTAGATATTTCAAACAATGAAGTTAAAACATTGCTGCATTTTCAATATACAACAGTCATCATGAAATAATGCTGCCAAACACAAAATCCTTCTGAGTTTGAAAGTGTTTTTTGGTCATAACGCAAAATGCTATACTCCTAATCTTGGCCTCAAAATCATATATAGCATGCACAATATAAACAACTGAACCAAATTAGATTGTATTTCATGCTAAAGTTTATCATAGTGTCAGAACAGTGGATATGTTTATCGTTGAAGTTTAATTATTGGTGCATTTTCAAATACAACGGCCATTATCAAATAATGTGGTCAAACACAAAATACTTGTTACCAAAAAAGACTATGCAATGGTCATTTCCTCATAAATGCTTGAAATTATGTACAGCAAGCATCCCCTGTGATAGACTGCAGTTTTGCGCTTGTGTTTTTATGAAAGACAAACAAAATATTAGATTATATTATATGAAATTTAATCATTAAAGAAAAATCATACAGTAATGCAGTACTGTAAACTCAACTGTATTGTACAGTAAAAACAAAAACAACAGTAAAAGCAAAAACAGTTACAGTAACAACAAACTTTGCTGTAAAGTAAAAAAAAAAAAAAACTGCTTCTCTGTGCTTAACCAGCATTTTGCCACTCCGCTGCATTTGGCCACAGAATTTTTTCAACGTTGCATCTGATGTCTTCGTTGGCAAGACAGCGCTGGTAAAAGCTTTGAGTGCCTTATCCACCCCTGACACTGCTGGGCTGTAATGTCATCGCATGCCCATGGCCTGAAGGAGCGTTTCCTGCTCATATGGACACCTATCGTATTCCTTCCACCACCAGGCCGAGAAAAACTCCTTGATGGGGTTCAGAAAGGGGGAGTAAGGTGGAAGGAATTGGAATCGGAACTACGGATGAGCTGTAATCCAGTCTTGCACAGCCAATGCACGATAGAAGTTTACATTGTCCCAGACAATGATGAACACCATCTGAGCATTTGGCTGTACGAGACGGTTGTACAGCCCATCCAGAAAATGTATGAGGCGCACGGAGTTGTACTATGCCCCCAGCAGAGGGTCAGGCTGACCAATCAAGGGCCTGCCCAATGGTCCTCAGGACTGGGTCTAGGTAAACTAGGCATGTACAGTACCTATTACCTATATACTGTATATTTACTGTACATGGTCCACGACCATGACCACGACCATGACCATGACCCTGTCCTTCGTTACCAACCTCAACCTCACTGACCTGCTCCATGTTGTCAGAAACTGCCATTCAGGTTTCTAAGCAGCCTTTTTTGTAGTGGTGAAGATATTGTCAATTGTGTTGCAATGCTACTCACCTGGGCAAGGTTGTTGGAAGTACTGAGACATGACTACAAACACCTGTTGAATTGATTTAGTGATCTGCATTTGTAGTAATAAACATTTGAACATTGTTGTAATATTAGGTGGCTGTATTCTGAGAATGGAGCATATGATTTAGAGTTTGGCACTTTGTATTAACAGTTTAGGATGTCCTTAGGATGTAGTGTCCTAAGGTAAGAATTCTGCAAGTCAGTTTAGCACTTTGCGTTAACAGTTTTACACTTTGTATGCCAGCATAGGATGTAGTGTCTTAGAGTATGAATTTTGAAAGTCTGCATTTTGAGTTTTGTACATTGAAATTCTGCTGTGCAAAATGAGTCAAAGCAATTGTAAAAAGCTGTAATAATACATTTAACTTATAGAGCGCTTTTCATGGAGTATCTCGAAGGCACTTCACATAAAAAATGTAAGTAAAAAAAAAAATGGAAAAGGGGTTGCGCAATTATGTAAAAGTTGAAATGTAGGGCCTATTGGGAGGGGACGGGGAGGGGCTTAAATAAAAATGAAGGCATAACAAAAAATAAATGTATGTGTGACCCAGGTCAACCACATCAGTCATGCCTGGTCCGAATCCAGAAAC
The DNA here is from genome assembly GCA_029718625.1 of Synaphobranchus kaupii. Taxonomy (NCBI): domain Eukaryota; kingdom Metazoa; phylum Chordata; class Actinopteri; order Anguilliformes; family Synaphobranchidae; genus Synaphobranchus; species Synaphobranchus kaupii. The sequence continues at coordinate 8,497,223 of CM056392.1, forward strand.
TGTAAGGATTCTAAAAACAAGTTTGTAATGCATTAAGCCTTGCCAGAGGAAATAAAAAGTAGGTGAGCTCTCTTTTTAACTGCCCTCCTCAGATATACAGAATAAACAGAACAGCTCAACAGCATATTTAAATGTCAATTTAAAGGCTTTATTGTTCTATTCAACCAGACTTTCACCATCAATTCCACTTCACCTGTGGTTTAATGTCCCCAGCCTCACACAAACACCTCCCTTGGCCGTGTGTACCCTGCTACTTTACAACAGCCCGCACCAACAGCCAAAACAGGTTAAAAAGTACAAGCAACGGCGATGTGTCCAAGCCTAACTTTAGTACGGAGCTGGGTAATAAGTTATGAATCATCAATGGACTGAACAACTGAGAGAACACATGTGTAGTTCTTTAACAGATATGAAGTCAAATTTACAGAACAACATTATTTAATTAGTAGCTGGAAATCATTTTGGAATTTAACCTATTTCATATTATGTTTGGGGTCAATTTGATGTCTCTTAAAAACCAGTTAGCCATATTTTTTCATCTTCACCCAATATGACTTTTTGGGATGAAATAGTAAACACGCAATAAACATAAGGCTATGTTTTCAAAAATCCTGTACCAACTCTGTATATAAAGGTGTTGTGTGGGGTCATTTGTGGGTAGCTGTATAAAATGCGCATAAAATATTCAACTTTTTAATTTTTTATCTCTGATTTTGTGTCGGTGATTTCGGTGCCACTTCTACATACAGGTTTTAAACTTCACCTTACCTCAGGTTCTAAAATGAGATGTTTCATCACAGATTTTTTATATTTAGGGATAAAATGGTAGTCAATTGGTAGACACACAAAAGGTGAAACAGAAAATGGCAATTCTTCTATGACAATAAGTTTTAGTTTAACCACAAACATAAAAGGCGTCATAAAATGTCAACATAATGACGGTTACCATTGACAATATAACATACATTTTTATTCATAATAAGAAATACTAATGTATGTATCACTGAATAAGTGCTGTATGCGAAATAAACCCATATTCTTTTGGGAGCGCTAAAAAAAGAGGTCCCTGTCGTTTCTCACACCAGGTCGCTATGGCAATTATAGATGTGCTGTTAGCACTGGGAGTTTGTCATCCCTCACTCCCTCCCTCCCTCCCTCCCTCCCTCCCTCTTGCTCTCTTTTCTTTGCTGTTGCTCTTCCCGGTCCTCCTCTAGCCCTTAGCCCAAGGCATTCTGGTCGACACTCGCGCTGATCTGATGTAAAATACTGCAGTTGGCTCTCGGGGGGGGGGGACATTGATGTCACAACCACAGCACTTCAGTAGTGCCATCAAGCCACCCAAAGGAGTCACAGGCCTTATCAAGCCAAGCAACATGTTGAAAAGACAGGTTGCCTTGCAGAGAAGCACCGAGAAAGCAATAAGGCAGGTTCCGGTAATGCTAGAAAAAGTGCCGGTACTCATATGAGCAAAACGTAGAAGTCCCGGTACGGCATCCGGTCCATAGTTTCCAACTTTCAAGATGTGTTCACACCGACCACCATCAACCAATAATTAAATTCAGCCACAAAGTTTTCTCAGGTTGTCTGATTTATTATTAATTTGTTTTACCTACCCCTGGCTGCCAACCATTTCATAGCACAACACTATTAAAAATATACTATAGTGTCTATACTGTATTCAGTACCTTGGTAGGAACATTGCTGTCAATCATAAGTTAAGTGCTAATTGCCTTATCAGTGTGGATGTGATAATCGTTTAACAAGTGTGATCAAAGAAGACTTATGAACTCATGCAGGTGAGGTATGAAATTCAGGTGAGGAAACTTTGTTTTGGAAAATATACATAACCTAAACAATCGGAAAGCTATTTGTAGCAACATTGCAACTCACAAAATAAAATAGTAACCTACCTCAGAAAGCCAAAACAAAGCATAGAGTTGCTCATTAATGAATCCAGCTATTGTTTGATTGTATAGAATTTATTCAATCCTAAATGGCTCCTGCATATTCTGTCGTGCACAGACCTATACTTCACTCACAATAATTTATCAACGGCTGTCATATAGCTTGCTTCTGCTTGCCTGTGTGCCTACCAAAAACAAGATCATCACTGTCCTCACCGCTGTTTTCAACTAATCCCGAACCCTCATCGCTGTTTTCAGCTAATCCCGAACACTTCATTATTCACAACAATTACAACAGCGACACGACTTTTCAAATTTCTGAAGTGTTGAACGGGGGTAAATTTGGTTTAATTAATGGTATGCATAGCTATCCATCACAACAATTCAAATGAACTTTATTTAATAGCGCTTCTAGAATGCTTCTTAGAGATACACTGTCACAAAG